>CALNHX010000137.1:0-483283 GCA_940337035.1 Agriotes lineatus
ATGGGACATATGAAACATTTGGGACGTCTGGGACGTTAAGGACATATGGGACATCTAGGACGTCTGGGACGTTAAGGACATATGGGACATTTGGGACGCGTGGGACATTAGGGACGTATGGGACATCTAGGACGCCTGGGACATTAAGGACATATGGGACATAAGGGACATCTGGGACGTCTGGGACGTTAGGGACATATTGGACATCTGAGACGTCTGGGACGTTTAGGACATATAAGACATCTGGGACGTCTGGGACGTCTGGGACGTTAAGGACATATGGGGCATTTAGAACGTCTGGGACGTTAGGGTCACATGGATGATCTATAACGCCTGGGACATTAGGGACATATGGGACATATGGGACATCTGGGACGTCTAGGACGTTAGGGACATACGGAACAGATAGGACGTCTGGGATGTTAGGGACATTTGGAACATCTAGGACGCCTGGGACATTAGGGACATGTAGGACAAATGGAACATCTGGGACGTCTGGGACGTTAGGGACATATGGGACATTTAGGACGCCTGGGACATTAGGGATATATGGAACATATGGGACATCTGAGACGCTTGGGACATTAGGGACATATGGGACATATGGGACATATGGGACATCTGAGACGTCTGGGACGTTAGGAACATATGTAACATCTGGGACGTCTGAAACGTTAGGGACATATGGGACATCTAGGACGCCTGGGACGTCTGGGACGTTAGGGACACACGGGACAACAGGGACGTCTGGGACGTTAGGGACATATGAGACATTTAGCACGTCTGTGACGTTAGGGACATATGAAACATTTAGGACGCCTGGGACATTAAGGACATATGGGACATATAGGACCTCTGGGACGTCTGGGACGTTAGAGACATATAATACATCTAGGACGTCTGAGACGTTAGGGACATATGGGACATCTAAGACGTCTGGGACGTCTGGGACGTTAGGGACATATGGGACATTTAGGACGTCTGGGACGTGAGGGACATATGAAGCATTTAGGACGCCTGGGACATTAGGGACATAGGGGACATATGGGACATCTGGGACGTCTGGGACGTTAGAGACATATAAAAGATCTAGGACGTCTGAGACGTTATGGACATATGGGACATCTAGGACGTCTGGGACGTCTGGGACGTTAGGGACAGCTGGGACATCTGGGATGTTAGGGACATATGGGACATTTAGGACGTCCGGGACGTTAGGGACATATGGGACATTTAGGACGTCTGGGACGTTAGGGACATTTGGAACATCTAGGACGCTTGGGACATTAGGGACATATGGAACATATGGGACATCTGGGATGTTAGAGACATATGGGACATTTAAGACGTCTGGGACGTTAAGGACATATGGGACATCTAGGACGTCTGGGACGTCTGGGACGTTAAAGACATATGGGACATTTGGGACTCCTGGGACATTAGGGACATATGGAACATATGGGACAACTAGTACGTCTGGGACGTCTGGGACGTTAAGGACATATGGGACATCTAGGACGTCTGGGACGTCTGGGCCGTGAAGGACATATGGGACATTTAGGACTCCTGGGACATTATAGACATATGGAACGTATGGGACATCTGGGACGCCTGGGACATTAGGGACATATGAAACATATGGGACAGCTGGGACATCTGGGATGTTAGGGACATATGGGACATTTAGGACGTCTGGGACGTTAGGGACATATGGGACATTTAGGACGTTTGGGACGTCTGAGACGTTAAGGACAAATAGGACATTTAGGACGCCTGGGACATTAGGGATATATGGGACATATGGGACATCAGGGACGCCCGGGACATTAGGGACATATGGGACATATGGGACATCTGGGACGTCTGTGACGTTAAAGACATGAAGGACATCTAGGACGTCTGAGACGTTTGGGACATATGGGACATCTAGGACGTCTGGGATGTCTGGGACGTTAGGGACATACGGGACAGCTGGGACGTCTGGGACGTTAAGGATATATGGGAAATTTAGGACGTTTGGGACGTTAGAAACATATGGAACATCTAGGACGTCTTAGACATTAGGGACATATGGGACATATGGGACATCTGGGACGTCTGGGACGTTAGGGACATATGGGACATCTGTTACGTCTGGGACATTACAGACATATGGGACATCTAGGACGTCTTGGACGTCTGGGACGTTAAGGACATATGGGACATTTAGGACGTCTGGACATTAGGGACATATGGGACATCTGGGACGCCTGGGACATATGGGACATATGGGACATATGGAACATATGGGACATTTGGGACGTCTGGGACGTTAGGGGCATATGGGATATCTGGGACGTCTGGGACGTTAGGGACACATGGGACATTTAGGACGGCTGGGACGTTAGGGACATACGGGACAGTTGGGACGTCTGGGACGCTAGGGACATATGGGGCATTTAGGACGTCTGGGACGTTAGGGACATATGGAACATTTAGGAAGCCTGGGACGTTAGGGACATATGGGACATTTAGGACGTCTGGGACGTTAGAGACATATGGAACATCTAGGACGCCTGGGACATTAGGGACATTTGGGACATATGGGACATCTGAGACGTCTGGGACTTCTGGGACGTTAGGGACATATGGGACATCTAGAACGTCTGAGACGTCTGGGACGTTAAAGACATACAGGACATCTAGGCCGTCTGGGACGTTAGGGACATGTGTGACCTCCAGGACATCTGGGACGTTAGGGACATATATGACATATGGGACATCTGGGACGTCTGGGACGTTAGGAACATATGGGACATCTAGGACGTCTAAGACGTTAGGGACGTATGGGACATCTGGGACGTCTGGGACGTTAGGGACATATAGGACACCTAGGACGGTTGGGTCATTAGGGACATATGGGACATCTGGGACGTCTGGGACGTTAGGGACATATAGGAAATCTAGGACGGTTGGGACGTTAGTCACATATGGGACATCCGGGACGTCTGGGACGTTATGGACGTATAGGACATCTAAGACGTCTGGGATGTTAGAGAAATATGGGGCATCTAGGACGTTTGGGACGTCTGGGACGTTAGGGACATATGGGACATTTAGGACGCTTGGGACGTTAGGGACATATAGGACATCTAGGACGGTTGGGACGTTAGGGACATATGGCACATCTGGGATATCTGGGAAGTTAGGGACGTAGAGGACATCTAGGACGTCTGCGATGTTAGAGAAGTATGGGACATCTAGGACGTCTGGGACGTCTAGGACGTTAGGGACTTATGGGACATCTAGGACGGATGGGACGTTTGGGACGTTATGGACATACGGGACAGCTGGGACGTCTGGGACGTTAGGGACATACAGGACATTTAGGATGTCTGGGACGTTAGGGACATATGGAACATCTAGGGCGCCTGGGACATTTGTGACATATGGGACATCTAGGACGTCTGGGACGTCTGGGACGTTAGGGACATACGGGACAGCTGGGACGTCTGGGACGTTAGGGACATACAGGACATTTAGGATGTCTGGGACGTTAGGGACATATGAAACATCTAGGACGCCTGGGACATTAGGGCCATATGGGGCATCTGGGACGTCTGGGACGTAAGGGACATATGGGACATCTAGGACGTATTGGACGTCTGGGACGTTAAGGACATATGGGACATTTAGGACGCCTGGGACATTAGGGATATATGGGACATATGGGACATCTGGGACGCTTGGGGCATTAGGGACGTATTTAACATATGGGACATACGGGACATCTGAGACGTATGGGACGTTAGGGACATATGGGACATCTGGGACGTCTGGGACGTTAGGGACATATGGGACATTTAGGACGCCTGGGACGTCTGGGACGTTAGGGACGTACGGGACAACAGGGACGCCTGGGACGTTAGGGACATATGGGCCATTTAGGACGTTTGGGACGTTAGGGACATATGGGACATCCGGGACGTCTGGGACGTTATGGATGTATAGGACATCTAAGACGTCTGGGATGTTAGAGAAATATGGGGCATCTAGGACGTTTGGGACGTCTGGGACGTTAGGGACATATGGGACATCTAGGACGCCTGGGACGTTAGGGACATATAGGACATCTAGGACGGTTGGGACGTTAGGGACATATGGAACATCTGGGATATCTGGGAAGTTAGGGACGTAGAGGACATCTAGTACGTCTGGGATGTTAGAGAAATATGGGACATCTAGGACGTCTGGGACGTCTGGGACGTTAGGGACATATGGGACATCTAGGACGGATGGGACGTTTGGGACGTTATAGACATACGGGACAGCTGGGACGTCTGGGACGTTAGGGGCCTACAGGACATTTAGGATGTCTGGGACGTTAGGGACATATGGAACATCTAGGACGCCTGGGACATTAGGGACATATGGGACATCTGGGACGTCTGGGACGTAAGGAACATATGGGACATCTAGGACGTATGGGACGTCTGGGACGTTAAGGACATATGGGACATTTAGGACGCCTGAAACATTAGGGATATATGGGACATATGGGACATCTGGGACGTCTGGGACGTCTGGGACGTTAGGGACATACGGGACATACGGGACAGCTGGGACGTCTGGGACGTTAGGGACATACAGGACATTTAGGATGTCTGGGACGTTAGGGACATATGGAACATCTAGGACGCCTGGGACATTAGGGACATATGGGACATCTGGGACGTCTGGGACGTAAGGAACATATGGGACATCTAGGACGTATGGGACGTCTGGGACGTTAAGGACATATGGGACATTTAGGACGCCTGAAACATTAGGGATATATGGGACATATGGGACATCTGGGACGCTTGGGACATTAGGGACATATTGGACATATGGACATATGGGACATCTGAGACGTCTGGGACGTTAGGGACATATGGGACATCTGGGACGTCTGGGACGTTAGGGACATATGGGACATCTAGGACGCCTGGGACGTCTGGGACGTTAGGGACATACGGGACAACAGGGACGTCTGCGACGTTAGGGACATATGGGACATTTAGGACGTCTGGGACGTTAGGGACATATGAAGCATTTAGGACGCCTGGGACATTAGAGACATATGGAACATATGGGACATCTGGGGCGTCTGGGACGTTAGGGACATATAATACATCTAGGACGTCTGAGACGTAAGGAACATATGGGACATCTAGGACGTCTGGGACGTCTGGGACGTTAGGGACATATGGGATATGTAGGACGTCTGGGACGTTTGGGACATATGAAACATTTAGGAACCCTGGGACATTAGGGACATATGGGACGTATGGAACATCTGGGACGTCTGGGACGTTAGGGACATATGGGACATCTAGGCCGTCTGGGATGTCTGGGACGTTAGATACATACGGGACAGCTGGGACGTCTGGGACGTTAGGGACATATGGGACATTTAGGACGTCTGGGACGTTAGGGACATATGGAACATTTAGAAAGCCTGGAACATTAGGGACATATGGGACCTATGGGACATCTGGGACGCCTGGAACATTAGGGATATATAGGACATATGGGACATCTGGGACGTTTGGGACGTCTAAGACGTTAGGGACATATAGGACATCTAGGACGTCTTGGACGTTAGGAACGTATGGGACATCTAAGACGTCTGGGACGTTAGGGACATACGGGACAGCTGGGACGTCTAAGACGTTAGGGACATATGGGACATTTAGGACGTCTGGGACGTCTGGGACGTTAGGGACATACTAGACAGCTGGGACGTCTGGGACGTTAGGAGCATATGCTATATTTAGGACGTCTAGGACGTTAGGGACGTATAGATCATCTAGGACGCTTGGGACATTAGGGACGTATGGAACATATGGGACATCTGGGACGTCTGGGACGTTAGGGACATATGGGACATCTAAGACGTCTGGGACATTAAGGACATATGGGACATCTAGGACGTCTGGGACGTCTGGGACGTTAAGGACATCTGAGACATTTAGGACGCTTGGGACATTAGGGACATATGGGACATATGGGACATCTGGGACGCCTGGGACATTAGGGACATATGGGACATATGGGACATCTGAGACGTCTGGGACGTTAGGGACATATGGGACATCTGGGACGTCTGGAACGTTAAGGACATATGGGACATCTAGGACGTCTGGGACGTCTGGGACGTTGAGGACATATGGGACATTTAGAACGCCTGGAACATTAGGGATATATGGGACATTTAGGACGTCTGGGACGTTAGGGACATATGGAACATCTAGGACGCTTGGGACATTAGGGACAAATGGGACATATGAAACATTTGGGACGTCTGGGACGTTAAGGACATATGGGACATCTAGGACGTCTGGGACGTTAAGGACATATGGGACATTTGGGACGCGTGGGACATTAGGGACGTATGGGACATCTAGGACGCCTGGGACATTAAGGACATATGGGACATAAGGGACATCTGGGACGTCTGGGACGTTAGGGACATATTGGACATCTGAGACGTCTGGGACGTTTAGGACATATAAGACATCTGGGACGTCTGGGACGTCTGGGACGTTAAGGACATATGGGGCATTTAGAACGCCTGGGACGTTAGGGTCACATGGATGATCTATAACGCCTGGGACATTAGGGACATATGGGACATATTGGACATCTGGGACGTCTAGGACGTTAGGGACATACGGAACAGATAGGACGTCTGGGATGTTAGGGACATTTGGAACATCTAGGACGCCTGGGACATTAGGGACATGTAGGACAAATGGAACATCTGGGACGTCTGGGACGTTAGGGACATATGGGACATTTAGGACGCCTGGGACATTAGGGACATATGGAACATATGGGACATCTGAGACGCTTGGGACATTAGGGACATATGGGACATATGGGACATATGGGACATCTGAGACGTCTGGGACGTTAGGAACATATGTAACATCTGGGACGTCTGAAACGTTAGGGACATATGGGACATCTAGGACGCCTGGGACGTCTGGGACGTTAGGGACACACGGGACAACAGGGACGTCTGGGACGTTAGGGACATATGAGACATTTAGCACGTCTGTGACGTTAGGGACATATGAAACATTTAGGACGCCTGGGACATTAAGGACATATGGGACATATAGGACCTCTGGGACGTCTGGGACGTTAGAGACATATAATACATCTAGGACGTCTGAGACGTTAGGGACATATGGGACATCTAAGACGTCTGGGACGTCTGGGACGTTAGGGACATATGGGACATTTAGGACGTCTGGGACGTTAGGGACATATGAAGCATTTAGGACGCCTGGGACATTAGTGACATAGGGGACATATGGGACATCTGGGACGTCTGGGACGTTAGGGACATATAAAACATCTAGGACGTCTGAGACGTTAGGGACATATGGGACATCTAGGACGTCTGGGACGTCTGGGACGTTATGGACGTCTGGGACGTTAGGGACATATGAAGCATTTAGGACGCCTGGGACATTAGGGACATAGGGGACATATGGGACATCTGGGACGTCTGGGACGTTAGGGACATATAAAACATCTAGGACGTCTGAGACGTTAGGGACATATGGAACATCTAGGACGTCTGGGACGTCTGGGACGTTAGGGACATATGGAACATTTAGGAAGCCTGGGACATTAGGGACATATGGGACGTATGGGACATTTGGGACGTCTGGGATGTCTGGGACGTTAGGGACATACGGGACAGCTGGGACGTCTGGGACGTTAGGGACATATGGGACATATGGGACATCTAGGCCGTCTGGGATGTCTGGGACGTTAGGGACATACGGGACAGCTGGGACGTCTGGGACGTTAGGGACATATGGGACATTTAGGACGTCTGGGACGTTAGGGACATATGGAACATTTAGAAAGCCTGGAACATTAGGGACATATGGGACGTATGGGACATCTGGGACGCCTGGAACATTAGGGACATATGGGACAAGTGGGACATCTGGAACGTTTGGGACGTCTAAGATGATAGGGACATATAGGACATCTAGGACGTCTAGGACGTTAGGAACGTATGGGACATCTAAGACGTCTGGGACGTTAGGAACATACGGGACAGCTGGGACGTCTAAGACGTTAGGGACATATGGGACATTTAGGACGTCTGGGACGTCTGGGACGTTAGGGAGGTACGGGACAGCTGGGACGTCTGGGACGTTAGGGGCATATGGGACATTTAGGACGTCTGGGACGTTAGGGACATATGGAACATCTAGGACGCTTGGGACATTAGGGACATATGGAACATATGGGACATCTAAGACGTCTGGGACGTTAGTGACATATGGGACATCTAAGACGTCTGGGACGTTAAGGACATATGGGACATCTAGGACGTCTGGGACGTCTGGGACGTTAAGGATATATGAGACATTTAGGACGCCTGGGACATTAGGGACATATGGGACATATGGGACATCTGGGACGCCTGGGACATTAGGGACATATGGGACATATGGGACATCTGAGACGTCTGGGACGTTAGGGACATATGGAACATCTGGGACGTCTGGAACGTTAAGGACATATGGGACATCTAGGACGTCTGGGACGTCTGGGACGTTGAGGACATATGGGACATTTAGAACGCCTGGAACATTAGGGACATATGGGACATTTAGGACGTCTGGGACGTTATGGACATATGGAACATCTAGGACGCCTGGGACATTAGGGACAAATGGGACATATGAGACATTTGGGACGTCTGGGACGTTAAGGACATATGGGACATCTAGGACGTCTGGGACGTTAGGGACATATGGGACATCTAGGACGTCTGGGACGTTAGGGACATATAGGGCATCTAGGACGTCTGGGACGTTAGGGACATATGAAACATCTTAGACGTCTGGCACGTCTGGGACGCTAGGGACATACGGGACAGCTAGAACGTCTGGGACGTTAGTGACATATGGGACATCTAGGACGTCTGGGACGTCTGGGACGTTAGGGACATACGGGAGAGCTGGGACGTCTGGAACGTTAGGGACATATGGAAATCTAGGACGTCTGGGACGTCTGGGACGTTAGGGACATATGGGACATCTGGGACGGCTGGGACGTTAGGGACATATAGGACATCTAAGACATCTGGGACGTTAGGGACATATGGGACATCTAGGACGTCTGGGACGTCTGGGACGTTAGGGACATACGGGACAGCTGGGACGTCTGGAACGTTAGGGACATATGGAACATCTAGGACGCCTGGGACATAAGAGACATATGGGACATATGAGCCATCTGGGACGTTTGGGACGTTAGGGACATATGGGACATCTGGAACGTCTGGGACATTAATGACATATGGGACATCTAGGACGTTTGGGACGTCTGGGACGTTAAGGACATATGGGACATTTAGGACGCCTGAGACATTAGGGACATATGGGACATCTAGGACGCCTGGGACACTAGGGACATATGGAACATACGGGACATCTGGGACGTCTGGGACATTAGGGACATTTGGGACATCTGGAACGTCTGGGACGTTAAGGACATATAAGACATCTAGGAAGTCTAGGACGTCTGGGACCATAAAGACATATGGGGAATTTAGGACGTCTGGGACGTTAGGGTCATATGGATGATCTATAACGCTTGGGACATTAGGAACATATGGGACATATGAGACATCTGGGACGTCTGGGACGTTAGGGAAATACGGGATAGCTGGGACGTCTGGGATGTTAGTTACATATGGGACATTTATGACGTCTGGGACGTTAGGGACGTATGGGACATCTAGGACGCCTGGGACATTAGGGATCTTTGGGACATATGAGACATCTGGGACGTCTGGGACGTTAGGGACAGTTGGGACATCTGGGATGTTAGGGACATATGGGACATTTAGGACGTCTGGGACGTTAGGGACATATGGGACATTTAGGACGTCTGGGACGTTAGGGACATTTGGAACATCTAGGACGCTTGGGACATTAGGGACATATGGAACATATGGGACATCTGGGATGTTAGAGACGTATGGGACATTTGAGACGTCTGGGACGTTAAGGACATATGGGACATCTAAGACGTCTGGGACGTCTGGGACGTTAAGGGCATATGGGACATTTAGGACTCCTGGGACATTAGGGACATATGGAACATATGGGACATCTGGGACGCCTGGGACATTAGGGACATTTGGAACATATGAGACATCTGGGACGTCTGGGACGTTAGGGACAGCTGGGACATCTGGGATGTTAGGGAAATATGGGACATTTAGGACGTCTCGGACGTTAGGGACATATGGGACATTTAGGACGTCTGGGACGTTAGGGACGTTTGGAGCATCTAGGACGCTTGGGACATTAGGGACATCTGGAACATATGGGACATCTGGGATGTTAGAGACATATGGGACATTTGAGACGTCTGGGACGTTAAGGACATATGGGACATCTAGGACGTCTGGGACGTCTGGGACGTTAAGGACATATGGGGCATTTAGAACGTCTGGGACGTTAGGGTCATATGGATGATCTATAACGCCTGGGACATTAGGGACATATGGGTCATATGGGACATCTGGGACGTCTAGGACGTTAGGGGCATACGGGACAGATATTACGTCTGGGATGTTAGGGACATATGGAACATCTAGGACGCCTGGGACATTAGGGACATGTAGGACAAATGGGACATCTGGGACGTCTGGGACGTTAGGGACATATGAGACATCTAGGACGTTTGGGACGTCTGGGACGTTAAGGACATATGGGACATTTAGGACGCCTGGGACATTAGGGATATATGGGACATATGGGACATCTGGGACGCTTCGGACATTAGGGACATATGGGACATATGGGACATATGGGACATCTGAGACGTCTGGGACGTTAGGAACATATGGGACATCTGGGACGTCTGAAACGTTAGGGACATATCGGACATCTAGGACGCCTGGGACGTCTGGGACGTTAGGGACATACGGGACAGCAAGGACGTCTGGGACGTTAGGGACATATGGGACATTTAGGACGTCTGGGACGTTAGGGACATATAAAACATTTAGGACGCCTGGGACATTAGGGACATATGGGACATATGGGACATCTGGGACGTCTGGGACGTTAGAGACATATAATACATCTAGGACGTCTGAGACGTTAGAGACATATGGGACATCTAAGACGTCTGGGACATCTGGGACGTTAGGAACATATGGGACATTTAGGACGTCTGGGACGTTAGGGACATATGAAGCATTTAGGACGCCTGGGACATTAGGGACATAGGGGACATATGGGACATCTGGGACGTCTGGGACGTTAGGGACATATAAAACATCTAGGACGTCTGAGACGTTAGGGACATATGGCACATCTAGGACGTCTGGGACGTTTGGGACGTTAGGGACATATGGGACATTAGGGACATATTGGACATTTAGGACGTCTGGGACGTTAGGGACATATGGAACATTTAGGAAGCCTGGGACATTAGGGACTTATGGGACGTATGGGACATCTGGGACGTCTGGGACGTTAGGGATATATGGGACATCTAGGCCGTCTGGGATGTCTGGGACGTTAGGGCATACGTGACAGCTGGGACGTCTGGGACGTTAGGGACATATGGGACATTTAGGACGTCTGGGACGTTAGGGACATATGGAACATTTAGAAAGCCTGGAACATTAGGGACATATGGGACGTATGGGACATCTGGGACGCCTGGAACATTAGGGACATATGGGACATATGGGACATCTGGGACGTTTGGGACGTCTAACACGTTAGGGACATATAGGACATCCAGGACGTCTGGGACGTTAGGAACGTATGGGACATCTAAGACGTCTGGGATATCTAGGACGTTAGGGACATACGGGACAGCTGGGACGTCTAAGACGTTAGGGACATATGGGACATCTAAGACGTCTGGGACGTCTGGGACGTTAGGGACATACGGGACAGCTGGGACGTTTAAGACGTTAGGGGCATATGGGACATTTAAGACGTCTGGGACGTTAGGGACATATAGAACATCTAGGACGCTTGGGACATTAGGGACATATGGAACATATGGGACATCTGGGACGTCTGGGACGTTAGGGACATATGGGACATCTAAGACGTCTGGGACGTTAAGAACATATGGGACATCTAGGACGTCTGGGACGTCTGGGACGTTAATAACATATGAGACATTTAGGACGCCTGGGACATTAGGGACATATGGGACATATGGGACATCTGGGACGCCTGGGACATTAGGGACATATGGCACATATGGGACATCTGAGACGTCTGGGACGTTAGGGACATATGGGACATCTGGGACGTCTGGAACGTTAAGGACATATGGGACATCTAGGACGTCTGGGACGTCTGGGACGTTGAGGACATATGGGACATTTAGAACGCCTGGAACATTAGGGACATATGGGACATTTAGGACGTCTGGGACGTTATGGACATATGGAACATCTAGGACGCCTGGGACATTAGGGACAAATGGGACATATGAGACATTTAGGACGTCTGGGACGTTAGGGACATATGGGACATCTAGGACGTCTGGGACGTTAGGGACATATAGGACATCTAGGACGTCTGGGACGTTAGGGACATATGAAACATCTTAGACGTCTGGAACGTCTGGGACGTTAGGGACATACGGGACAGCTAGAACGTCTGAGACGTTAGTGACATATGGGACATTTAGGACGTCTGGGACGTTAGGGACATATGAAACATCTAGGACGCCTGAGACATTCGAGACATATCGGACATTAAGGACATCTGGGACGTCTGGGACGTTAGGGACATATAGGACATCTAGGACGTCTGGGACGTCTGGGACGTTAGGTACATATGGGACATCTAAGACGTCTGGGACGTCTGGGACGTTAGTGACATATGGGACATTTAGGACGTCTGGGACGTTAGGGACATATGAAACATCTAGGACGCCTGAAACATTCGAGACATATCGGACATTAAGGACATCTGGGACGTCTGGGACGTTAGGGACATATAGGACATCTAGGACGTCTGGGACGTCTGGGACGTTAAGGACATATGGGACATTTAGGACGCCTGGACATTAGGGACATATGGGACATATGGGACATCTGGGACGCCTGGGACGTAAGGGACATATGGGACATCTGGGACGTCTGCGACGTTAAGGACATATGGGACATCTAGTACGTCTGGGACGTCTGGGACGTTAAGGACATATGGGACATCTAGGACGTCTGGGACGTCTGGGCCGTTAAGGACATATGGGACATTTAGGACTCCTGGGACATTATAGACATATGGAACGTATGGGACATCTGGGACGCCTGGGACATTAGGGACATATGAAACATATGGGACAGCTGGGACATCTGGAATGTTAGGGACATATGGGACATTTAGGACGTCTGGGACGTTAGGGACATATGGGACATTTAGGACGTTTGGGACGTCTGAGACGTTAAGGACAAATAGGACATTTAGGACGCCTGGAACATTAGGGACATATGGGACATATGGGACATCTGGGACGCCCGGGACATTAAAGACATATGGGACATATGGGACATCTGGGACGTCTGTGACGTTAAAGACATGAAGGACATCTAGGACGTCTGAGACGTTTGGGACATATGGGACATCTAGGACGTCTGGGATGTCTGGGACGTTAGGGACATACGGGACAGCTGGGACGTCTGGGACGTTTAGGATATATGGGAAATTTAGGACGTTTGGGACGTTAGAAACATATGGAACATCTAGGACGTCTTAGACATTAGGGACATATGGGACATATGGGACATCTGGGACGTCTGGGACGTTAGGGACATATGGGACATCTGTTACGTCTGGGACATTAGAGACATATGGGACATCTAGGACGTCTTGGACGTCTGGGACGTTAAGGACATATGGGACATTTAGGACGTCTGGACATTAGGGACATATGGGACATCTGGGACGCCTGGGACGTTAGGGGCATATGGGATATCTGGGACGTCTGGGACGTTAGGGACATATGGGACATTTAGGACGGCTGGGACGTTAGGGACATACGGGACAGTTGGGACGTCTGGGACGCTAGGGACATATGGGGCATTTAGGACGTCTGGGACGTTAGGGACGTATGGAACATTTAGGAAGCCTGGGACGTTAGGGACATATGGGACATTTAGGACGTCTGGGACGTTAGAGACATATGGAACATCTAGGACGCCTGAGACATTAGGGACATTTGGGACATATGGGACATCTGAGACGTCTGGGACGTTAGGGACATATGGGACATATGGGACGTCTGGGACGTTTAGGATATATGAGACATCTAGGACGTCTGGGACGTCTGGGACGGTAAGGACATATGGGACATATAGCACGCCTGGGACATTAGGGACATATGGGGCATATGGGACATCTGGGACGCCTGGGACATTAGGGACATATGGGACATCTGGGACGTCTTAGACGTTAGGGACATATGGGGCATCTGGGACGTCTGGGACGTTAAGGACATATGGGACATCTAGGACGTCTGGGGCGTCAGAGACGTTAACGACATATGGGACATTTAGGACGCCTGGGACATTAGGGACATATGGGACATATAGGACTCCTGGGACATTAGGGAAATTAGGGACATATGGGACATCTGGGACGTCTTAGACGTTAGGGACATATAGGACATCTAAGACATCTGGGACGTTAGGGACATATGGGACATCTAGGACGTCTGGGACGTCTGGGACGTTAGGGACATACGGGACAGCTGGGACGTCTGGAACGTTAGGGACATATGGAACATCTAGGACGCCTGGGACATAAGAGACGTATGGGACATATGAGACATCTGGGACGTTTGGGACGTTAGGGACATATGGGACATCTAAGACGTTTGGGACGTCTGGGACGTTAAGGACATATGGGACATTTAGGACGCCTGAGACATTAGGGATATATGGGACATCTAGGACGCCTGGGACATTAGGGACATATGGGACATCTAGGACGCCTGGGACACTAGGGACATATGGGACATATGGGACATCTGGAACGTCTGGGACATTAATGACATATGGGACATCTAAGACGTTTGGGACGTCTGGGACGTTAAGGACATATGGGACATTTAGGATGCCTGAGACATTACGGACATATGAGACATCTAGGACGCCTGGGACACTAGGGACATAAGGGACATATGGGACATCTGGGACGTCTGGGACGTTAGGGACATATGGGACATCTGGGACGTCTGGGACGTTAAGGACATATAAGACATCTAGGACGTCTAGGACGTCTGGGACCATAACGACATATGGGGAAATTAGGACGTCTGGGACGTTAGGGTCATATGGATGATCTATAACGCTTGGGACATTAGGGACATATGGGACATATGAGACATCTGGGACGTCTGGGACGTTAGGGACATACGGGATAGCTGGGACGTCTGGGATGTTAGGGACATATGGGACATTTAGGACGTCTGGGACGTTAGGGACATATGGGACATCTAGGACGCCTGGGACATTAGGGATCTTTGGGACATATAAGACATCTGGGACGTCTGGGACGTTAGGGACAGCTGGGACATCTGGGATGTTAGGGACATATGGGACATTTAATACGTCCGGGACGTTAGGGACATATGGGACATTTAGGACGTCTGGGACGTTAGGGACATTTGGAACATCTAGGACGCTTGGGACATTAGGGACATATGGAACATATGGGACATCTGGGATGTTAGAGACATATGGGACATTTGAGACGTCTGGGACGTTAAGGACATATGGGACATCTAGGACGTCTGGGACGTCTGGGACGTTAAGGACATATGGGACATTTAGGACTCCTGGGACATTAGGGACATATGGAACATATGGGACATCTGGGACACCTGGGACATTAGGGACATATGGAACATATGGGACATCTGGGACGTCTGGGACGTAAGGGACATATGGGACATCTGGGACGTCTGCGACGTTAAGGACATATGGGACATCTAGTACGTCTGGGACGTCTGGGACGTTAAAAACATATGGGACATCTAGGACGTCTGGGACGTCTGGGCCGTTAAGGACATATAGGACATTTAGGACTCCTGGGACATTAGGGACATCGGGAACATATGGGACATCTGGGACGCCTGGGACATTAGGGACATATGAAACATATGTGACAGCTGGGACATCTGGGATGTTAGGGACATATGGGACATTTAGGACGTCTGGGACGTTAGGGACATATGGGACATTTAGGACGTCTGGGACGTTAGGGACATATGGGACATTTAGGACGTCTGGGACGTTAGGGACATTTGGAACATCTAGGACGCTTGGGACATTAGGGACATATGGAACATATGGGACATCTGGGACGTTAGAGACATATGGGACATTTAAGACGTCTGGGACGTTAAGGACATATGGGACATCTAGGACGTCTGGGACGTCTGGGACGTTAAGGACATATGGGACATTTAGGACTTCTGAGACATTAGGGACATATGGAACATATGGGACATTTAGGACGCCTGGGACATTAGGGACATATGGGACATATGGGACATCTGGGACGTCTGGGAAGTTAAGGACATATGGGACATCTAGGACGTCTGGGACGTCTGGGACGTTAGGGACATACGGGACAGCTGGGACGTCTGGAACGTTAGGGACATATGGAACATCTAGGACGCCTGGGACATAAGAGACATATGGGACATATGAGACATCTGGGACGTTTGGGACGTTAGGGACATATGGGACATCTAAGACGTTTGGGACGTCTGGGACGTTAAGGACATATGGGACATTAAGGACGCCTGAGACATTAGGGACATATGGGACATCTAGGACGCCTGGGACATTAGGGACATATGGGACATCTAGGACGCCTGGGACACTAGGGACATATGGGACATATGGGGCATCTGGAACGTCTGGGACATTAATGACATATGGGACATCTAAGACGTTTGGGACGTCTGGGACGTTAAGGACATATGGGACATTTAGGATGCCTGAGACATTACGGACATATGAGACATCTAGGACGCCTGGGACACTAGGGACATAAGGGACATATGGGACATCTGGGACGTCTGGGACGTTAGGGACATATGGGACATCTGGGACGTCTGGGACGTTAAGGACATATAAGACATCTAGGACGTCTAGGACGTCTGGGACCATAAAGACATATGGGGAATTTAGGACGTCTGGGACGTTAGGGTCATATGGATGATCTATAGCGCTTGGGACATTAGGGACATATGGGACATATGAGACATCTGGGACGTCTGGGACGTTAGGGACATACGGGATAGCTGGGACGTCTGGGATGTTAGGGACATATGGGACATTTAGGACGTCTGGGACGTTAGGGACATATGGGACATCTAGGACGCCTGGGACATTAGGGATCTTTGGGACATATGAGACATCTGGGACGTCTGGGACGTTAGGGACAGCTGGGACATCTGGGATGTTAGGGACATATGGGACATTTAGGACGTCCGGGACGTTAGGGACATATGGGACATTTAGGACGTCTGGGACGTTAGGGACATTTGGAACATCTAGGACGCTTGGGACATTAGGAACATATGGAACATAAGGGACATCTGGGACGTTAGAGACATATGGGACATTTGAGACGTCTGGGACGTTAAGGACATATGGGACATCTAGGACGTCTGGGACGTCTGGGACGTTAAGGACATATGGGACATTTAGGACTCCTGAGACATTAGGGACATATGGAACATATGGGACATTTAGGACGCCTGGGACATTAGGGACATATGGGACATATGGGACATCTGGGACGTCTGGGAAGTTAAGGACTTATGGGACATCTAAGACGTTTGGGACGTCTGAGACGTTAAGGACAAATAGGACATTTAGGACGCCTGGGACATAAAGGACATATGGGACATATGGGAAATCTGGGACGCCCGGGACATTAGAGACATATGAAACATATGGGACATCTGGAAAGTCTGTGACGTTAGGGACATATAGGACATCTAGGACGTCTGAGACGTTCGAGGCATATGGAACATCTAGGACGTCTGGGATGTCTGGGAAGTTAGGGACATACGGGACAGCTGGGACGTCTGGGACGTTAAGGACATATGGGAAATTTAGGACGTTTGGGACGGTAGGAACATATGGAACATCTAGGACGTCTTAGACATTAGGGACATATGGAACATATGGGACATCTGGGACGTCTGGGACGTTAAGGACATATCGGACATCTAGGACGTCTGGGACGTCTGGGACGTTAAGGACATATGGGACATTTAGGACTCCTGGGACATTAGGGACATATGGAACATATGGGACATCTGGGACGCCTGGGACATTAGGGACATATGAAACATATGGGACAGCTGGGACATCTGGGATGTTAGGGACATATGGGACATTTAGGACGTCTGGGACGTTAGGGACATATGGGACATTTAGGACGTCTGGGACGTTAGGGACATTTGGAACATCTAGGACGCTTGGGACATTAGGAACATATGGAACATAAGGGACATCTGGGACGTTAGAGACATATGGGACATTTGAGACGTCTGGGACGTTAAGGACATATGGGACATCTAGGACGTCTGGGACGTCTGGGACGTTAAGGACATATGGGACATTTAGGACTCCTGAGACATTAGGGACATATGGAACATATGGGACATTTAGGACGCCTGGGACATTAGGGACATATGGGACATATGGGACATCTGGGACGTCTGGGAAGTTAAAAACTTATGGGACATCTAAGACGTTTGGGACGTCTGAGACGTTAAGGACAAATAGGACATTTAGGACGCCTGGGACATTAAGGACATATGGGACATATGGGAAATCTGGACGCCCGGGACATTAGAGACATATGAAACATATGGGACATCTGGAAAGTCTGTGACGTTAGGGACATATAGGACATCTAGGACGTCTGAGACGTTCGAGGCATATGGGCAATTTAGGACGTTTGGGACGGTAGGAACATATGGAACATCTAGGACGTCTTAGACATTAGGGACATATGGAACATATGGGACATCTGGGACTTCTGGGACGTTAGGTACATATGGGACATTTGGGACGTCTGGGACGTTAGAAACATATGGGACATCTAGGACGTCTTGGACGTCTGGGACGTTAAGGACATATCGGACATCTAGGACGTCTGGGACGTCTGGGACGTTAAGGACATATGGGACATTTAGGACTCCTGGGACATTAGGGACATATGGAACATATGGGACATCTGGGACGCCTGGGACATTAGGGACATATGAAACATATGGGACAGCTGGGACATCTGGGATGTTAGGGACATATGGGACATTTAGGACGTCTGGGACGTTAGGGACATATGGGACATTTAGGACGTCTGGGACGTTAGGGACATTTGGAACATCTAGGACGCTTGGGACATTAGGAACATATGGAACATAAGGGACATCTGGGACGTTAGAGACATATGGGACATTTGAGACGTCTGGGACGTTAAGGACATATGGGACATCTAGGACGTCTGGGACGTCTGGGACGTTAAGGACATATGGGACATTTAGGTCTCCTGAGACATTAGGGACATATGGAACATATGGGACATTTAGGACGCCTGGGACATTAGGGACATATGGGACATATGGGACATCTGGGACGTCTGGGAAGTTAAGGACTTATGGGACATCTAAGACGTTTGGGACGTCTGAGACGTTAAGGACAAATAGGACATTTAGGACGCCTGGGACATTAAGGACATATGGGACATATGGGAAATCTGGGACGCCCGGGACATTAGAGACATATGAAACATATGGGACATCTGGAAAGTCTGTGACGTTAGGGACATATAGGACATCTAGGACGTCTGAGACGTTCGAGGCATATGGAACATCTAGGACGTCTGGGATGTCTGGGAAGTTAGGGACATACGGAACAGCTGGGACGTCTGGGACGTTAAGGACATATGGGAAATTTAGGACGTTTGGGACGGTAGGAACATATGGAACATCTAGGACGTCTTAGACATTAGGGACATATGGAACATATGGGACATCTGGGACGTCTGGGACGTTAAGGACATATCGGTCATCTAGGACGTCTGGGACGTCTGGGACGTTAAGGACATATATGACATTTAGGACTCCTGGGACATTAGGGACATATGGAACATATGGGACATCTGGGACGCCTGGGACATTAGGGACATATGAAACATATGGGACAGCTGGGACATCTGCGATGTTAGGGACATATGGGACATTTAGGACGTCTGGGACGTTAGGGACATATGGGACATTTAGGACGTCTGGGACGTTAGGGACATTTGGAACATCTAGGACGCTTGGGACATTAGGAACATATGGAACATAAGGGACATCTGGGACGTTAGAGACATATGGGACATTTGAGACGTCTGGGACGTTAAGGACATATGGGACATCTAGGACGTCTGGGACGTCTGGGACGTTAAGGACATATGGGACATTTAGGACTCCTGAGACATTAGGGACATATGGAACATATGGGACATTTAGGACGCCTGGGACATTAGGGACATATGGGACATATGGGACATCTGGGACGTCTGGGAAGTTAAAAACTTATGGGACATCTAAGACGTTTGGGACGTCTGAGACGTTAAGGACAAATAGGACATTTAGGACGCCTGGGACATTAAGGACATATGGGACATATGGGAAATCTGGGACGCCCGGGACATTAGAGACATATGAAACATATGGGACATCTGGAAAGTCTGTGACGTTAGGGACATATAGGACATCTAGGACGTCTGAGACGTTCGAGGCGTATGGAACATCTAGGACGTCTGGGATGTCTGGGAAGTTAGGGACATACGGGACAGCTGGGACGTCTGGGACGTTAAGGACATATGGGAAATTTAGGACGTTTGGGACGGTAGGAACATATGGAACATCTAGGACGTCTTAGACATTAGGGACATATGGAACATATGGGACATCTGGGACGTCTGGGACGTTAGGTACATATGGGACATTTGGGACGTCTGAGACGTTAGAAACATATGGGACATCTAGGACGTCTTGGACGTCTGGGACGTTAAGGACATATCGGACATCTAGGACGTCTGGGACATTAGGGACATATGGAACATATGGGACAGCTGGGACATCTGGGATGTTAGGGACATATGGGACATTTAGGACGTCTGGGACGTTAGGGACATATGGGACATTTAGGACGTCTGGGACGTAAGGGACATTTGGAACATCTAGGACGCTTGGGACATTAGGAACAAAAGGAACATAAGGGACATCTGGGACGTTAGAGACATATGGGACATTTGAGACGTCTGGGACGTTAAGGACATATGGGACATATGGGACATCTGGGACGCCTGGGACATTAGGGACATATGAAACATATGGGACAGCTGGGACATCTGGGACGTTAGAGACATATGGGACATTTGAGACGTCTGGGACATTAGGGACATATGGAACATATGGGACATCTGGGACGCCTGGGACATTAGGGACATATGAAACATATGGGACAGCTGGGACATCAGGGATGTTAGGGACATATGGGACATTTAGGACGTCTGGGACGTTAGGGACATATGGGACATTTAGGACGTCTGGGACGTAAGGGACATTTGGAACATCTAGGACGCTTGGGACATTAGGAACATATGGAACATAAGGGACATCTGGGACGTTAGAGACATATGGGACATTTGAGACGTCTGGGACGTTAAGGACATATGGGACATCTAGGACGTCTGGGACGTCTGGGACGTTAAGGACGTATGGGACATTTAGGACTCCTGAGACATTAGGGACATATGGAACATATGGGACATTTAGGACGCCTGGGACATTAGGGACATATGGGACATATGGGACATCTGGGACGTCTGGGAAGTTAAGGACTTATGGGACATCTAAGACGTTTGGGACGTCTGAGACGTTAAGGACAAATAGGACATTTAGGACGCCTGGGACATTAAGGACATATGGGACATATGGGAAATCTGGGACGCCCGGGACATTAGAGACATATGAAACATATGGGACATCTGGAAAGTCTGTGACGTTAGAGACATATAGGACATCTAGGACGTCTGAGACGTTCGAGGCATATGGAACATCTAGGACGTCTGGGATGTCTGGGAAGTTAGGGACATACGGGACAGCTGGGACGTCTGGGACGTTAAGTACATATGGGAAATTTAGGACGTTTGGGACGGTAGGAACATATGGAACATCTAGGACGTCTTAGACATTAGGGACATATGGAACGTATGGGACATTTGAGACGTCTGGGACGTTAAGGACATATCGGACATCTAGGACGTCTGGGACGTCTGGGACGTTAGGTACATATGGGACATTTGGGACGTCTGAGACGTTAGAAACATATGGGACATCTAGGACGTCTTGGACGTCTGGGACGTTAAGGACATATCGGACATCTAGGACGTCTGGGACATTAGGGACATATGGAACATATGGGACAGCTGGGACATCTGGGATGTTAGGGACATATGGGACATTTAGGACGTCTGGGACGTTAAGGACATATGGGACATTTAGGACTCCTGGGACATTAGGGACATATGGAACATATGGGACATCTGGGACGCCTGGGACATTAGGGACATATGAAACATATGGGACAGCTGGGACATCTGGGATGTTAGGGACATATGGGACATTTAGGACGTCTGGGACGTTAGGGACATATGGGACATTTAGGACGTCTGGGACGTTAGAGACATTTGGAACATCTAGGACGCTTGGGACATTAGGAACATATGGAACATAAGGGACATCTGGGACTTTAGAGACATATGGGACATTTGAGACGTCTGGGACGTTAAGGACATATGGGACATCTAGGACGTCTGAGACGTCTGGGACGTTAAGGACATATGGGACATTTAGGACTCCTGAGACATTAGGGACATATGGAACATATGGGACATTTAGGACGCCTGGGACATTAGGGACATATGGGACATATGGGACATCTGGGACGTCTGGGAAGTTAAGGACTTATGGGACATCTAAGACGTTTGGGACGTCTGAGACGTTAAGGACAAATAGGACATTTAGGACGCCTGGGACATTAAGGACATATGGGACATATGGGAAATCTGGGACGCCCGGGACATTAGAGACATATGAAACATATGGGACATCTGGAAAGTCTGTGACGTTAGGGACATATAGGACATCTAGGACGTCTGAGACGTTCGAGGCATATGGAACATCTAGGACGTCTGGGATGTCTGGGAAGTTAGGGACATACGGGACAGCTGGGACGTCTGGGACGTTAAGGACATATGGGAAATTTAGGACGTTTGGGACGGTAGGAACATATGGAACATCTAGGACGTCTTAGACATTAGGGACATATGGAACATATGGGACATCTGGGACGTCTGGGACGTTAGGTACATATCGGACATTTGGGACGTCTGGGACGTTAGAAACATATGGGACATCTAGGACGTCTTGGACGTCTGGGACGTTAAGGACATATGGGACATTTAGGACGTTTGGGACGGTAGGAACATATGGAACATCTAGGACGTCTTAGACATTAGGGACATATGGAACATATGGGACATCTGGGACGTCTGGGACGTTAGGTACATATGGGACATTTGGGACGTCTGGGACGTTAGAAACATATGGGACATCTAGGACGTCTTGGACGTCTGGGACGTTAAGGACATATGGGACATTTAGGACGCCTGGGACATTAGGACATATGGGACATATGGGACATCTGGAACGCCTGGGACATATGGGACATATGGGACATATGGGACATCTGGGACGTCTGGGACGTTAGGGGCATATGGGACATCTGGGACGGCTGGGACGTTAGGGACATATGGGACATCTAGGACGCCTGGGAAGTCTAGGACGTTAGGGACATACGGGACAGCTGGGACGTCTGGGACGTTAGGGACATATAGGACATTTAGGATGTCTGGGACGTTAGGGACATATGGAACGTCTAGGACGCCTGGGACATTAGGGACATATGGGAAATATGGGAGTTCTGAGACGTTAGGGACAAATGGGACATCTAGGACGTCTGGAACGTCTGGGACGTTAGGTACATAAGGGACAGCTGGGACGTCTGGGACGTTAGGAACATATGGAACATCTAAGACGCCTGGGACATTAGAGACATATGGGACATATGAGACATCTGGGACGTTTGGGACGTTAGGGACATATGGGACATCTGGCACGTCTGGGAAGTTAAGGACATATGGGACATTTGGGACGCGTGGGACATTAGGGACGTATGGGACATCTAGGACGCTATGGACATTAGGGACATATGGGACATATGGGACATCTGGGACGTCTGGAACGTTAGGGACATATGGGACATCTGAGACGTCTGGGACGTTAAGGACATATAAGACATCTGGGACGTCTGGGACGTCTGGGACGTTGAGGACATATGGGGCATTTAGAACGTCTGGGACGTTAGGGTTATGTGGATGATCTATAACGCCTGGGACATTAGGGACATATGGGACATATGGGACATCTTGGACGTCTAGGACATTAGGGACATACGGGACAGCTAGGACGTCTGGGATGTTAGGGACATATGAAACATCTAGGACGCCTAAGACATTAGGGACATGTAGGACAAATAGGACATCTGGGACGTCTAGGACGTTAGGGACATATGGGACATCTAGGACGTATGGGACGTCTGGGACGTTAAGGACATATGGGACATATAGCACGCCTGGGACATTAGGGACATATGGGGCATATGGGACATCTGGGACGCCTGGGACATTAGGGACATATGGGACATCTGGGACGTCTGAGACGTTAGGGACATATGGGACATCTGGAACGTCTGGGACGTTAAGGACATATGGGACATCTAGGACGTCTGGGGCGTCTGAGACGTTAACGACATATGGGACATTTAGGACGCCTGGGACATTAGGGACATATGGGACATATGGGACTCCTGGGACATTAGGGACATTTGGGACATATGGGACATCTGGGACGGTTGGGACGTTAGGGACATATAGGACATCTAAGACATCTGGGACATTAGGGACATATGGGACATCTAGGACGTCTGGGACGTCTGGGACGTTAGGGACATACGGGACAGCTGGGACGTCTGGAACGTTAGGGACATTTGGAACATCTAGGACGTTTGGGACGTCTGGGACGTCTGGGACATTAATGACATATGGGACATCTAAGACGTTTGGGACGTCTGGGACGTTAAGGACATATGGGACATTTAGGACGCCTGAGACATTAGGGACATATGGGACATCTAGGACGCCTGGGACACTAGGGACATATGGGACATATGGGACATCTGGGACGTCTGGGACGTTTGGGACATATGGGACATCTGGGACGTCTGGGACGTTAAGGACATATAAGACATCTAGGACGTCTAGGACGTCTGGGACCATAAAGACATATGGGGAATTTATGATGTCTGGGACGTTAGGGACATATGGATGATCTATAACGCTTGGGACATTAGGGACATATGGGACATATGAGACATCTGGGACGTCTGGGACGTTAGGGACATACGGGATAGCTGGGACGTCTGGTATGTTATGGACATATGGGACATTTAGGACGTCTGGGACGTTAGGAACATATGGGACATCTAGGACGCCTGGGACATTAGGGATCTTTGGGACATATGAGACATCTGGGACGTCTGGGACGTTAGGGACAGCTGGGACATCTGGGATGTTAGAGACATATGGGACATTTAGGACGTCTAGGACGTTAGGGACATATGGGACATTTAGGACGTCTGGGACGTTAGGGACATTTGGGACATATGGGACATCTGGGACGTCTGGAACGTTAGGGACATATGGGACATCTGAGACGTCTGGGACGTTAAGGACATATAAGACATCTGGGACGTCTGGGACGTCTGGGACGTTGAGGACATATGGGGCATTTAGAACGTCTTGGACGTTAGGGTTATGTGGATGATCTATAACGCCTGGGACATTAGGGACATATGGGACATATGGGACATCTTGGACGTCTAGGACATTAGGGACATACGGGACAGCTAGGACGTCTGGAATGTTAGGGACATATGAAACATCTAGGACGCCTGGGACATTAGGGACATGTAGAACAAATAGGACATCTGGGACGTCTAGGACGTTAGGGACATATGGGACATCTAGGACGTATGGGACGTCTGGGACGTTAAGGACATATGGGACATATAGCACGCCTGGGACATTAGGGACATATGGTTCATAAGGGACATCTGGGACGCCTGGGACATTAGGGACATATGGGACATCTGGGACGTCTGAGACGTTAGGGACATATGGGACATCTGGAACGTCTGGGACGTTAAGGACATATGGGACATCTAGGACGTCTGGGGCGTCTGAGACGTTAACGACATATGGGACATTTAGGACGCCTGGGACATTAGGGACATATGGGACATATGGGACTCCTGGGACATTAGGAACATTTGGGACATATGGGACATCTGGGACGGCTGGGACGTTAGGGACATATAGGACATCTAAGACATCTGGGACGTTAGGGACATATGGGACATCTGGGACGTCTGGGACGTCTGGGACGTTAGGGACATACGGGACAGCTGGGACGTCTGGAACGTTAGGGACATTTGGAACATCTAGGTCGTTTGGGACGTCTGGGACGTCTGGGACATTAATGACATATGGGACATCTAAGACGTTTGGGACGTCTGGGACGTTAGAGACATATGGGACATTTAGGACGCCTGAGACATTAGGGACATATGGGACATCTAGGACGCCTGGGACACTAGGGACATATGGGACATATGGGACATCTGGGACGTCTGGGACGTTTGGGACAAATGGGACATCTGGGACATCTGGGACGTTAAGGACATATAAGACATCTAGGACGTCTAGGACGTCTGGGACCATAAAGACATATGGGGAATTTATGATGTCTGGGACGTTAGGGACATATGGATGATCTATAACGCTTGGGACATTAGGGACATATGGGACATATGAGACATCTGGGACGTCTGGGACGTTAGGGACATACGGGATAGCTGGGACGTCTGGTATGTTATGGACATATGGGACATTTAGGACGTCTGGAACGTTAGGGGCATATGGGACATCTAGGACGCCTGGGACATTAGGGATCTTTGGGACATATGAGACATCTGGGACGTCTGGGACGTTAGGGACAGCTGGGACATCTGGGATGTTAGAGACATATGGGACATTTAGGACGTCTGGGACGTTAGGGACATATGGGACATTTAGGACGTCTGGGACGTTAGGGACATTTGGAACATCTAGGACGCTTGGGACATTAGGGACATATGGAACATATGGGACATCTGGGATGTTAGAGACATATGGGACATTTGAGACCTCTGGGACGTTAAGGACATATGAGACATCTAAGACGTCTGGGACGTCTGGGACGTTAAGGGCATATGGGACATTTAGGACTCCTGCGACATTAGGGACATATGGAACATATGGGACATCTGGGACGCCTGGGACATTAGGGACATATGAAACATATGAGACATCTGGGACGTCTGGGACGTTAGGGACAGCTGGGACATCTGGGATGTTAGAGACATATGGGACATTTAGGACGTCTGGGACGTTAGGGACATATGGAACATTTAGGACGTCTGGGACGTTAGGGACATTTGGAACATCTAGGACGCTTGGGACATTAGAGACATATGGAACATATGGGACATCTGGGATGTTAGAGACATATGGGACATTTGAGACGTCTGGGACGTTAAGGACATATGGGACATCTAGGACGTCTGGGACGTCTGGGACGTTAAGGACATATGGGGCATTTAGAACGTCTGGGACGTTAGGGTCATATGGATGATCTATAACGCCTGGGACATTAGGGACATATGGGACATATGGGACATCTAAGACGTCTAGGACGTTAGGGACATACGGGACAGATAGGACGTCTGGGATGTTAGGGACATATGGAACATCTAGGACGCCTGGGACATTAGGGACATGTAGGACAAATGGGACATCTGGGACGTCTGGGACGTTAGGGACATATGGGACATCTAGGACGTATGGGACGTCTGGGACGTTAAGGACATATGGGACATTTAGGACGCCTGGGACATTAGGGATATATGGGACATATGGGACATCTGGGACGCTTGGGACATTAGGGACGTATGGGACATATGGGACATATGGGACATCTGAGACGTCTGGCACGTTAGGGACATACGGGACAGCAGAGACGTCTGGGACGTTAGGGACATATGGGACATTTAGGACGTCTGGGACGTTAGGGACATATGAAACATTTAAGACGCCTGGGACATTAGGGACATATGGGACATATGGGACATCTGGGACGTCTGGGACGTTAGAGACATATAATACATCTAGGACGTCTGAGACGTTAGGGACATATGGGACATCTAAGACGTCTGGGACGTCTGGGACGTTAGGGACATATGGGACATTTAGGACGTCTGGGACGTTAGGGACATATGAAGCATTTAGGACGCCTGGGACATTAGGGACATAGGGGACATATGGGACATCTGGGACGTCTGGGACGTTAGGGACATATAAAACATCTAGGACGTCTGAGACGTTAGGGACATATGGGACATCTAGGACGTCTGGGACGTCTGGGACGTTAGGGACGTCTGGGACGCTAGGGACATATGTGACATTAAGGACATATGGGACATTTAGGACGTCTGGGACGTTAGGCACATATGGAACATTTAGGAAGCCTGGGACATTAGGGACATATGGGACGTATGGGACATCTGGGACGTCTAGGACGTTAGGGACATACGGGACAGATAGGACGTCTGGGATGTTATGGACATATGGAACATCTAGGACGCCTGGGACATTAGGGACATGTAGGACAAATGGGACATCTGGGACGTCTGGAACGTTAGGGACATATGGGACATCTAGGCCGTCTGGGATGTCTGGGACGTTAGGGACATACGGGACAGCTGGGACGTCTGGGACGTTAGGGACATATGGGACATTTAGGACGTCTGGGACGTTAGGGACATATGGAACATTTAGAAAGCCTGGAACATTAGGGACATATGGGACGTATGGGACATCTGGGACGCCTGGAACATTAGGGACATATGGGACATATGGGACATCTGGGACGTTTAGGACGTCTAAGACGTTAGGGACATATGGAACATTTAGAAAGCCTGGAACATTAGGGACATATGGGACGTATGGGACATCTGGGACGCCTGGAACATTAGGGACATATGGGACATATGGGACATCTGGGACATTTAGGACGTCTGGGACGTCTGGGACGTTAGGGAGATACGGGACAGCTGGGACGTCTGGGACGTTAGGGACATATGGAACATTTAGAAAGCCTGGAACATTAGGGACATATGGGACGTATGGGACATCTGGGACGCCTGGAACATTAGGGACATATGGGACATATAGGACATCTGGGACATTTAGGACGTCTGGGACGTCTGGGACGTTAGGGAGATACGGGACAGCTGGGACGTCTGGGACGTTAGGGGCATATGGGACATTAAGGACGTTTGGGACGTTAGGGACATATGAAACATCTAGGACGCTTGGGACATTAGGGACATATGGAACATATGGGACATCTGGGACGTCTGGGACGTTAGGGACATATGGGACATCTAAGACGTCTGGGACGTTAAGGACATATGGGACATCTAGGACGTCTGGGACGTCTGGGACGCCTGGGACATTAGGGACATATGGGACATATGGGACATCTGAGACGTCTGGGACGTTAGGGACATATGGGACATCTGGGACGTCTGGAACGTTAAGGACATATGGGACATCTAGGACGTCTGGGACGTCTGGGACGTTGAGGACATATGGGACATTTAGAACGCCTGGAACATTAGCGACATATGGAACATTTAGGTCGTCTGGGACGTTATGGACATATGGAACATCTAGGACGCCTGGGACATTAGGGACAAATGGGACATATGAGACATTTGGGACGTCTGGGACGTTAAGGACATATGGGACATCTAGGACGTCTGGGACGTTAGAGACATATGGGACATCTAGGACGTCTGGGACGTTAGGGACACATAGGACATCTAGGACGTCTGGGACGTTAGGGACATATGAAACATCTTAGACGTCTGGCACGTCTGGGACGTTAGGGACATACGGGACAGCTAGAACGTCTGGGACGTTAGTGACATATGGGACATTAAGACGTCTGGGACGTTAGGGACATATGAAACATCTAGGACGCCTGGGACATTCGAGACATATCGGACATTAAGGACATCTGGGACGTCTGGGACGTTAGGGACATATAGGACATCTAGGACGTCTGGGACGTCTGGAACGTTAAGGACATATGGGACATTTAGATCGCCTGGGACATTAGGGACATATGGGACATATGGGACAGCTGAGACGCCTGGGACATTAGGGACATATCGGACATATGGGACATCTGGGACGTCTGGGACGTTTGGGACGTTAGGGACATATAGGACATCTAGGACGTATTGGTCGTTAGGGACATATGGGACATCTAGGACGCCTGGGACGTCTGGGACGTTAGGGACATACGGGACAGCTGGGACGTCTGGGACGTTAGGGACATATAGGACATTTAGGATGTCTGGGACGTTAGGGACATATGGAACATCTAGGACGCCTGGGACATTAGGGACATATGGGAAATATGGGACATCTGAGACGTTAGGGACAAATGGGACATCTAGGACGTCTGGGACGTCTGGGACGTTAGGGACATAAGGGACAGCTGGGACGTCTGGGACGTTAGGGACATATGGAACATCTAGGACGCCTGGGACATTAGAGACATATGGGACATATGAGACATCTGGGACGTTTGGGACGTTAGGGACATATGGGACATCTGGCACGTCTGGGACGTTAAGGACATATGGGACATTTGGGACGCGTGGGACATTAGGGACGTATGGCACATCTAGGACGCCTGGGACATTAGGGACATATGGGACATATGGGACATCTGGGACGTCTGGGACGTTAGGGACATATTGAACATCTGAGACGTCTGGGACGTTAAGGACATATAAGACATCTGGGACGTCTGGGACGTCAGGGACGTTAAGGACATATGGGGCATTTAGAACGTCTGGGACGTTAGGGTCATATGGATGATCTATAACGGCTGGGACATTAGGGACATATGGGACATATGGGACATCTGGGACGTCTAGGACGTTAGGGACATATGGGACATTTAGGACGCGTGGGACATTAGGGATATATGGGACATATGGGACATCTGGGACGCTTGGGACATTAGGGACATTTAGGACGCCTGGGACATTAGGGATATATGGGACATATGGGACATCTGGGACGCTTGGGACATTAGGGACATATGGGACATCTGAGACGTCTGGGACGTTAGGGACATATGGGACATCTAGGACTCCTGGGACATTAGGGACATGTAGGACAAATGGGACATTTGGGACGTCTGGGACGTTAGGGACATATGGGACATTTAGGACGCCTGGGACATTAGGGATATATGGGACATATGGGACATCTGGGACGCTTGGGACATTAGGGACATATGAGACATCTGGGACGTCTGGGACGTTAGGGACATATGGGTCATTTGGGACGTCTGGGACGTTAAGGACATATGGGACATCTAGGACGCCTGGGACGTCTGGGACGTTAAGGACATATGGGAAATTTATAACGCCTGGGATATTACTGACATATGGAACTTATGGGGCATCTGGGACGCCTGGGGCATTAGGGATATATAGGACATATGGGACATCTGGGACGTCTGGGACGTTAGGGTCATATGGGACATCTGGGACGTCTGGGACGTTAAGGACATATGGGACATCTAGGACGTCTGGGACGTCTGGGACGTTGAGGACATTTGGGACATTTAGGACGCCTGAGACATTAGGGACATATGGGACATCTAGGACGCCTGGGACACTAGGGACATATGGGACATATGGGACATCTGGGACGTCTGGGACGTTAGGGAAATATGGGACATCTTGGACGTCTGTTACGTTAAGGACATATAAGACATCTAGGACGTCTAGGACGTCTGGGACCATTAAGACATATGGGGAATTTAGGACGTCTGGGACGTTAGGGTCATATGAATAATCTATAACGCTTGGGACATTAGGGACATATGGGACATATCAGACATCTGGGACGTCTGGGACGTTAGGACATACGGGATAGCTGGGACGTCTGGGATGTTAGGGACATATGGGACATTTAGGACGTCTGGGACGTTAGGGTCATATGGGACATCTAGGACGCCTGGGACATTAGGGATCTTTGGGACATATGAGACATCTGGGACGTCTGGGACGTTAGGGACAGCTGGGACATCTGGGGTGTTAGGGGCATATGGGACATTTAGGACGTCTGGGACGTTAGGGACAGCTGGGACATCTGGGATGTTAGGGGCATATGGGACATTTAGGACCTCTGGGACGTTAGGGACATATGGGACATTTAGGACGTCTGGGACGTTAGGGACATTTGGAACATCTAGGACGCTTGGGACATTAGGGACATATGGAACATATGGGACATCTGGGATGTTAGAGACATAAGGGACATTTGAGACGTCTGGGACGTTAAGGACATATTGGACATCTAGGACGTCTGGGACGTCTGGGACGTTAAGGACATATGGGACATTTAGGACTCCTGGGACATTAGGGACATATGGAACATATGGGACATCTGGGACGCCTGGGACATTAGGGACATATGGAACATATGGGACATCTGGGACGTCTGGGACGTAAGGGACATATGGGACATCTGGGACGTCTGCGACGTTAAGGACATATGGGACATCTAGTACGTCTGGGACGTCTGGGACGTTAAGGACATATGGGACATCTAGGACGTCTGGGACGTCTGGGACGTTAAGGACATATGGGACAGTTAGGACTCCTGGGACATGAGGGACATATGGAACATATGGGACATCTGGGACGCCTGGGACATTAGGGACATATGGAACATATGGGACATCTGGGACATTAGGGACATATGGAACATATGGGACATCTGGGACGCCTGGGACATTAGGGACATATGGGACATATGGGACATTTAGGACGTCTGGGACGTTAGGCACATATGGAACATTTAGGAAGCCTGGGACGTTAGGGACATATGGGACGTATGGGACATCTGGGACGTCTAGGACGTTAGGGACATACGGGACAGATAGGACGTCTGGGATGTTATGGACATATGGAACATCTAGGACGCCTGGAACATTAGGGACATGTAGGACAAATGGGACATCTGGGACGTCTGGAACGTTAGGGATATATGGGACATCTAGGCCGTCTGGGATGTCTGGGACGTTAGGGACATACGGGACAGCTGGGACGTCTGGGACGTTAGGGACATATGGGACATTTAGGACGTCTGGGACGTTAGGGACATATGGAACATTTAGAAAGCCTGGAACATTAGGGACATATGGGACGTATGGGACATCTGGGACGCCTGGAACATTAGGGACATATGGGACATATGGGACATCTGGGACGTTTAGGACGTCTAAGACGTTAGGGACATATGGAACATTTAGAAAGCCTGGAACATTAGGGACATATGGGACGTATGGGACATCTGGCACGCCTGGAACATTAGGGACATATGGGACATATGGGACATCTGGGACATTTAGGACGTCTGGGACGTCTGGGACGTTAGGGAGATACGGGACAGCTGGGACGTCTGGGACGTTAGGGACATGTGGAACATTTAGAAAGCCTGGAACATTAGGGACATATGGGACGTATGGGACATCTGGGACGCCTGGAACATTAGGGACATATGGGACATATGGGACATCTGGGACATTTAGGACGTCTGGGACGTCTGGGACGTTAGGGAAATACGGGACAGCTGGGACGTCTGGGACGTTAGGGGCATATGGGACATTAAGGACGTCTGGGACGTTAGGGACATATGAAACATCTAGGACGCTTGGGACATTAGGGACATATGGAACATATGGGACATCTGGGACGTCTGGGACGTTAGGGACATATGGGACATCTAAGACGTCTGGGACGTTAAGGACATATGGGACATCTAGGACGTCTGGGACGTCTGGGACGTTAAGGATATATGAGACATTTAGGACGCCTGGGACATTAGGGACATATGGGACATATGGGACTTCTGGGACGCCTGGCACATTAGGGACATATGGGACATATGGGACATCTGGAACGTTAAGGACATATGGGACATCTAGGACGTCTGGGACGTCTGGGACGTTGAGGACATATGGGACATTTAGAACGCCTGGAACATTAGCGACATATGGAACATTTAGGTCGTCTGGGACGTTATGGACATATGGAACATCTAGGACGCCTGGGACATTAGGGACAAATGGGACATATGAGACATTTGGGACGTCTGGGACGTTAAGGACATATGGGACATCTAGGACGTCTGGGACGTTAGGGACATATGGGACATCTAGGACGTCTGGGACGTTAGGGACATATAGGACATCTAGGACGTCTGGGACGTTAGGGACATATGAAACATCTTAGACGTCTGGCACGTCTGAAACGTTAGGGACATACGGGACAGCTAGAACGTCTGGGACGTTAGTGACATATGGGACATTAAGACGTCTGGGACGTTAGGGACATATGAAACATCTAGGACGCCTGGGACATTCGAGACATATCGGACATTAAGGACATCTGGGACGTCTGAGACGTTAGGGACATATAGGACATCTAGGACGTCTGGGACGTCTGGGACGTTAAGGACATATGGGACATTTAGATCGCCTGGGACATTAGGGACATATCGGACATATGGGACATCTGGGACGTCTGGGACGTTTGGGACGTTAGGGACATATAGGACATCTAGGACGTCTTGGTCGTTAGGGACATATGGGACATCTAGGACGCCTGGGACGTCTGGGACGTTAGGGACATACGGGACAGCTGGGACGTCTGGGACGTTAGGGACATATAGGACATTTAGGATGTCTGGGACGTTAGGGACATATGGAACATCTAGGACGCCTGGGACATTAGGGACATATGGGAAATATGGGACATCTGAGACGTTAGGGACAAATGGGACATCTAGGACGTCTGGGACGTCTGGGACGTTAGGGACATAAGGGACAGCTGGGACGTCTGGGACGTTAGGGACATATGGAACATCTAGGACGCCTGGGACATTAGAGACATATGGGACATATGAGACATCTGGGACGTTTGGGACGTTAGGGACATATGGGACATCTGGCACGTCTGGGACGTTAAGGACATATGGGACATTTGGGACGCGTGGGACATTAGGGACGTATGGCACATCTAGGACGCCTGGGACATTAGGGACATATGGGACATATGGGACATCTGGGACGTCTGGGACGTTAGGGACATATTGAACATCTGAGACGTCTGGGACGTTAAGGACATATAAGACATCTGGGACGTCTGGGACGTCAGGGACGTTAAGGACATATGGGGCATTTAGAACGTCTGGGACGTTAGGGTCATATGGATGATCTATAACGGCTGGGACATTAGAGACATATGGGACATATGGGACATCTGGGACGTCTAGGACGTTAGGGACATACGGGACAGCTAGGACGTCTGGGATGTTAGGGACATATGGAACATCTAGGACGCCTGGGACATTAGGGACATGTAGGACAAATGGGACATCTGGGACGTCTGGGACGTTAGGGACATATGGGACATTTAGGACGCCTGGGACATTAGGGATATATGGGACATATGGGACATCTGGGACGCTTGGACATTAGGGACATATGGGACATCTGAGACGTCTGGGACGTTAGGGACATATGGGACATCTGGGACGTCTGGGACGTTAGGGACATATGGGACATCTAGGACGCCTGGGACGTCTGACACGTTAGGGACATACGGAAAAGCAGGGACGTCTGGGACGTTAGGGACTTATGGGACATTTAGGACGTCTGGGACGTTAGGGACATATGAAACATTTAGGACGCCTGGGACATTAGGGACATATGGGACATATGGGACATCTGGGACGTCTGGGACGTTAGGGACATATAATACATCTAGGACGTCTGAGACGTTGGGGACATATGGGACATCTAAGACGTCTGGGACGTCTGGGACGTTAGGGATATACGGGACATCTAGGACGCTTGGGACATTAGGGACATATGGAACATATGAGACATCTGGGACGTCTGGGACGTTAGGGACATATGGGTCATTTGGGACGTCTGGGACGTTAAGGACATATGGGAAATTTAGGACGCCTGGGATATTAGGGACATATGGAACTTATGGGGCATCTGGGACGCCTGGGACATTAGGGATATATAGGACATATGGGACATCTGGGACGTCTGGGACGTTAGGGTCATATGGGACATCTGGGACGTCTGGGACGTTAAGGACATATGGGACATCTAGGACGTCTGGGACGTCTGGGACGTTGAGGACATTTGGGACATTTAGGACGCCTGAGACATTAGGGACATATGGGACATCTAGGACGCCTGGTACACTAGGGACATATGGGACATATGGGACATCTGGGACGTCTGGGACGTTAGGGACATATGGGACATCTTGGACGTCTGTTACGTTAAGGACATATAAGACATCTAGGACGTCTAGGACGTCTGGGACCATTAAGACATATGGGGAATTTAGGACGTCTGGGACGTTAGGGTCATATGAATAATCTATAACGCTTGGGACATTAGGGACATATGGGACATATCAGACATCTGGGACGTCTGGGACGTTAGGACATACGGGATAGCTGGGACGTCTGGGATGTTAGGGACATATAGGACATTTAGGACGTCTGGGACGTTAAAGACATATGGGACATCTAGGACGCCTGGGACATTAGGGATCTTTGGGACATATGAGACATCTGGGACGTCTGGGACGTTAGGGACAGCTGGGACATCTGGGATGTTAGGGGCATATGGGACATTTAGGACGTCTGGGACGTTAGGGACAGCTGGGACATCTGGGATGTTAGGGGCATATGGGACATTTAGGACGTCTGGGACGTTAGGGACATATGGGACATTTAGGACGTCTGGGACGTTAGGGACATTTGGAACATCTAGGACGCTTGGGACATTAGGGACATATGGAACATATGGGACATCTGGGATGTTAGAGACATAAGGGACATTTGAGACGTCTGGGACGTTAAGGACATATGGGACATCTAGGACGTCTGGGACGTCTGGGACGTTATGGACATATGGGACATTTAGGACTCCTGGGACATTAGGGACATATGGAACATATGGGACATCTGGGACGCCTGGGACATTAGGGACATATGGAACATATGGGACATCTGGGACGTCTGGGACGTAAGGGCCATATGGGACATCTGGGACGTCTGCGACGTTAAGGACATATGGGACATCTAGTACGTCTGGGACGTCTGGGACGTTAAGGACATATGGGACATCTAGGACGTCTGGGACGTCTGGGACGTTAAGGACATATGGGACAGTTAGGACTCCTGGGACATGAGGGACATATGGAACATATGGGACATCTGGGACGCCTGGGACATTAGGGACATATGGAACATATGGGACATCTGGACGCCTGGGACATTAGGGACATATGGGACGGATGGGACATCTGGGACGTCTAGGACGTTAGGGACATACGGGACAGATAGGACGTCTGGGACGTTAGGGACATATGGAACATCTAGGACGCCTGGGACATTAGGGACATGTAGGACAAATGGGACATCTGGGACGTCTGGGACGTTAGGGACATATGGGACATCTAGGCCGTCTGGGATGTCTGGGACGTTAGGGACATACGAGACAGCTGGGACGTCTGGGACGTTAGGGACATATGAGACATTTAGGACGTCTGGACGTTAGGGACATATGGAACATTTAGAAGCCTGGAACATTAGGGACATATGGGACGTATGGGACATCTGGGACGCCTGGAACATTAGGGACATATGGGACATATGGGACATCTGTGACGTTTGGGACGTCTAAGACGTTAGGGACATATAGGACATCTAGGACGTCTGGGACGTTAGGAACGTATGGGACATCTAAGACGTCTGGGACGTCTGGGACGTTAGGGACATACGGGACAGCTGGGACGTCTAAGACGTTAGGGACATATGGGACATTTAGGACGTCTGGGACGTCTGGGACGTTAGGGAGATACGGGACAGCTGGGACGTCTGGGACGTTAGGGGCATATGGGACATTTAGGACGTCTGGGACGTTAGGGACATATGAAACATCTAGGACGCTTGGGACATTAGGGACATATGGAACATATGGGACATCTGGGACGTCTGGACGTTAGGGACACATGGAACATCTAAGACGTCTGGGACGTTAAGGACATATGGGACATCTAGGACGTCTGGGACGTCTGGGACGTTAAGGATATATGAGACATTTAGGACGCCTGGACATTAGGGACATATGGGACATATGGGACATCTGGGACGCCTGGGACATTAGGGACATATGAGACATATGGGACATCTGAGACGTCTGGGACGTAAGGGACATATGGAACATCTAAGACGTCTGGGACGTTAAGGACATATGGGACATCTAGGACGTCTGGGACGTCTGGGACGTTAAGGATATATGAGACATTTAGGACGCCTGGGACATTAGGGACATATGGGACATATGGGACATCTGGGACGCCTGGGACATTAGGGACATATGAGACATATGGGACATCTGAGACGTCTGGGACGTTAGGGACATATGGGACATCTGGGACGTCTGGAACGTTAAGGACATATGGGACATCTAGGACGCCTGGGACGTCTGGGACGTTGAGGACATATGGGACATTTAGAACGCCTGGAACATTAGCGACATATGGAACATTTAGGTCGTCTGGGACGTTATGGACATATGGAACATGTAGGACGCCTGGGACATTAGGGACAAATGGGACATATGAGACATTTGGGACGTCTGGGACGTTAAGGACATATGGGACATCTAGGACGTCTGGGACGTTAGGGACATATGGGACATCTAGGACGTCTGGGACGTTAGGGACATATAGGACATCTAGGACGTCTGGGACGTTAGGGACATATGAAACATCTTAGACATCTGGCACGTCTGGGACGTTAGGGACATACGGGACAGCTAGAACGTCTGGGACGTTAGTGACATATGGGACATTAAGACGTCTGGGACGTTAGGGACATATGAAACATCTTAGACATCTGGCACGTCTGGGACGTTAGGGACATATAGGACATCTAGGACGTCTGGGACGTCTGGGACGTTAAGGACATATGAGACATTTAGATCGCCTGGGACATTAGGGACATATGGGACATATGGGACAGCTGGGACGCCTGGGACATTAGGGACATATCGGACATATGGGACATCTGGGACGTCTGGGACGTTTGGGACGTTAGGGACATATAGGACATCTAGGACGTCTTGGTCATTAGGGATATATGGGACATCTAGGACGCCTGGGACGTCTGGGACGTTAGGGACATACGGGACAGCTGGGACGTCTGGGACGTTAGGGACATATAGGACATTTAGGATGTCTGGGACGTTAGGGACATATGGAACATCTAGGACGCCTGGGACATTAGGGACATATGGGAAATATGGGACATATGAGACGTTAGGGACAAATGGGACATCTAGGACGTCTGGGACGTCTGGGACGTTAGGGACATAATGGACAGCTGGGACGTCTGGGACGTTAGGGACATATGGAACATCTAGGACGCCTGGGACATTAAAGACATATGGGACATATGAGACATCTGGGACGTTTGGGACGTTAGGGACATATGGGACATCTGGCACGTCTGGGACGTTAAGGACATATGGGACATTTGGGACGCGTGGGACATTAGGGACGTATGGCACATCTAGGACGCCTGGGACATTAGGGACATATGGGACATATGGGACATCTGGGACGTCTGGGACGTTAGGGACATATTGGACATCTGAGACGTCTGGGACGTTAAGGACATATAAGACATCTGGGACGTCTGGGACGTCAGGGACGTTAAGGACATATGGGGCATTTAGAACGTCTGGGACGTTAGGGTCATATGGATGATCTATAACGGCTGGGACATTAGGGACATATGGGACATCTGGGACGTCTAGGACGTTAGGGACATACGGGACAGCTAGGACGTCTGGAATGTTAAGGACATATGGAACATCTAGGACGCCTGGGACATTAGGGACATGTAGGACAAATGGGACATCTGGGACGTCTGGGACGTTAGCGACATATGGGACATCTAGGACGTATGGGACGTCTGGGACGTTAAGGACATATGGGACATTTAGGACGCCTGGGACATTAGGAATATATGGGACATATGGGACATCTGGCACGCTTGGGACATTAGGGATATATGGGACATCTGAGACGTCTGGGACGTTAGGGACATATGGGACATCTGGGACGTCTGGGACGTTAGGGACTTATGGGACATTTAGGACGTCTGGGACGTTAGGGACATATGAAACATTTAGGACGCCTGGGACATTAGGGACATATGGGACATATGGGACATCTGGGACGTCTAGGACGTTAGGTACATACGGGACAGCTAGGACGTCTGGGATGTTAGGGACATATGGAACATCTAGGACGCCTGGGACATTAGGGACATGTAGGACAAATGGGACATCTGGGACGTCTGGGACGTTAGGGACATATGGGACATCTAGGACGTATGGGACGTCTGGGACGTTAAGGACATATGGGACATTTAGGACGCCTGGGACATTAGGGATATATGGGACATATGGGACATCTGGGACGCTTGGGACATTAGGGACATATGGGACATCTGAGACGTCTGGGACGTTAGGGACATATGGGACATCTGGGACGTCTGGGACGTTAGGGACATATGGGACATCTAGGACGCCTGGGACGTCTGACACGTTAGGGACATACGGAACAGCAGGGACGTCTGGGACGTTAGGGACTTATGGGACATTTAGGACGTCTGGGACGTTAGGGACATATGAAACATTTAGGACGCCTGGGACATTAGGGACATATGGGACATATGGGACATCTGGGACGTCTGGGACGTCTGGGACGTTAGGGATATACAGGACATCTAGGACGCTTGGGACATTAGGGACATATAGAACATATGAGACATCTGGGACGTCTGGGACGTTAGGGACATATGGGACATTTGGGACGTCTGGGACGTTAAGGACATATGGGACATCTAGGACGCCTGGGACGTCTGGGACGTTAAGGACATATGTGAAATTTAGGAGGCCTGGGATATTAGGGACATATGGAACTTATGGGGCATCTGGGACGCCTGGGACATTAGGGATATATAGGACATATGGGACATCTGGGACGTCTGGGACGTTAGGATCATATGGGACATCTGGGACGTCTGGGACGTTAAGGACATATGGGACATCTAGGACGTCTGGGACGTCTGGGACGTTGAGGACATTTGGGACATTTAGGACGCCTGAGACATTAGGGACATATGGGACATCTAGGACGCCTGGGACACTAGGGACATATGGGACATATGGGACATCTGGGACGTCTGGGACGTTAGGGACATATGGGACATCTGGGACGTCTGTTACGTTAAGGACATATAAGACATCTAGGACGTCTAGGACGGCTGGGACCATTAAGACATATGGGGAATTTAGGACGTCTGGGACGTTAGGGTCATATGGATAATCTATAACGCTTGGGACATTAGGGACATATGGGACATATCAGACATCTGGGACGTCTGGGACGTTAGGGACATACAGGATAGCTGGGTCGTCTGGGATGTTAGGGACATATGGGACATTTAGGACGTCTGGGACGTTAGGGACATATGGGACATCTAGGACGCCTGGGACATTAGGGATCTTTGGGACATATGAGACATCTGGGACGTCTGGGACGTTAGGGACAGCTGGGACATCTGGGATGTTAGGGGCATATGGGACATTTAGGACGTCTGGGACGTTAGGGACATATGGGACATTTAGGACGTCTGGGACGTTAGGGACATTTGGAACATCTAGGACGCTTGGGACATTAGGGACATATGGAACATATGGGACATCTGGGATGTTAGAGACATATGGGACATTTGAGACGTCTGGGACGTTAAGGACATATGGGACATCTAGGACGTCTGGGACGTCTGGGACGTTAAGGACATATGGGACATTTAGGACTCCTGGGACATTAGGGACATATGGAACATATAGGACATCTGGGACGCCTGGGACATTAGGGACATATGGAACATATGGGACATCTGGGACGTCTGGGACGTAAGGGACATATGGGACATCTGGGACGTCTGCGACGTTAAGGACATATGGGACATCTAGTACGTCTGGGACGTCTGGGACGTTAAGGACATATGGGACATCTAGGACGTCTGGGACGTCTGGGACGTTAAGGACATATGGGACAGTTAGGACTCCTGGGACATGAGGGACATATGGAACATATGGGACATCTGGGACGCCTGGGACATTAGGGACATATGGAACATATGGGACATCTGGGACGCCTGGGACATTAGAGACATATGAGACGTATGGGACATCTGGGACGTCTAGGACGTTAGGGACATACGGGACAGATAGGACGTCTGGGATGTTAGGGACATATGGAACATCTAGGACGCCTGGGACATTAGGGACATGTAGGACAAATGGGACATCTGGGACGTCTGGGACGTTAGGGACATATGGGACATCTAGGCCGTCTGGGATGTCTGGGACGTTAGGGACATACGGGACAGCTGGGACGTCTGGGACGTTAGGGACATATGGGACATTTAGGACGTCTGGGACGTTAGGGACATATGAAACATTTAGAAAGCCTGGAACATTAGGGACATATGGGACGTATGGGACATCTGGGACGCCTGGAACATTAGGGACATATGGGACGTATGGGACATCTGGGACGTTTGGGACGTCTAAGACGTTAGGGACATATAGGACATCTAGGACGTCTGGAACGTTAGGGACATACGGGACAGCTGGGACGTCTAAGACGTTAGGGACATATGGGACATTTAGGACGTCTGGGACGTCTGGGACGTTAGGGAGATACGGGACAGCTGGGACGTCTGGGACGTTAGGGGCATATGGGACATTTAGGACGTCTGGGACGTTAGGGACATATGAAACATCTAGGACGCTTGGGACATTAGGGACATATGGAACATATGGGACATCTGGGACGTCTGGGACGTTAGGGACATATGGGACATCTAAGACGTCTGGGACGTTAAGGACATATGGGACATCTAGGACGTCTGGGACGTCTGGGACGTTAAGGATATATGAGACATTTAGGACGCCTGGGACATTAGGGACATATGGGACATATGGGACATCTGGGACGCCTGGGACATTAGGGACATATGAGACATATGGGACATCTGAGACGTCTGGGACGTTAGGGACATATGGGACATCTGGGACGTCTGGAACGTTAAGGACATATGGGACATCTAGGACGTCTGGGACGTCTGGGACGTTGAGGACATATGGGACATTTAGAACGCCTGGAACATTAGCGACATATGGAACATTTAGGTCGTCTGGGACGTTATGGACATATGGAACATCTAGGACGCCTGGGACATTAGGGACAAATGGGACATATGAGACATTTGGGACGTCTGGGACGTTAAGGACATATGGGACATCTAGGACGTCTGGGACGTTAGGGACATATGGGACATCTAGGACGTCTGGGACGTTAGGGACATATAGGACATCTAGGACATCTGGGACGTTAGGGACATATGAAACATCTTAGACGTCTGGCACGTCTGGGACGTTAGGGACATACGGGACAGCTAGAACGTCTGGGACGTTAGTGACATATGGGACATTAAGACGTCTGGGACGTTAGGGACATATGAAACATCTAGGACGCCTGGGACATTCGAGACATATCGGACATTAAGGACATCTGGGACGTCTGGGACGTTAGGGACATATGGGACATTTAGATCGCCTGGGACATTAGGGACATATGGGACATATGGGACAGCTGGGACGCCTGGGACATTAGGGACATATCGGACATATGGGACATCTGGGACGTCTGGGACGTTTGGGACGTTAGGGACATATAGGACATCTAGGACGTCTTGGTCGTTAGGGACATATGGGACATCTAGGACACCTGGGACGTCTGGGACGTTAGGGACATACGGGACAGCTGGGACGTCTGGGACGTTAGGGACATATAGGACATTTAGGATGTCTGGGACGTTAGGGACATATGGAACATCTAGGACGCCTGGGACATTAGGGACATATGGGAAATATGGGACATCTGAGACGTTAGGGACAAATGGGACATCTAGGACGTCTGAGACGTCTGGGACGTTAGGGACATAAGGGACAGCTGGGACGTCTGGGACGTTAGGGACATATGGAACATCTAGGACGCCTGGGACGTTAAGGACATTTGAGACATATGGGACATCTGGGACGTCTGGGACGTTAGAGACATATTGGACATCTGAGACGTCTGGGACGTTAAGGACATATAAGACATCTGGGACGTCTGGGACGTCAGGGACGTTAAGGACATATGGGGCATTTAGAACGTCTGGGACGTTAGGGACATACGGAACAGCAGGGACGTCTGGGACGTTAGGGACTTATGGGACATTTAGGACGTCTGGGACGTTAGGGACATATGAAACATTTAGGACGCCTGGGACATTAGGGACATATGGGACATATGGGACATCTGGGACGTCTGGGACGTTAGGGACATATAATACATCTAGGACGTCTGAGACGTTGGGGACATATGGGACATCTAAGACGTCTGGGACGTCTGGGACGTTAGGGATATACGGGACATCTAGGACGCTTGGGACATTAGGGACATATGGAACATATGAGACATCTGGGACGTCTGGGACGTTAGGGACATATGGGTCATTTGGGACGTCTGGGACGTTAAGGACATATGGGAAATTTAGGACGCCTGGGATATTAGGGACATATGGAACTTATGGGGCATCTGGGACGCCTGGGACATTAGGGATATATAGGACATATGGGACATCTGGGACGTCTGGGACGTTAGGGTCATATGGGACATCTGGGACGTCTGGGACGTTAAGGACATATGGGACATCTAGGACGTCTGGGACGTCTGGGACGTTGAGGACATTTGGGACATTTAGGACGCCTGAGACATTAGGGACATATGGGACATCTAGGACGCCTGGTACACTAGGGACATATGGGACATATGGGAAATCTGGGACGTCTGGGACGTTAGGGACATATGGGACATCTTGGACGTCTGTTACGTTAAGGACATATAAGACATCTAGGACGTCTAGGACGTCTGGGACCATTAAGACATATGGGGAATTTAGGACGTCTGGGACGTTAGGGTCATATGAATAATCTATAACGCTTGGGACATTAGGGACATATGGGACATATCAGACATCTGGGACGTCTGGGACGTTAGGACATACGGGATAGCTGGGACGTCTGGGATGTTAGGGACATATGGGACATTTAGGACGTCTGGGACGTTAAAGACATATGGGACATCTAGGACGCCTGGGACATTAGGGATCTTTGGGACATATGAGACATCTGGGACGTCTGGGACGTTAGGGACAGCTGGGACATCTGGGATGTTAGGGGCATATGGGACATTTAGGACGTCTGGGACGTTAGGGACAGCTGGGACATCTGGGATGTTAGGGGCATATGGGACATTTAGGACGTCTGGGACGTTAGGGACATATGGGACATTTAGGACGTCTGGGACGTTAGGGACATTTGGAACATCTAGGACGCTTGGGACATTAGGGACATATGGAACATATGGGACATCTGGGATGTTAGAGACATAAGGGACATTTGAGACGTCTGGGACGTTAAGGACATATGGGACATCTAGGACGTCTGGGACGTCTGGGACGTTAAGGACATATGGGACATTTAGGACTCCTGGGACATTAGGGACATATGGAACATATGGGACATCTGGGACGCCTGGGACATTAGGGACATATGGAACATATGGGACATCTGGGACGTCTGGGACGTAAGGGCCATATGGGACATCTGGGACGTCTGCGACGTTAAGGACATATGGGACATCTAGTACGTCTGGGACGTCTGGGACGTTAAGGACATATGGGACATCTAGGACGTCTGGGACGTCTGGGACGTTAAGGACATATGGGACAGTTAGGACTCCTGGGACATGAGGGACATATGGAACATATGGGACATCTGGGACGCCTGGAACATTAGGGACATATGGAACATATGGGACATCTGGGACGCCTGGGACATTAGGGACATATGGGACGGATGGGACATCTGGGACGTCTAGGACGTTAGGGACATACGGGACAGATAGGACGTCTGGGACGTTAGGGACATATGGAACATCTAGGACGCCTGGGACATTAGGGACATGTAGGACAAATGGGACATCTGGGACGTCTGGGACGTTAGGGACATATGGGACATCTAGGCCGTCTGGGATGTCTGGGACGTTAGGGACATACGAGACAGCTGGGACGTCTGGGACGTTAGGGACATATGAGACATTTAGGACGTCTGGGACGTTAGGGACATATGGAACATTTAGAAAGCCTGGAACATTAGGGACATATGGGACGTATGGGACATCTGGGACGCCTGGAACATTAGGGACATATGGGACATATGGGACATCTGTGACGTTTGGGACGTCTAAGACGTTAGGGACATATAGGACATCTAGGACGTCTGGGACGTTAGGAACGTATGGGACATCTAAGACGTCTGGGACGTCTGGGACGTTAGGGACATACGGGACAGCTGGGACGTCTAAGACGTTAGGGACATATGGGACATTTAGGACGTCTGGGACGTCTGGGACGTTAGGGAGATACGGGACAGCTGGGACGTCTGGGACGTTAGGGGCATATGGGACATTTAGGACGTCTGGGACGTTAGGGACATATGAAACATCTAGGACGCTTGGGACATTAGGGACATATGGAACATATGGGACATCTGGGACGTCTGGGACGTTAGGGACATATGGAACATCTAAGACGTCTGGGACGTTAAGGACATATGGGACATCTAGGACGTCTGGGACGTCTGGGACGTTAAGGATATATGAGACATTTAGGACGCCTGGGACATTAGGGACATATGGGACATATGGGACATCTGGGACGCCTGGGACATTAGGGACATATGAGACATATGGGACATCTGAGACGTCTGGGACGTTAGGGACATATGGAACATCTAAGACGTCTGGGACGTTAAGGACATATGGGACATCTAGGACGTCTGGGACGTCTGGGACGTTAAGGATATATGAGACATTTAGGACGCCTGGGACATTAGGGACATATGGGACATATGGGACATCTGGGACGCCTGGGACATTAGGGACATATGAGACATATGGGACATCTGAGACGTCTGGGACGTTAGGGACATATGGGACATCTGGGACGTCTGGAACGTTAAGGACATATGGGACATCTAGGACGCCTGGGACGTCTGGGACGTTGAGGACATATGGGACATTTAGAACGCCTGGAACATTAGCGACATATGGAACATTTAGGTCGTCTGGGACGTTATGGACATATGGAACATGTAGGACGCCTGGGACATTAGGGACAAATGGGACATATGAGACATTTGGGACGTCTGGGACGTTAAGGACATATGGGACAACTAGGACGTCTGGGACGTTAGGGACATATGGGACATCTAGGACGTCTGGGACGTTAGGGACATATAGGACATCTAGGACGTCTGGGACGTTAGGGACATATGAAACATCTTAGACATCTGGCACGTCTGGGACGTTAGGGACATACGGGACAGCTAGAACGTCTGGGACGTTAGTGACATATGGGACATTAAGACGTCTGGGACGTTAGGGACATATGAAACATCTAGGACGCCTGGGACATTCGAGACATATCGGACATTAAGGACATCTGGAACGTCTGGGACGTTAGGGACATATAGGACATCTAGGACGTCTGGGACGTCTGGGACGTTAAGGACATATGAGACATTTAGATCGCCTGGGACATTAGGGACATATGGGACATATGGGACAGCTGGGACGCCTGGGACATTAGGGACATATCGGACATATGGGACATCTGGGACGTCTGGGACGTTTAGGACGTTAGGGACATATAGGACATCTAGGACGTCTTGGTCATTAGGGATATATGGGACATCTAGGACGCCTGGGACGTCTGGGACGTTAGGGACATACGGGACAGCTGGGACGTCTGGGACGTTAGGGACATATAGGACATTTAGGATGTCTGGGACGTTAGGGACATATGGAACATCTAGGACGCCTGGGACATTAGGGACATATGGGAAATATGGGACATATGAGACGTTAGGGACAAATGGGACATCTAGGACGTCTGGGACGTCTGGGACGTTAGGGACATAATGGACAGCTGGGACGTCTGGGACGTTAGGGACATATGGAACATCTAGGACGCCTGGGACATTAAAGACATATGGGACATATGAGACATCTGGGACGTTTGGGACGTTAGGGACATATGGGACATCTGGCACGTCTGGGACGTTAAGGACATATGGGACATTTGGGACGCGTGGGACATTAGGGACGTATGGCACATCTAGGACGCCTGGGACATTAGGGACATATGGGACATATGGGACATCTGGGACGTCTGGGACGTTAGGGACATATTGGACATCTGAGACGTCTGGGACGTTAAGGACATATAAGACATCTGGGACGTCTGGGACGTCAGGGACGTTAAGGACATATGGGGCATTTAGAACGTCTGGGACGTTAGGGTCATATGGATGATCTATAACGGCTGGGACATTAGGGACATATGGGACATCTGGGACGTCTAGGACGTTAGGGACATACGGGACAGCTAGGACGTCTGGAATGTTAAGGACATATGGAACATCTAGGACGCCTGGGACATTAGGGACATGTAGGACAAATGGGACATCTGGGACGTCTGGGACGTTAGGGACATATGGGACATCTAGGACGTATGGGACGTCTGGGACGTTAAGGACATATGGGACATTTAGGACGCCTGGGACATTAGGAATATATGGGACATATGGGACATCTGGCACGCTTGGGACATTAGGGACATATGGGACATCTGAGACGTCTGGGACGTTAGGGACATATGGGACATCTGGGACGTCTGGGACGTTAGGGACTTATGGGACATTTAGGACGTCTGGGACGTTAGGGACATATGAAACATTTAGGACGCCTGGGACATTAGGGACATATGGGACATATGGGACATCTGGGACGTCTAGGACGTTAGGTACATACGGGACAGCTAGGACGTCTGGGATGTTAGGGACATATGGAACATCTAGGACGCCTGGGACATTAGGGACATGTAGGACAAATGGGACATCTGGGACGTCTGGGACGTTAGGGACATATGGGACATCTAGGACGTATGGGACGTCTGGGACGTTAAGGACATATGGGACATTTAGGACGCCTGGGACATTAGGGATATATGGGACATATGGGACATCTGGGACGCTTGGGACATTAGGGACATATGGGACATCTGAGACGTCTGGGACGTTAGGGACATATGGGACATCTGGGACGTTTGGGACGTTAGGGACATATGGGACATCTAGGACGCCTGGGACGTCTGACACGTTAGGGACATACGGAACAGCAGGGACGTCTGGGACGTTAGGGACTTATGGGACATTTAGGACGTCTGGGACGTTAGGGACATATGAAACATTTAGGACGCCTGGGACATTAGGGACATATGGGACATATGGGACATCTGGGACGTCTGGGACGTCTGGGACGTTAGGGATATACAGGACATCTAGGACGCTTGGGACATTAGGGACATATAGAACATATGAGACATCTGGGACGTCTGGGACGTTAGGGACATATGGGACATTTGGGACGTCTGGGACGTTAAGGACATATGGGACATCTAGGACGCCTGGGACGTCTGGGACGTTAAGGACATATGTAAAATTTAGGAGGCCTGGGATATTAGGGACATATGGAACTTATGGGGCATCTGGGACGCCTGGGACATTAGGGATATATAGGACATATGGGACATCTGGGACGTCTGGGACGTTAGGATCATATGGGACATCTGGGACGTCTGGGACGTTAAGGACATATGGGACATCTAGGACGTCTGGGACGTCTGGGACGTTGAGGACATTTGGGACATTTAGGACGCCTGAGACATTAGGGACATATGGGACATCTAGGACGCCTGGGACACTAGGGACATATGGGACATATGGGACATCTGGGACGTCTGGGACGTTAGGGACATATGGGACATCTGGGACGTCTGTTACGTTAAGGACATATAAGACATCTAGGACGTCTAGGACGGCTGGGACCATTAAGACATATGGGGAATTTAGGACGTCTGGGACGTTAGGGTCATATGGATAATCTATAACGCTTGGGACATTAGGGACATATGGGACATATCAGACATCTGGGACGTCTGGGACGTTAGGGACATACAGGATAGCTGGGTCGTCTGGGATGTTAGGGACATATGGGACATTTAGGACGTCTGGGACGTTAGGGACATATGGGACATCTAGGACGCCTGGGACATTAGGGATCTTTGGGACATATGAGACATCTGGGACGTCTGGGACGTTAGGGACAGCTGGGACATCTGGGATGTTAGGGGCATATGGGACATTTAGGACGTCTGGGACGTTAGGGACATATGGGACATTTAGGACGTCTGGGACGTTAGGGACATTTGGAACATCTAGGACGCTTGGGACATTAGGGACATATGGAACATATGGGACATCTGGGATGTTAGAGACATATGGGACATTTGAGACGTCTGGGACGTTAAGGACATATGGGACATCTAGGACGTCTGGGACGTCTGGGACGTTAAGGACATATGGGACATTTAGGACTCCTGGGACATTAGGGACATATGGAACATATAGGACATCTGGGACGCCTGGGACATTAGGGACATATGGAACATATGGGACATCTGGGACGTCTGGGACGTAAGGGACATATGGGACATCTGGGACGTCTGCGACGTTAAGGACATATGGGACATCTAGTACGTCTGGGACGTCTGGGACGTTAAGGACATATGGGACATCTAGGACGTCTGGGACGTCTGGGACGTTAAGGACATATGGGACAGTTAGGACTCCTGGGACATGAGGGACATATGGAACATATGGGACATCTGGGACGCCTGGGACATTAGGGACATATGGAACATATGGGACATCTGGGACGCCTGGGACATTAGGGACATATGAGACGTATGGGACATCTGGGACGTCTAGGACGTTAGGGACATACGGGACAGATAGGACGTCTGGGATGTTAGGGACATATGGAACATCTAGGACGCCTGGGACATTAGGGACATGTAGGACAAATGGGACATCTGGGACGTCTGGGACGTTAGGGACATATGGGACATCTAGGCCGTCTGGGATGTCTGGGACGTTAGGGACATACGGGACAGCTGGGACGTCTGGGACGTTAGGGACATATGGGACATTTAGGACGTCTGGGACGTTAGGGACATATGAAACATTTAGAAAGCCTGGAACATTAGGGACATATGGGACGTATGGGACATCTGGGACGCCTGGAACATTAGGGACATATGGGACGTATGGGACATCTGGGACGTTTGGGACGTCTAAGACGTTAGGGACATATAGGACATCTAGGACGTCTGGAACGTTAGGGACATACGGGACAGCTGGGACGTCTAAGACGTTAGGGACATATGGGACATTTAGGACGTCTGGGACGTCTGGGACGTTAGGGAGATACGGGACAGCTGGGACGTCTGGGACGTTAGGGGCATATGGGACATTTAGGACGTCTGGGACGTTAGGGACATATGAAACATCTAGGACGCTTGGGACATTAGGGACATATGGAACATATGGGACATCTGGGACGTCTGGGACGTTAGGGACATATGGGACATCTAAGACGTCTGGGACGTTAAGGACATATGGGACATCTAGGACGTCTGGGACGTCTGGGACGTTAAGGATATATGAGACATTTAGGACGCCTGGGACATTAGGGACATATGGGACATATGGGACATCTGGGACGCCTGGGACATTAGGGACATATGAGACATATGGGACATCTGAGACGTCTGGGACGTTAGGGACATATGGGACATCTGGGACGTCTGGAACGTTAAGGACATATGGGACATCTAGGACGTCTGGGACGTCTGGGACGTTGAGGACATATGGGACATTTAGAACGCCTGGAACATTAGCGACATATGGAACATTTAGGTCGTCTGGGACGTTATGGACATATGGAACATCTAGGACGCCTGGGACATTAGGGACAAATGGGACATATGAGACATTTGGGACGTCTGGGACGTTAAGGACATATGGGACATCTAGGACGTCTGGGACGTTAGGGACATATGGGACATCTAGGACGTCTGGGACGTTAGGGACATATAGGACATCTAGGACATCTGGGACGTTAGGGACATATGAAACATCTTAGACGTCTGGCACGTCTGGGACGTTAGGGACATACGGGACAGCTAGAACGTCTGGGACGTTAGTGACATATGGGACATTAAGACGTCTGGGACGTTAGGGACATATGAAACATCTAGGACGCCTGGGACATTCGAGACATATCGGACATTAAGGACATCTGGGACGTCTGGGACGTTAGGGACATATGGGACATTTAGATCGCCTGGGACATTAGGGACATATGGGACATATGGGACAGCTGGGACGCCTGGGACATTAGGGACATATCGGACATATGGGACATCTGGGACGTCTGGGACGTTTGGGACGTTAGGGACATATAGGACATCTAGGACGTCTTGGTCGTTAGGGACATATGGGACATCTAGGACACCTGGGACGTCTGGGACGTTAGGGACATACGGGACAGCTGGGACGTCTGGGACGTTAGGGACATATAGGACATTTAGGATGTCTGGGACGTTAGGGACATATGGAACATCTAGGACGCCTGGGACATTAGGGACATATGGGAAATATGGGACATCTGAGACGTTAGGGACAAATGGGACATCTAGGACGTCTGAGACGTCTGGGACGTTAGGGACATAAGGGACAGCTGGGACGTCTGGGACGTTAGGGACATATGGAACATCTAGGACGCCTGGGACGTTAAGGACATTTGAGACATATGGGACATCTGGGACGTCTGGGACGTTAGGGACATATTGGACATCTGAGACGTCTGGGACGTTAAGGACATATAAGACATCTGGGACGTCTGGGACGTCAGGGACGTTAAGGACATATGGGGCATTTAGAACGTCTGGGACGTTAGGGTCATATGGATGATCTATAACGGCTGGGACATTAGGGACATATGGGACATATGGGACATCTGGGACGTCTAGGACGTTAGGGACATACGGGACAGCTAGGACGTCTGGAATGTTAGGGACATATGGAACATCTAGGACGCCTGGGACATTAGGGACATGTAGGACAAATGGGACATCTGGGACGTCTGGGACGTTAGGGACATATGGGACATCTAGGACGTATGGGACGTCTGGGACGTTAAGGACATATGGGACATTTAGGACGCCTGGGACATTAGGAATATATGGGACATATGGGACATCTGGGACGCTTGGGACATTAGGGACATATGGGACATCTGAGACGTCTGGGACGTTAGGGACATATGGGACATCTGGGACGTCTGGGACGTTAGGGACATATGGGACATCTAGGACGCCTGGGACGTCTGACACGTTAGGGACATACGGAACAGCAGGGACGTCTGGGACGTTAGGGACTTATGGGACATTTAGGACGTCTGGGACGTTAGGGACATATGAAACATTTAGGACGCCTGGGACATTAGGGACATATGGGACATATGGAACATCTGGGACGTCTGGGACGTTAGGGACATATAATACATCTAGGACGTCTGAGACGTTGGGGACATATGGGACCTCTAAGACGTCTGGGACGTCTGGGACGTTAGGGATATACGGGACATCTAGGACGCTTGGGACATTAGGGACATATGGAACATATGAGACATCTGGGACGTCTGGGACGTTAGGGACATATGGGACATTTGGGACGTCTGGGACGTTAAGGACATATGGGACATCTAGGACGTCTGGGACGTCTGGGACGTTAAGGACATATGGGAAATTTAGGACGCCTGGGATATTAGGGACATATGGAACTTATGGGGCATCTGGGACGCCTGGGACATTAGGGATATATAGGACATATGGGACATCTGGGACGTCTGGGACGTTAGGGTCATATGGGACATCTGGGACGTCTGGGACGTTAAGGACATATGGGACATCTAGGACGTCTGGGACGTCTGGGACGTTGAGGACATTTGGGACATTTAGGACGCCTGGAACATTAGGGAAATATGGGACATATGGGACATCTGGCACGTCTGGGACGTTAAGGACATATGGGACATCTAAGACGTTTGGGAGGTCTGAGACGTTAAGGACAAGTAGGACATTTAGGACGCCTAGGACATTAGGGACATATGGGACATATGGGTCATCTGGGACGCCCGGGACATTAGGGACATATGGGACATATGGGACATCTGGAACGTCTGTGACGTTAAAGACATGTAGGACATCTAGGACGTCTGAGACGTTTGGGACATATGGGACATCTAGGACGTCTGGGATGTTTGGGACGTTAGGGACATACGGGACAGCTGGGACGTCTGGGACGTTAAGGATATATGGGAAATTTAGGACGTTTGGGACGTTAGAAACATATGGAACATCTAGGACGTCTTAGACATTAGGGACATATGGGACATATGGGACATCTGGGACGTCTGGGACGTTAGGGACATATGGGACATCTGTTACGTCTGGGACATTAGAGACATATGGGACATCTAGGACGTCTTGGACGTCTGGGACGTTAAGGACATATGGGACATTTAGGACGCCTGGACATTAGGGACATATGGGACATATGGGACATCTGGGAAGCCTGGGACATATGGGACATATGGGACCATTGGGACATCTGGGACGTCTGGGACGTTAGGGGCATATGGGATATCTGGGACGTCTGGGACGTTAGAGACATATGGGACATTTAGGACGGCTGGGACGTTAGGGACATACGGGACAGTTGGGACGTCTGGGACGTTAGGGACATATTTGGCATTTAGGACGTCTGGGACGTTAGGGACATATGGAACATATAGGAAGCCTGGGACGTTAGGGACATATGGGACATTTAGGACGTCTGGGACGTTAGAGACATATGGAACATCTAGGACGCCTGGGACATTAGGACCATTTGGGCGATATGGGACATCTGGGACGTCTGGGACGTTAGGGGCATATGGGACATATGGGACGTATGGGTCGTTTAGGATATATGAGACATCTAGGACGTCTGGGACGTCTGGGACGGTAAGGACATATGGGACATATAGCACGCCTGGGACATTAGGGACATATGGGGCATATGGGACATCTGGGACGCCTGGAACATTAGGGACATATGGGACATCTGGGTCGCCTGAGACGTTAGGGGCATATGGGACATCTGAAACGTCTGGGACGTTAAGGACATATGGGACATCTAGGACGTCTGGGGCGTCAGAGACGTTAACGACATATGGGACATTTAGGACGCCTGGGACATTAGGGACATATGGGACATCTGGGACGGCTGGGACGTTAGGGACATATAGGCCATCTAAGACATCTGGGACGTTAGGGACATATGGGACATCTAGGACGTCTGGGACGTTTGGGACGTTAGGGTCATATGGAACATCTAGGACGCTTGGGACATAAGAGACATATGGGACATATGAGACATTTGGGACGTTTGGGACGTTAGGGACATATGGGACATCTAAGACGTTTGGGACGTCTGGGACGTTAAGGACATATGGGACATATAGGACGCCTGAGACATTAGGGACATATGGGACATCTAGGACGCCTGGAATATTAGGGACATATGGGACATCTAGGACGCATGGGACACTAGGGACATATGGGACATATGGGACATCTAGGACGTTTGGGACGTCTGGGACGTTAAGGACATATGGGACATTTAGGACGCCTGAGACATTAGGGACATATGGGACATCTAGGACGCCTGGGACACTAGGGACATATGGGACATATGGGACATCTGGGACGTCTGGGACGTTAGGAACATATGGGACATCTGGGACGTCTGTTACGTTAAGGACATATGGGACATCTAGGACGTCTGGGACGTCTGGGACGTTGAGGACATTTGGGACATTTAGGACGCCTGGAACATTAGGGAAATATGGGACATATGGGACATCTGGCACGTCTGGGACGTTAAGGACATATGGGACATCTAAGACGTTTGGGAGGTCTGAGACGTTAAGGACAAGTAGGACATTTAGGACGCCTAGGACATTAGGGACATATGGGACATATGGGTCATCTGGGACGCCCGGGACATTAGGGACATATGGGACATATGGGACATCTGGAACGTCTGTGACGTTAAAGACATGTAGGACATCTAGGACGTCTGAGACGTTTGGGACATATGGGACATCTAGGACGTCTGGGATGTTTGGGACGTTAGGGACATACGGGACAGCTGGGACGTCTGGGACGTTAAGGATATATGGGAAATTTAGGACGTTTGACACGTTAGAAACATATGGAACATCTAGGACGTCTTAGACATTAGGGACATATGGGACATATGGGACATCTGGGACGTCTGGGACGTTAGGGACATATGGGACATCTGTTACGTCTGGGACATTAGAGACATATGGGACATCTAGGACGTCTTGGACGTCTGGGACGTTAAGGACATATGGGACATTTAGGACGCCTGGACATTAGGGACATATGGGACATATGGGACATCTGGGAAGCCTGGGACATATGGGACATATAGGACCATTGGGACATCTGGGACGTCTGGGACGTTAGGGGCATATGGCATATCTGGGACGTCTGGGACGTTAGAGACATATGGGACATTTAGGACGGCTGGGACGTTAGGGACATACGGGACAGTTGGGACGTCTGGGACGTTAGGGACATATGGGGCATTTAGGACGTCTGGGACGTTAGGGACATATGGAACATATAGGAAGCCTGGGACGTTAGGGACATATGGGACATTTAGGACGTCTGGGACGTTAGAGACATATGGAACATCTAGGACGCCTGGGACATTAGGAACATTTGGGCGATATGGGACATCTGGGACGTCTGGGACGTTAGGGGCATATGGGACATATGGGACGTATGGGTCGTTTAGGATATATGAGACATCTAGGACGTCTGGGACGTCTGGGACGGTAAGGACATATGGGACATATAGCACGCCTGGGACATTAGGGACATATGGGGCATATGGGACATCTGGGACGCCTGGGACATTAGGGACATATGGGACATCTGGGTCGCCTGAGACGTTAGGGGCATATGGGACATCTGAAACGTCTGGGACGTTAAGGACATATGGGACATCTAGGACGTCTGGGGCGTCAGAGACGTTAACGACATATGGGACATTTAGGACGCCTGGGACATTAGGGACATATGGGACATCTGGGACGGCTGGGACGTTAGGGACATATAGGCCATCTAAGACATCTGGGACGTTAGGGACATATGGGACATCTAGGACGTCTGGGACGTTTGGGACGTTAGGGTCATATGGAACATCTAGGACGCTTGGGACATAAGAGACATATGGGACATATGAGACATTTGGGACGTTTGGGACGTTAGGGACATATGGGACATCTAAGACGTTTGGGACGTCTGGGACGTTAAGGACATATGGGACATATAGGACGCCTGAGACATTAGGGACATATGGGACATCTAGGACGCCTGGAATATTAGGGACATATGGGACATCTAGGACGCATGGGACACTAGGGACATATGGGACATATGGGACATCTAGGACGTTTGGGACGTCTGGGACGTTAAGGACATATGGGACATTTAGGTCGCCTGAGACATTAGGGACATATGGGACATCTAGGACGCCTGGGACACTAGGGACATATGGGACATATGGGACATCTGGGACGTCTGGGACGTTAGGAACATATGGGACATCTGGGACGTCTGTTACGTTAAGGACATATAAGACATCTAGGACGTCTAGGACGTCTGGGACCATTAAGACATATGGGGAATTTAGGACGTCTGGGACGTTAGGGTCATATGGATAATCTATAACGCTTGGGACATTAGGGACATATGGGACATATCAGACATCTGGGACGTCTGGGACGTTAGGGACATACGGGATAGCTGGGACGTCTGGGATGTTAGGGACATATGGGACATTTAGGACGTCTGGGACGTTAGGGACATATGGGACATCTAGGACGCCTGGGACATTAGGGATCTTTGGGACATATGAGACATCTGGGACGTCTGGGACGTTAGGGACAGCTGGGACATCTGGAATGTTAGGGGCATATGGGACATTTAGGACGTCTGGGACGTTAGGGAAATATGGGACATTTAGGACGTCTGGGACGTTAGGGACATTTGGAACATCTAGGACGCTTGGGACATTAGGGACATATGGAACATATGGGACATCTGGGATGTTAGAGACATATGGGACATTTGAGACGTCTGGGACGTTAAGGACATATGGGACATCTAGGACGTCTGGGACGTCTGGGACGTTAAGGACATATGGGACATTTAGGACTCCTGGGACATTAGGGACATATGGAACATATGGTACATCTGGGACGCCTGGGACATTAGGGACATATGGAACATATGGGACATCTGGGACGCCTGGGACATTAGGGACATATGGAACATATGGGACAGCTGGGACATCTGGGATGTTAGGGACATATGGGACATTTAGGACGTCTGGGACGTTAGGGACATATGGGACAGTTAGGACTCCTGGGACATGAGGGACATATGGAACATATGGGACATCTGGGACGCCTGGGACATTAGGGACATATGGAACATATGGGACAGCTGGGACATCTGGGATGTTAGGGACATATGGGACATTTAGGACGTCTGGGACGTTAGGGACATATGGGACATTTAGGACGTCTGGGACGTTAGGGACATTTGGAACATCTAGGACGCTTGGGACATTAGGGACATATGGAACATATGGGACATCTGGGATGTTAGAGACATATGGGACAATTGAGACGTCTGGGACGTTAAGGACATATGGGACATCTAGGACGTCTGGGACGTCTGGGACGTTAAGGACATATGGGACATTTAGGACTCCTGGGACATTAGGGACATATGGAACATATGGGACATCTGGGACGTCTGGGACATTAGGGACATATGGAACATATGGGACATCTGGGACGTCTGGGACGTAAGGGACATATGGGACATCTGGGACGTCTGCTACGTTAAGGACATATGGGACATCTAGTACGTCTGGGACGTCTGGGACGTTAAGGACATATGGGACATCTAGGACGTCTGGGAAGTCTGGGACGTTAAGGACATATGGGACAGTTAGGACTCCTGGGACATGAGGGACATATGGAACATATGGGACATCTGGGACGCCTGGGACATTAGGGACATATGGAACATATGGGACAGCTGGGACATCTGGGATGTTAGGGACATATGGGACATTTAGGACGTCTGGGACGTTAGTGACATATGGGACATTTAGGACGTCTGGGACGTTAGGGACATTTGGAACATCTAGGACGCTTGGGACATTAGGGACATATGGAACATATGGGACATCTGGGTCGTTAGAGACATATGGGACATTTGAGAAGTCTGGGACGTTAAGGACATATGGGACATCTAGGACGTCTGGGACGTCTGGGACATAAAGGACATATGGGACATTTAGGACTCCTGAGACATTAGGGACATATGGAACATATGGGACATTTAGTACGCCTGGGACATTAGGGACATATGGGACATATGGGACATCTGGGACGTCTGGGAAGTTAAGGACATATGGGACATCTAAGACGTTTGGGACGTCTAAGACGTTAAGGACAAATAGGACATTTAGGACGCCTGGGACATTAAGGACATATGGGACATATGGGAAATCTGGGACGCCCGGGACATTAGAGACATATGAAACATATGGGACATCTGGAACGTCTGTGACGTTAGGGACATATAGGACATCTAGGACGTCTGTGACGTTCGGGACATATGGAACATCTAGGACGTCTGGGATGTCTGGGACGTTAGGGACATACGGGACAGCTGGGACGTCTGGGACGTTAAGGACATATGGGAAATTTAGGACGTTAGGGACGTTAGGAACATATGGAACATCTAAGACGTCTTAGACATTAGGGACATATGAAACATATGGGACATCTGGAACGTCTGTGACGTTAGGGACATATAGGACATCTAGGACGTCTGAGACGTTCGGGACATATGGAACATCTAGGACGTCTGGGATGTCTGGGACGTTATTGACATACGGGACAGCTGGGACGTCTGGGACGTTAAGGACATATGGGACATTTGAGACGTCTGGGACGTTAGAGACATATGGGACATCTAGGACGTCTTGGACGTCTGGGACGTTAAGGACATATGGGACATTTAGGACGCCTGGGACATTAGGAAATATGGGACATATGGGACATCTGGGACGCCTGGGACATATGGGACATATGGGACATATGGGACATCTGGGACGTCTGGGACGTTAGGGGCATATGCGACATCTGGGACGGCTGGGACGTTAGGGACATATGGGACATCTAGGACGCCTGGGACTACTGGGACGTAAGGGACATACGGGACAGCTGGGACGTCTGGGACGTTAGGGACATATAGGACATTTAGGATGTCTGGGACGTTAGGGACATATGGAACATCTAGGACGCCTGGGACATTAGGGACATATGGGAAATATGGGAGTTCTGAGACGTTAGGGACAAATGGGACATCTAGGACGTCTGGGACGTCTGGGACGTTAGGGACATAAGGGACATCTGGGACGTCTGGGACGTTAGGGACATATGGAACATCTAGGACGCCTGGGACATTAGAGACATATGGGACATATGAGACATCTGGGACGTTTGGGACGTTAGGGACATATGGGACATCTGGCACGTCTGGGACGTTAAGGACATATAAGACATTTGGGACGCGTGGGACATTAGGGACGTATGGGACATCTAGGACGCCATGGACATTAGGGACATATGTAACATATGGGACATCTGGGACGTCTGGGACGTTAGGGACATATGGGACATCTGAAACGTCTGGGACGTTAAGGACATATGGGACATCTAGGACGTCTGGGACGTCTGGGACGTTAAGGACATATGGGACATTTAGTACTCCTGGGACATCAGGGACATACGGAACATATGGGACATCTGGGACGCCTGGGACATTAGGGACATATGGAACATATGGGACAGCTGGGACATCTGGGATGTAAGGGACATATGGGACATTTAGGACGTCTGGGACGTTAGGGACATATGGGACATTTAGGACGTCTGGGACGTTAGGGACATTTGGAACATCTAGGACGCTTGGGACATTATGGACATATGGAACAAATGGGACATCTGGGACGTTAGAGACATATGGGACATTTGAGACGTCTGGGACGTTAAGGACATATGGGACATCTAGGACGTCTGGGACGTCTGGGACGTTAAGGACATAAGGGACATTTAGGACTCCTGAGACATTAGGGACATATGGAACATATGGGACATTTAGGACGCCTGGGACATTAAGGACATATGGGACATATGGGACATCTGGGACGTCTGGGAAGTTAAGGACATATGGGACATCTAAGACGTTTGGGACGTCTGAGACGTTAAGGACAAATAGGACATTTAGGACGCCTGGGACATTAAGGACATATGGGACATATGGGACATCTGGAACGTCTGTGACGTTAGGAACATATAGGACATCTAGGACGTCTGAGACGTTCGGGACATATGGAACATCTAGGACGTCTGGGATGTCTGGGACCTTAGGGACATACGGGACAGCTGGGACGTCTGGGACGTTAAGGACATATGGGAAATTTAGGACGTTTGGGACGTTACGAACATATGGAATATCTAGGACGTCTTAGACATTAGGGACATTTGGAACATATGGGACATCTGGGACGTTAGGTACATATGGGTCATTTGGGACGTCTGGGACGTTAGAGACATATGGGACATCTAGGACGTCTTGGACGTCTTGGACGTTAAGGACATATGGGACATTTAGGACGCCCGGGACATTAGGGACATATGAAACATATGGGACATCTGGAACGTCTGTGACGTTAGGGACATATAGGACATCTAGGACGTCTGAGACGTTCGGGACAAATGGAACATCTAGGACGTCTGGGATGTCTGGGACGTTAGGGACATCCGGGACAGCTGGGACGTCTGGGACGTTAAGGACATATGGGAAATTTAGGACGTTTGGGACGTTAGGAACATATGGAACATCTAGGACGTCTTAGACATTAGGGACATATGGAACATATGGGACATCTGGGACGTTAAGTACATATGGGACATTTGGGACGTCTGGGACGTTAGGGACAAATGGGACATCTAGGACGTCTGGGACGTCTGGGACGTTAGGGACATAAGGGACAGCTGGGACGTCTGGGACGTTAGGGACATATGGAACATCTAGGACGCCTGGGACATTAGAGACATATGGGACATATGAGACATCTGGGACGTTTGGGGCGTTAGGGACATATGGGACATCTGGCACATCTGGGACGTTAAGGACATGTGGGACATTTGGGACGCGTGGGACATTAGGGACGTATGGGACATCTAGGACGCCATGGACATTAGGGACATATGGAACATATGGGACATCTGGGACGTCTGGGACGTTAGGGACATATGGGACATCTGAGACGTCTGGGACGTTAAGGACATATAAGACATCTGAGACGTCTGGGACGTTAGGGACAGCTGGGACATCTGGGATGTTAGGGACATATGGGACATTTAGGACGTCTGGGACGTTAGGGACATATGGGACATTTAGGGCGTCTGGGACGTTAGGGACATTTGGAACATCTAGGACGCTTGGGACATTAGGGACATATGGAACATATGGGACATCTGGGATGTTAGAGACATATGGGACATTTGAGACGTCTGGGACGTTAAGGATATATGGGACATCTAGGACGTCTGGGACGTCTGGGACGTTAAGGACATATGGGACATTTAGGACTCCTGGGACATTAGGGACATATGGAACATATGGGACATCTGGGACGCCTGGGACATTAGGGACATATGGAACATATGGGACATCTGGGACGTCTGGGACGTAAGGGACATATGGGACATCTGGGACGTCTGCGACGTTAAGGACATATGGGAAATCTAGTACGTCTGGTACGTCTGGGACGTTAAGGACATATGGGACATCTAGGACGTCTGGGACGTCTGGGACATTAGGGACGTATGGGACATCTAGGACGCCATGTACATTAGGGACATATGGGATATATGGGACATCTGGGACGTCTGGGACGTTAGGGACATACGGGACATCTGAGACGTCTGGGACGTTAAGGACATATAAGACATCTGGGACGTCTGGGACGTCTGGGACGTTTAGGACATATGGGGCATTTAGAACGTCTGGGACGTTAGGGTCATATGGATGATCTATAACGCCTGGGACATTAGGGACATATGGGACATATGGGACATCTTGGACGTCTAGGACGTTAGGGACATACGGGACAGCTAGGACATCTGGGATGTTAGGGACATATGGAACATCTAGGACGCCTGGGACATTAGGGACATGTAGGACAAATGGGACATCCGGGACGTCTGGGACGTTAGAGACATATGGGACATCTAGGACGTATGGGACGTCTGGGACGTTAAGGACATATGGGACATTTAGGACGCCTGGGACATTAGGGATATATGGGACATATGGGACATCTGGGACGCTAGGGACATTAGGGACATATGGGACATCTGAGACGTCTGGGACGTTAGGGACATATGGGACATCTGGGACGTCTGGGACGTTAGGGACATATGGGACATCTAGGACGCCTGGGACGTCTGGGACCTTAGGGACATACGTAACAGCAGGGACGTCTGGGACTTTAGGGACATATGGGACATTTAGGACGTCTGGGACGTTAGAGACATATGGAACATCTAGGACGCCTGGGACATTAGGGACATATGGGACATATGGGACATCTGGGAAGTCTGGGACGTTAGGGACATATGGGACATATGGGACGTCTGGGACGTTTAGGATATATGAGACATCTAGGACGTCTGTGACGTCTGGGACGGTAAGGACATATGGGACATATAGCACGCCTGGGACATTAGGGACATATGGGGCATATGGGACATCTGGGACGCCTGGTACATTAGGGACATATGGGACATCTGGGACGTCTGAGACGTTAGGGACATATGGGACATCTGGGACGTCTGGGACGTTAAGGACATATGGGACATCTAGGACGTCTGGGGCGTCTGGGACGTTAACGACATATGGGACATTTAGGACGCCTGGGACATTAGGGACATATGGGACATATGGGACTCCTGGGACATTAGGGACATTTGGGACATATGGGACATCTGGGACGGCTGGGACGTTAGGGACATATAGGACATCTAAGACATCTGGGACGTTAGAGACATATGGGACATCTAGGACGTCTGGGACGTCTGGGACGTTAGGGACATACGGGACAGCTGGGACGTCTGGAACGTTAGGGACATATGGAACATCTAGGACGCCTGGGACATTAGAGATATATGGGACATATGAGACATCTGGGACGTTTGCGACGTTAGGGACATATGGGACATCTGGAACGTCTGGGACATTAATGACATATGGGACATCTAGGACGTTTGGGACGTCTGGGACGTTACGGACATATGGGACATTTAGGACGCCTGAGACATTAGGGACATATGGGACATCTAGGACGCCTGGGACACTAGGGACATATGGGACATATGGGACATCTGGGACCTCTGGGACGTTAGGGACATATGGGACATCTGGGACGTCTGGGACGTTAAGGACATATAAGACATCTAGGACGTCTAGGACGTCTGGGACCATAAAGACATATGGGGAATTTAGGACGTCTGGGACGTTAGGGTCATATGGATGATCTATAACGCTTGGGACATTAGGGACATATGGGACATATGAGACATCTGGGACGTCTGGGACGTTAGGGACATACGGGACAGCTGGGACGTCTGGGATGTTAGGGCCATATGGGACATTTAGGACGTCTGGGACGTTAGGGACATATGGGACATCTAGGACGCCTGGGATATTAGGGATCTTTGGGACATATGAGACATCTGGGACGTCTGGGACGTTAGGGACAGCTGGGACATCTGGGATGTTAGGGACATATAGGACATTCAGGACGTCTGGGACGTTAGGGACATATGGGACATTTAGGGCGTCTGGGACGTTAGGGACATTTGGAACATCTAGGACGCTTGGGACATTAGGGACATATGGAACATATGGGACATCTGGGATGTTAGAGACATATGGGACATTTGAGACGTCTGGGACGTTAAGGACATATGGGACATCTAGGACGTCTGGGACGTCTGGGACGTTAAGGACATATGGGACATTTAGGACTCCTGGGACATTAGGGACATATGGAACATATGGGACATCTGGGACGTGTGGGACATTAGGGACATATGGAACATATGCGACATCTGGGACGTCTGGGACGTAAGGGACATATGGGACATCTGGGACGTCTGCGACGTTAAGGACATATGGGACATCTAGTACGTCTGGGACGTCTGGGACGTTAAGGACATATGGGACATCTAGGACGTCTGGGACGTCTGGGACTTTAAGGACATATGGGACATTTAGGACTCCTGGGACATCAGGTACATATGGAACATATGGGACATCTGGGACGCCTGGGACATTAGGGACATATGGAACATATGGGACAGCTGGGACATCTGGGATGTAAGGGACATATAGGACATTTAGGACGTCTGGTACGTTACTGACAAATGGGACATTTAGGACGTCTGGGACGTTAGGGACATTTGGAACATCTAGGACGCTTGGGACATTAGGGACATATGGAACATATGGGACATCTGGGACGTTAGAGACATATGGGACATTTGAGGCGTCTGGGACGTTAAGGACATATGGGACATCTAGGACGTCTGGGACGTCTGGGACGTTAAGGACATATGGGACATTTAGGACTCCTGAGTCATTAGGGACATATGGAACATATGGGACATTTAGTACGCCTGGGACATTAAGGACATATGGGACATATGGGACATCTGGGACGTCTGGGAAGTTAAGGACATATGGGACATCTAAGACGTTTGGGACGTCTGAGACGTTAAGGACAAATAGGACATTTAGGACGCCTGGGACATTAAGGACATATGGGACATATGGGACATCTGGAACGTCTGTGACGTTAGGAATATATAGGACATCTAGGACGTCTGAGACGTTTGGGACATATGGAACATCTAGGACGTCTGGGATGTCTGGGACGTTAAGGACATACGGGACAGCTGGGACGTCTGGGACGTTAAGGACATATGGGAAATTTAGGACGTTTGGGACGTTAGGAACATATGGAACATCTAGGACGTCTTAGACATTAGGGACATATGGAACATACGGAACATCTGGGACGTTAGGTACATATGGGACATTTGGGACGTCTGGGACGTTAGAGACATATGGGACATCTAGGACGTCTTGGACGTCTGGGACGTTAAGGACATATGGGACATTTAGGACGCCCGGGACATTAGGGACATATGGAACGTCTGTGACGTTAGGGACATATAGGACATCTAGGACGTCTGAGACGTTTGGGACATATGGAACATCTAGGACGTCTGGGATGTCTGGGACGTTAAGGACATACGGGACAGCTGGGACGTCTGGGACGTTAAGGACATATGGGAAATTTAGGACGTGTGGGACGTTAGGAACATATGGAACATCTAGGACGTCTTAGACATTAGGGACATATGGAACATATGGGACATCTGGGACGCCTGGGACGTTAGGCACATATGGGACATTTGGGACGTCTGGGACGTTAGTGACATATGGGACATCTAGGACGTCTTGGACGTCTGGGACGTTAAGGATATATGGGACATTTAGGACGCCTGGGACATTAGGGACATATGGGACATATGGGACATCTGGGACGCTTGGGACATATGGGACATATGGGACATCTGGGACGTCTGGGACGTTAGGGGCATATGGGACATCTGGGACGGCTGGGACGTTAGGGACATATGGGACATCTGGGACGTCTGGGACATTAGGGACATATAGGACATATGGAACATCTACGACATCTAGGACGTTAGGGACATATTTAACATCTGGGACGTCTGGGATGTCTGGGACGTTAGGGACATACGGGACAGCTGGGACGTCTGGGAGGTTAGGGACATATGGGACATTTAGGACGTTTGGGACGTTAGGGACATACGGGACAGCTGGGACGTCTGGGACGTTAGGGACATACGGGACATTTAGGACGTCTGGGACGTTAGGGACATATGGAACATTTAGGAAGCCTGGGACATTAGGGACTTATGGGACGTATGGGACATCTGGGGCGTCTGAGACGTTAGGGACATATGGGACATCTAGGCCGTCTGGGATGTCTGGGAAGTTAGGGACATACGGACAGCTGGGACGTCTGGGACGTTAGGAACATATGGGACATTTAGAAAGCCTGTGACATTAGGGACATATTGGACGTATGGGACATTTGGGACGCCTGGGACATTAGGGACATATGGGACATATGAGACATCTGGGACGTTTGGGACGTCTAAGACGTTAGGGACATATAGGACATCTAGGACGTCTGGGACGTTAGGGACATATGGGACATCTAGGACGTCTGGGACGTCTGGGACGTTAGGGACGTACGGGACAGCTGAGGCGTCTGGGACGTTAGGGACATATGGGACATTTAGGACGTCTGGGACGTCTGGGACGTTAGGGACGTACGGGACGTTAGGGACATACGGGACATATGGAACATATGGGACATCTGGGACGTCTGCTACGTTAGGGACATGTGGGACATCTAAGACGTCTGGGACGTTAAGGACATATGGGACATCTAGGACGTCTGGGACGTCTGGGACGGTAAGGACATATGAGACATTTAGGACGCCTGGGACATTAGGGACATATGGGACATATGGACATCTGGGACACCTGGGACATTAGGGACATATGGGACATATGGGACATCTGAGACGTCTGGGACGTTAGGGACATATGGGACATCTAGGACGTCTGGGACGTTAAGGACATATGGAACATCTAGGACGCCTGAGACATTAGGGACAAATGGGACATACGAGACATCTGGAACGTCTGGGACGTTAAGGACATATGGGACATCTAGGACGTCTGGGACGTTAGGGACATAGGGACATATAAGACAACTAGGACGTCTGGCACGTTAGGGATAATGGGACATCTAAGACGTCTGAAAGGTTAGGAACATATGGGACATCTACAACGTGTGGGAAGTTAGGGACATATGGGACATCTGGGACGTCTGGGACGTTATAGGCATATGGGACATCTAGGACGTCTGGGACGTCTGGCACGTTAGGAACATATGGGACATCTAGGACGTCTGGGACGTCTGGGGCGTTAGGAACATATGGGACATCTAGGACGTCTGGGACGTTAAGGACATATGGGACATTTAGGACGTCTGGGACGTTAGGGACATTTGGAACATCTAGTACGCTTGGGACATTAGGGACATATGGAACATATGGGACATCTGGGACGTTAGAGACATATGGGACATTTGAGACGTCTGGGACGTTAAGGACATATGGGACATCTAGGACGTCTGGGACGTCTGGGACGTTAAGGACATATGGGACATTTAGGACTCCTGGGACATTAGGGACATATGGAACATATGGGACATCTGGGACGCCTGGGACATTAGGGACATATGGAACATATGGGACATCTGGGACGTCTGGGACGTGAGGGACATATGGGACATCTGGGACGTCTGCGACGTTAAGGACATATGGGACATCTAGTACGTCTGGGACGTCTGGGACGTTAAGGACATATGGGATATCTAGAACGTCTGGGACGTCTGGGACGTTAAGGACATATGGGACATTTAGGACTCCTGGGACATTAGTGACATATGGAACATATGGGATATCTGGGACGCCTGGGACATTAGGGACATATGGAACATATGGGACAGCTGGGACATCTGAGATTTTAGGGACATATGGGACATTTAGGACGTCTGGGACGTTAGGGACATATGGGACATTTAAGACGTCTGGGACGTTAAGGACATATGGGTCATCTAGGAAATCTGGGACGTCTGGGACTTTAAGGACATATGGGACATTTAGGACTCCTGGGACATTAGGGACATATGTGACATATGGGACATCTGGGACGTTAGAGACATATGGGACATTTGAGACGTCTGGGGCGTTAAGGACATATGGGACATCTAGGACGTCTGGGACGTCTGGGACGTTAAGGACATATGGGACATTTAGGACTCCTGGGACATTAGGGACATATGGAACATATGGGACATTTAGGACGCCTGGGACATTAGGGACATATGGGACATATGGGACATCTGGGACGTCTGGGAAGTTAAGGACATATGGGACATCTAAGACGTTTGGGACGTCTGAGACGTTAAGGACAAATAGGACATTTAGGACGCCTGGGACATTAAGAACATATGGGACATATGGGAAATCTGGGACGCCCGGAACATATTGGACATCTGGAACGTCTGTGACGTTAGGGACATATAGGACATCCAGGACGTCTGAGACGTTTGGGACATATGGAACATCTAGGACGTCTGGGATGTCTGGGACGTTAAGGACATACAGGACAGCTGGGACGTCTGAGACGTTAAGGACATATGGGAAATTTAGGACGTGTGGGACGTTAGGAACATATGGAACATCTAGGACGTCTTAGACATTAGGGACATATGGAACATATGGGACATCTGGGACGCCTGGGACGTTAGGCACATATGGGACATTTGGGACGTCTGGGACGTTAGTGACATATGGGACATCTAGGACGTCTTGGACGTCTGGGACGTTAAGGATATATGGGACATTTAGGACGCCTGGGACATTAGGGACATATGGGACATATGGGACATCTGGGACGCTTGGGACATATGGGACATATGGGACATATGGGACATCTGGGACGTCTGGGACGTTAGGGGCATATGGGACATCTGGGACGGCTGGGACGTTAGGGACATATGGGACATCTGGGACGTCTGGGACATTAGAGACATATAGGACATATGGAACATCTACGACATCTAGGACGTTAGGGACATATTTAACATCTGGGACGTCTGGGATGTCTGGGACGTTAGGGACATACGGGACAGCTGGGACGTCTGGGACGTTAGGGACATATGGGACATTTAGGACGTTTGGGACGTTATTGACATACGGGACAGCTGGGACGTCTGGGACGTTAGGGACATATGGGACATTTAGAACGTCTGGGACGTTAGGGACATATGGAACATTTAGGAAGCCTGGGTCATTAGGGACTTATGGGACGTATGGGACATCTGGGGCGTCTGAGACGTTAGGGACATATGGGACATCTAGGCCGTCTGGGATGTCTGGGAAGTTAGGGACATACGGACAACTGGGACGTCTGGGACGTTAGGGACATATGGGACATTTAGAAAGCCTGTGACATTAGGGACATATTGGACGTATGGGACATTTGGGACGCCTGGGACATTAGGGACATATGGGACATATGGGACATCTGGGACGTTTGGGACGTCTAAGACGTTAGGGACATATAGGACATCTAGGACGTCTGGGACGTTAGGGACATATGGGACATCTAGGACGTCTGGGACGTCTGGGACGTTAGGGACGTACGGGACAGCTGAGACGTCTGGGACGTTAGGGACATATGGGACATTTAGGACGTCTGGGACGTCTGGGACGTTAGGGACATACGGGACGTTAGGGACATACGGGACAGCTGGGATGTCTGAAACGTTAGGGGCATATGGGAAATTTAGGACGTCTGGGACATTAGGGACATATGGAACATATGGGACATCTGGGACGTCTGGGACGTTAGGGACATGTGGGACATCTAAGACGTCTGGGACGTTAAGGACATATGGGACATCTAGGACGTCTGGGACGTCTGGGACGGTAAGGACATATGAGACATTTAGGACGCCTGGGACATTAGGGACATATGGGACATATGGGCATCTGGGACACCTGGGACATTAGGGACATATGGGACATATGGGACATCTGAGACGTCTGGGACGTTAGGGACATATGGGACATCTAGGACGTCTGGGACGTTAAGGACATATGGGACATCTAGGACGTCTAAGACGTCTGGGACGTTAGCGACATATAGGACATCTTTTACGTCTGAGACGTTAGGGACATCTGGGGCATCTAGGACGCCTGGGACGTCTGGGACGTTAGGGACATATGAGACATCTAGGACGTTTGGGACGTTACTCACATATGGGAAATCTAGGACGTTTGGGTCGTTAGGGACATATGGAACATCTTGGACGTTTGGGACATATAGGACATCTGGGACATCTAGGACGTCTGGGACGTTAGAGGCATATGGGACATCTAGGACGTCTGGGACGTAGAGACATATGGGACATCTGGGACGTGTGGGACGTTACTGACATATGGGACATCTCGGACGTCTGGGACGTTAAGGACATACGGGACATCTAAGACGTCTGGGACGTTAGAGGCATATGGGACATCTAGGACGTCTGGGACGTTAGGGACATATGGGACATCTGGGACATTTAGGACCTCGGGGACGATAGGGACATATGGGACATCTGGGGCGTCTAGGACGTTAGGGACATATAGGACATCAAGGACGGTTGGGACATTAGGGACATATGGGACATTTAGGACCTCTGGGACGATAGGGACATATGGGACATCTGGGGCGTCTAGGACGTTAGGGACATATAGGACATCAAGGACGGTTGGGACATTAGGGACATATGGGACATTTAGGACCTCTGGGCCGTTAGGGACATATGGGACATCTGGGGCGTCTAGGACGTTAGGGACATATAGGACATTAAGGACGGTTGAGACATTAGAAACATATGGGACATCTGGGACGTCTGGAACGTTAGGGACGTATAGGACATAATGGACGGCTGGGCCGTTAGGGACATATGGGACATCTGGGGCGTCTAGGACGTTAGGGACAAATAGGACATCAAGGACGGTTGGGACATTAGGAACATATAGGACATCTAGGACGTCTGGAACGTTAGGGATATATAAGCCATATGGGACATCTGAGACGTCTGGGACGTTAGGGCCGTATAGGACATCTGGGACGTCAAAGACGATAGGGACATATGGGACATTGAGGACGTATGGGACGTTAGGGACGTATAGGACAGCTGGGACGTCTGGGACATTAGGGACATATGCGACATCTGGGACGTCTGGGTCGTTAGGGACGTATAGGACATCTGGGACGTCGGGGACGTAAGGGACATGTGGAACTTCTAGGACGTTTGGGATATTAGAGACATATGGGACATCTAGAACGTGGGAGACGTTAGGAACGTATGGGACTTCTAGGACGTCTGGGACGTTAGGGACGTATGGGACATCTAGGACGTCTGTCACGTATGGGACATTTGGGGCGTCTGGGACGTCTGGGACGTTAGGGACATATGGGACATCGAGGACGCTTGCGAGTTAGAAACATATGGGACATCTACAACGTCAGGGACGTCTGGGACGTTAGGGACATATGGGAAATCTATTCCGTCTGAGACGTTAAGGACATGTGGGACATCTAAGACGTCTGGAACGTTAGGGACGTATTAGACATCTAGGACGTCTGAGACGTTAGGGACAAATGGGACATCTGAGACATCTGGGACGTTAGGGACATGCGGGACATCTAGGACGTCTGGGACGTTTGGTACGTTAAGGACATATAAGACATCTAGACGGTCTCAAAAGTCTGGGACGTTTGGGACATATGGGGCATCCAGGACTTCTGGGACGTTAAGGACATATTTGGCATCTGGGACGTCTGAGACGTTAGGGATACATGGGACATCTGGGACGTCTAGAACGTTAGGGACATATAAGAATTCTAGGACGTCTGGGACGTTAAGGACATATGGGACATACGGGAAATCTGAGACGTCTGGGACGTTAGAGACATATGGGACATCTGGGACGTCTGGGACGTTAGGGACATAAGGGACATCCGGGACGTCTGAGACGTTAGGGACATATAAGACGTCTAGGACGTCTGGGACGTCAAAAACGTTAGCGACATATGGGACATCTAGGACGTCTGGGTCGTAAGGGACATATGGGACTTCTAGGACGTCTGGGACGTTAGGGACATATGGGACATCGAGGACGCTTGGGACGTCTGGGACGGGAAGGACATATGAGACATTTAGGACGCCTGGGACATTAGGGACATATGGGACATATGGACATCTAGGACGTCTGGGACGTCTGAGACGTTAGGGACATATGGGATATCTAGGACGTCTGGGACGTCTGGGACGTTAGGGACATATGTGACATCTGGGTCGTCTGGGACGTTAGGGACATATGGGACATCTGGGACGTCTGGGACGTTAGGGATGTATCGGACATCTAAGACGTCTGGGATATTAAGGACGTATGGGACATCTAGGACGTCTGGGACGTCTGAGACGTTAGGGAAATATGGGACATGTAGGACGTCTGGGACGTTAGAGACGTATGGGAAATCTAGGACGTCTGGGACGTCTGAGACGTTAGGGACATATGGGACATCTAGGACGTTTGGGATTTCTGGGACGTTAGGGACATATGGGATATCTGGGTCGTCTGGGACGTTAGGGACATATGGGACATCTGGGACGTCTGGGACGTTAGTTACATATGGGACATCTGGGACGTCTGGGACGTATAAGACGTTAGGGACATATGGGACATCTAAGACGTCTGGGACGTCTGGGACGTTAGGGACATATGGGACATCTGGGACGTCTGGGACGTTAGGGACATATGGGACATCTAGGACGTCTGGGACGTCTGGGACGTTAGGGACATGTGGGACATCTGGGACGTCTGGGACGTTAGGGACATATGGGACATCTACGACGTTTGGGAAGTTAGGGACATATAGGATATCTAGGACGTCTTGGACGTCTGGGACGCTAGGGACATATAGGACATCTAGGACGTTTGGGACGTTAGGGACACATGGGACATATAGAGCATTTTCGGCGTCTGAAACGTTGCTGACATATGGAACATCTGGGACGTCTAGGACTTTAAGGACATATAGGACATCTAAGACGTCTGGGACGTTAGGGACATATGGGGCATTTAGGACGTCTGGGACGTCTCGGACGTTAGGGACATATGGACATCTAGGACGTCTGTCACGTCTGTGACGTAAGGGACATATAGACATCTAGGACGTCTGGGACGTCTGGGATGTTAAGGACATATGAGGCATCTATGACTTCTGGGAAGTGAGTAACATATGGGACATCTAGGACCTCTAAGACGTTAGGGACATATGGGTCATCTAGAACGTCTGGGAAGTTAGGGACATATGGGGAATTTAGGACGTCTGGGACGTCTCGGACGTTAGAGACATATGGACATCTAGGACGTCTGGGACGTCTGTGACGTAAGGGACATACAGACATCTAGGACGTCTGGGACGTCTGGGACGTTAAAAATATATGGGACATCTAAGACGTTTGGCACATTTGGGACATATGGAACATCTAGGACGTCTGGGACGTCTGGGACGTTAGGGACATATGAAACATCTAGGACGTCTGGTACGTCTTGGACGTTAAGGACATATGAGACATCTGAGACGTGTGGGACGCTAGGGACATATGGGGCATCTGGGACATCTGGGACGTTAGGGACGTTAGGGACATATGGGACATCTAGGACGTCTGGGACGTTAGGGACATATTAGAAATCTAGGCCGTCTGGGACGTTAAGAACATGTGGGACATCTAGGACGTCTGGGACGTAGAGACATATGGGACATCTGAAACGTGTGGGACGTTAGGGACATATGGGACATCTGGGACGTCTGGGACGTTAAGGACATACGGGACAACTAGGACGTCTGGGACGTTAGAGGCATATGGGACATCTAGGACGTCTGGGACGTTAGGGACAAATGGGACATCTGGGGCGTCTGAGGCGTTAGGGACATATAGGACATCAAGGACGGTTGGGACATTAGGGACATATGGGACATTTAGGACCTCTGGGACGTTAGGGACATATGGGACATCTAGGGCGTTTGGGACGTTAGGGACATATAGGACATCAAGGACGGTTGGGACATTAGGGACATATGAGACATCTGGGACGTCTGGGACGTTAGGGACGTATAGGACATCATGGACGTCTGGGACGTTAGGGACATATGGGACTTTGAAGACGTATGGGACGTTAGGAACATATAGGACATCTAGGACGTCTGGTACGTTAGGGACATATAAGACATATGGGACATTAAGGACGTATGGGACGTTAGGGACGTATAAGACATCTGGGACGTCTGGGACATTAGGGACATATGGGACATCTGGGACGTCTGAAACGTTAGGGACGTATAGGAAATCTGGGACGTCTGGCACGTTAGGGACATATGGGACATTGAGGATGTATGGGACGGTAGGGACATACAGGACATCCAGGACGTCTGGGACGTTAGGGACATATTTGACATCTGGGACGTCTGGGACGTTAGGGATACATGGGACATCTGGGACGTCTAGGACGTTAGGGACATATAGGACATCTAAGACGTCTGGGACGTTAAGTACATATGGGACATACGGGAAATCTGAGACGTCTGGGACGTTAGAGACATATGGGACATCTGGGACGTCTGGGACGTTAGGGACATAAGGGACATCCGAGACGTCTGAGACGTTAGGGACATAGAAGACGTCTAAGACGTCTGGGACGTTAGGGACATATGGGACAGCTGGGACGTCTGGAATGTTAGGGACATAAGGGACATCCGGGACGTCTGAGACGTTAGGGACATATAAGACGTCTAGGACGTCTAAGACGTCAAGGACGTTAGCGACATATGGGACATCTAGGACGTCTGGGACGTAAGGGACATGTGGGACTTCTAGGACGTCTGGGTTATTAGGGACATATGGGACATCTAGAACGTGGGGGACGTTAGGAACATATGGGACTTCTTGGACGTCTGGGACGTTAGGAACGTATGGGACATCAGGGAAGTCTGAAACGTCTGGGACGTTAGGGACATATGGAACATCGAGGACGCTTAGGACGTTAGGAACATATGGGACATTTACAACGTCTGGGACGTCTGGGACGTTACTGACATATGGGAAATCCATTCCCTCTGAGACGTTAAGGACGTGTGGGACATCTAGGCCGTCTGGGACGTTAAGAACAAATGGGACATCTGGGACGTCTGGGACGTCTGGTGCGTTAGGGACATATAAGACATCTAGGAGGTCCCAAAAGTCTGGGACGTTAGGGACATATGGGACATCTAGGAATGCTGGGACGTTAAGGACATATGAAACATCTAGGACGTCTGGGACGTTAGAGACGTATGAAAAATCTAGGACGTCTGGGACGTCTGGGACGTTAGGGATGTATAGGACATCTAAGACGTCTGGGATGTTAAGGACATATGGGACATCTAGGACGTCTGGGACGTCTGAGACCTTAGGGACATATGGGACATCTAGGACATCTGGGACGTCTGGGACGTTAGGGACATATGGGACATCTAAATCGTCTGAAACGTTAGGGACATATGGGACATCTGGGACGTCTGGGACGTTAGGGACATATGGGACATCTCGGACGGCTGGGACGTCTAAGACGTTAATGACATATGGGACATCTAAGACGTCTGGGACGTCTGGGACGTTAGGGACATATGGGACATCTGGGACGACTGGGACGTTAGGGACATATGGGACATCTAGGACGTCTGGGACCTCTGGGACGTTAGGGACATGTGGGACATCTGGGACGTCTGGGACGTTAGGGACATATGGGACATCTAGGACGTCTTGGACGTTAGGGACATATAGGACATCTAGGACGTCTGGGACGTCTGGGACGCTAGGGACATATAGGACATCTAAGACGTCTGGGACGTTAAGGACATGTGGGACATATAGGACGTCTGGGACGTCTGGGATGTTAGGGACATATGGGGCATCTATGACTTCTGGGACGTGAGTAACATATGGGACATCTAGGACTTCTGAGACGTTAGGGACATATGGGTCATCTAGAACGTCTGGGAAGTTAGTGACATATGGGACATCTAAGACGTTTGGCACATTAGGGACATATGGGACATCTAGGACGTCTGGGACGTCTGGAAAGTTAGGGACGTATGAAAAATCTAGGACGTCTGGTACGTCTTGGACGTTAAGGACATATGGGACATCTGGGACGTCTGGGACGTTAGAGACATATAGCGCATCTAGGACGTCTGGGATGTTAAGTACATATGGGACATCTGGAACGTCTGGCACATTAGGAACATATGGGACATCTAAGACGTCTGGGACGTTTGGGTCATATGAGACATCGAGGACGTTTTGGACGTTAGGGACAAATGGGACATCTGGGACTCCTTGGACGTTAGGATCTTATAAGACATCAAGGAAGTCAGGCCTTTAGGGACGTATGGGGCATCTGGGACGTCTTGGACGATAAGGACATATGGGACATCTAGAAAGTTAGGGACATATGGGACGTCTGGGACGTCTGGGACGTTAGGTACACTTGGGACATCTGGGACATCTGGGACGTTAGGGACATATGGGACATCTAGGATGTCTGAAACGTCTGGGACGTTAGGGACATATAGCACATCTAAGAAGTCTGGGACGTTAGGGACATATGGGACTTCTAGGTCGTCTGGGACGTTAGGGATATATGGGACATCTAGGACGTCTGGGACGTTAAGGACGTTAGGGACATATGGGACATCTAGGACGTCTGAGACGTTAGGGACATATGAGACTTTTAGGACGTCTGGGACGTTAGGGACATATGGGGCATCTAGGACGTTTGGGACGTTAGGGACATATGGGACTTCTAGGGCGTCTGGGACGTTAGGGACATATGGGAAATCTAGGTCGTCTGGGACGTTAAAGACATGTGGAACATCTAGAACGTCTGGGACGTTGGAGACATATGGGACATCTGGGACGTGTGGGACGTTAGGAACATATGGGACATCTGGGACGTCTGGGACGTTAGGGACGTTAGGGACATATGGGATATATAGAACGTTTGGGACGTTAGGGACATATGGGACATCTAGGACGTCTGGGACGTCTGGGACATTAGGGACATATGGGAAATCTGGGACGTCTGGGACGTTAGGGACGTTAGGGACATATGGAACATCTGTGACGTGTGGGACGTTAGCGACATATGGGACATCTGGGACGTCTGGGACGTTAGGGACATACGGGACATCTAGGACGTCTGGTACGTTAGAGACGAATGGGACATCTAGGACGTCTGGGACGTCTGGTACGTTAGGACATATGGGAAATCTAGGCCGTCCTGGACGTTAAAGACATGTGGGACATCTAGGACGTCTGGGACGTTGGAGACATATGGGACATCTGAGACGTGTGAGACGGTAGGGACATATGGGGCATCTGGGACATCTGGGACGTTAGGGAAGTTAGGGACGTTAGGGATATATGAGACATCTAGGACGTTTGGGACGTTACGGACATATGGGACATCTAGGACGTCTGGGACGTTAGGGACATATTTAAGTGTTGTGAACAACTATAAACATAGCTAACTGTGTATAATAGCCTAACTGCAACCGAAACGCTAAAAGTGCTGCTTAAATAAATAATAAGTACACCAAAAGCATCGCGCAACGTCACATATTGCATTCAAACTGGTTGAAAACCTCATATAAGCACTTACGAAGGCTTCTAGACACGCTTAGGTGTGTTTCAACTTAATCCAATCGAAACAAAAATTCAAACAATCTGTATTCAAATAATTCGTTATCTTGTTTAAGTTAAAAAGCAATTTAAGGGTTCTGGACACCTATAAACTTAGCTAGCCGTGTATGATAGCCTAACTGCAACCGAAACGATAAAAGTGCTTCTTAAATAAATAATTAGAGCACCGAAAACATCTCGTAGTGTCACATATTGCAGTCAAACTGGATGAAAACCTCATATTAGCACTTACGGAAACTTCTAGGCACGCTTAGGTGTGTTTCAACTTAATCCAATCGAAACAAAAATTCAAACATTCTGTAATCAAATAATTCGTTATTTTGTTTATGTTAGAGAGCAATTTAACGGTTTTGAACACCTATAAACATAGCTAGCTGTGTATAATAACTTAACTGCAACCGAAACGCCAAAATTGCTGCTTAAATAAATAATAAGTACACCGAAAGCATCTCGCAGTGTCACTTATTACATTCAAACTGGATGGAAATCTCATATTAGCACCTACGAAGGCTTCTAGACACGCTTAGGTGTGTTTTATTATGAACCCAATCGAAAGAAAAATACAAACAATCTGTATTCAAATAACTCGTAATTTTGTTTATGTTAGAGAGCAATTTCAGAGCTTTAACCGTCTATAAACATGGCTAGCTGTGTAGCTTCTAGGCACGCTTAGGTGTGTTTCAATATGAATCCAATCGAAACAAAAATTCAAACATTCTGTATTCAAATGATTCGTTACTTTGTTTTTGTTTGAGGGCAATTTAAGGGTTCTAAACACCTATAACCTTAGCTAGCTGTGTATAATAGCCTAACTGCAACCGAAACGCTAAAAGTGCTGCTTAAATGAATAATAAGTACACCAAAAGCCACTCGCAACGTCACATACTGAATTCTAACAGGTTGAAAAAATCATATTAGCACTTACGAAGGCTTCTAGGCACGCTTAGGTGTGTTTCAATATAAATCCAATCAAAACAAAAGTTCAAACGTTTTGTATTCAAATGATTCGTTATTTTGTTTATCTAAGAGGGCAATTTAAGGGTTCTGAACACCTATAAACTTAGCTAGCTGTGTATAATAGCCTAACTGCAACCAAAACGCTAAAAGTGCGGTTCAAATAAATAATTAGTACACCGAAAGCATCTCGCAGTGTCACATATTGCGTTCAAACTGGATGAAAACCTCGTATTAGCACTTACGAAGGCTAATAGGCACGCTTAGGTGTGAATCAATATGAAATCAATCGAAACAAAAATTCAAACATTCTGTTTTCAAATAATTCGTTATTTTGTTTATGTTAGAGAGCATTTAAGTGTTGTGAACACCTATAAACATAGCTAACTGTGTATAATAGCCTAACTGCAACCGAAACGCTAAAAGTGCTGCCTAAATAAATATAAAGTACCTCAAAAGCATCTCGCAACTTCACATATTGCATTCAAACTGGTTGAAAACCTCATATAAACACTTACGAAGGCTTCTATTCACACATAGGTGTGAATCAATATGAAATCAATCTAAACAAAAATTCAAACAATCTGTATTCAACTAATTCGTTATTTTGTTTAAGTTAAAAAGCAATGTAAGGGTTCTGGACACGTATAAACTTAGCTAGCTGTGTATAATAGCCTAACTGCAACCGAAACGCTAAAAGTGCTGCTTAAATAAGTAACGAGTACACCGAAATCATCTCCCAGTGTCTCATATTGCATTCAAACTGGATGAAATCTTCATATTAGCACTTACGAAGGCTTCTAGGCACGCTTAGGTGTGAATCAATATTAAATCAATCGAAACAAAAATTCAAACATTCTGTATCCAAATAATTCGTAATTTGGTTTATGTTAGAGAGCAATTTCAGAGCTCTAAACGTCTATAAACATGACTAGCTGTGTAGAAAAGCCTAACTGCAACCGAAACGCTAAAAGTGCTGTTTAAACGAATAATAAGTGCACCAAAAGCAATTCGCAACGTCACATATTGCATACAAACTGGTTGAAAACCTCATATTAGCACTTACGAAGGCTTCTAGGCACGCTTAGGTGTGATTCAATAAGAATCCAATCGAAAGAAAGATTAAAACGATCTATATTCAAATAATTCGTTATTTTGTTTAAGTTAGAGAGCAATTTAAGGGTTCTGAACAACAATAAACATAGCTAGCTGTGTATAATGGCCTAACTGCAACCGAAACGCTGAAAGTTCTGCTTAAATAAATAATAAGTACACCAAAAGTATCTCGCAAGCTCACATATTGCATTCAAACTGTTTGAAAACCTCATATTAGCACTTACGAAGGCTTCTAGGCAGCTTAGGTGTGATTGAATATCAATCCAATCGAAAGAAAAGTTCATACATTCTGTATTCAAATAATTCGTTATTTTGTTTATGTTAGAAAGCAATTTAAGGGTTCTGAACACCTATAAACTTAGCTAGATGTGTATAATAGCCTAACTGCAACCGAAACGCTAAAAGTGCTGCTTAAATTAAACATTAGTACACCGAAAGCATTTCGCAGTGTAAGATATTGCTTTCAAACTGGATGAAAACCTCATACTAGCACGTACGAAGGCTTCTAGGAATGCTTAGGTGTGTTTCAATATGAATCCATTCGAAACAAAAATTTAAACATTTTGTATTCAAATAATTCGTTATTTTGTTTAAGTTAGAGAACAATTTAAGGGATCTGAACACTTATAAACTTAACTAGCTGTGTATAATTGCCTAACTGCAACCGAAACGCTAAAAGTGCTGCTTAAATGAATAATAAGTACACCAAAAGCATCTCGCAACGTCACATATTGCATTCAAACTGGATGAAGACCTCATATTAGCACTTACAAAGGCTTCTAGGCACGCTTAGGTATGATTCAATATGAATCCAATCGAAAGAAAAATTCAAACATTCTGTATTCAAATAATTCGTTATTTTGGTTAAGTTAAAGAGCAATTTAAGGGTTCTGAACGACTATAAACTTAGCTAGCAGTGTATAATAGCTTAACTGCAACCGAAACGCTAAAACTGCTTCTTAAATAAATAATTAGTACACCGAAAGATTCGCGCAGTGTCAGATATTGCTTTCAAACTGGATGAAAACTCCATATTAGCACTTACAAAGGCTTCTAGGCACGCTTAGGTGTGATTCAATATGAATCCAATCGAAAGAGAAATTCAAACATTCTGTATACAAATAATTTGTTATTTTGTTTAAATTAGAGAACAGTTTAAGGGATCTGAACACCTATAAACTTAATAGCTGTGTATAATAGCCTAACTGCAACCGAAACGCTAAAACTGCTGCTTAAATAAATAATTAGTACACCGAAAGAATCGCCCAGTGTCACATATTGCATTCGAACAGGTTGAAAACCTCGCATTAACACTTACGAAAGCTTCTGGGCACGCTTAGGTGTGCTTCAATTAGAATCCAATCGAAACAAAAATTTAAACATTTTGTATTCAAATGATTCGTTATTTTGTTTATGTTATAGGGCAATTTAAGGGTTCTGAACACCTATCAACTTAGCTAGCTGTGTATAATAGCCTAACTGCAACCGAAACGCTAAAAGTACTGCTTAAATAAATAATAAGTACACCAAAAGCATTGCGCAACGTCACATATTGCATTCAAACTGGTTGAAAACCTCATATAAGCACTTACGAAGGCTTCTAGGCACGCTTAGGTGTGTTTCAACTTAATCCAATCGAAACAAAAATTCAAACAATCTGTATTCAAATGATTCGTTATTTTGTTTATCTTAGAGGGCAATTTAAGGGTTCTGAACACCTATAAACTTAGCTAGCTGTGTATAATAGCCTAAATGCAACCAAAACGCTAAAAGTGCGGCTCAAATAAATAATTAGTACACCGAAAGCATCTCGCAGTGTCACATATTGCGTTCAAACTGGATGAAAACCTCGTATTAGCACTTACGAAGGCTTATAGGCACGCTTAGGTGTGAATCAATATGAAATCAATCGAAACAAAAATTCAAACAATCTGTATTCAACTAATTCGTTATTTTGTTTAAGTTAAAAAGCAATTTAAGGGTTCTGGACACCTATAAACTTAGCTAGCTGTGTATAATAGCCTAACTGCAACCGAAACGCTAAAAGTGTTGCTTAAATAAGTAATGAGTACACCGAAATCATCTCCCAGTGTCTCATATTGCATTCAAACTGGATGAAATCCTCATATTAGCACTTACGAAGGCTTCTAGGCACGCTTAGGTGTGAATCAATATTAAATCAATCGAAACAAAAATTCAAACATTCTGTATCCAAATAATTCGTAATTTGGTTTATGTTAGAGAGCAATTTCAGAGCTCTAAACGTCTATAAACATGACTAGCTGTGTAGAAAAGCCTAACTGCAACCGAAACGCTAAAAGTGCTGTTTAAACGAATAATAAGTACACCAAAAGCATTTCGCAACGTCACATATTGCATACAAACTGGTTGAAAACCTCATATTAGCACTTACGAAGGCTTCTAGGCACGCTTAGGTGTGATTCAATAAGAATCCAATCGAAAGAAAGATTAAAACGATCTATATTCAAATAATTCGTTATTTTGTTTAAGTTAGAGAGCAATTTAAGGGTTCTGAACACCAATAAACATAGCTAGCTGTGTATAATGGCCTAACTGCAACCGAAACGCTGAAAGTTCTGCTTAAATAAATAATAAGTACACCAAAAGTATCTCGCAACCTCACATATTGCATTCAAACTGTTTGAAAACATCATATTAGCACTTACGAAGGCTTCTAGGCAGCTTAGGTGTGATTGAATATCAATCCAATCGAAAAAAAAGTTTATACATTCTGTATTCAAATAATTCGTTATTTTGTTTATGTTAGAAGGCAATTTAAGGGTTCTGAACACCTATAAACTTAGCTAGATGTGTATAATAGCCTAACTGCAACCGAAACGCTAAAAGTGCTGCTTAAATTAAACATTAGTACACCGAAAGCATCTCGCAGTGTAAGATATTGCTTTCAAACTGAATGAAAACCTCATACCAGCACGTACGAAGGCTTCTAGGAATGCTTAGGTGTGTTTCAATATGAATCCAATCGAAACAAAAATTTAAACATTTTGTATTCAAATAATTTGTTATTTTGTTTAAGTTAGAGAGCAATTTAAGGGTTCTGAACAACAATAAACATAGCTAGCTGTGTATAATGGCCTAACTGCAACCGAAACGCTGAAAGTTCTGCTTAAATAAATAATAAGTACACCAAAAGTATCTCGCAACCTCACATATTGCATTCAAACTGTTTGAAAACCTTATATTAGCACTTACGAAGGCTTCTAGGCAGCTTAGGTGTGATTGAATATCAATCCAATCGAAAGAAAAGTTCATACATTCTGTATTCAAATAATTCGTTATTTTGTTTATGTTAGAAGGCAATTTAAGGGTTCTGAACACCTATAAACTTAGCTAGATGTGTATAAGAGCCTAACTGCAACCGAAACGCTAAAAGTGCTGCTTAAATTAAACATTAGTACACCGAAAGCATTTCGCAGTGTAAGATATTGCTTTCAAACTGGATGAAAACCTCATACTAGCACGTACGAAGGCTTCTAGGAATGCTTAGGTGTGTTTCAATATGAATCCAATCGAAACAAAAATTTAAACATTTTGTATTCAAATAATTCGTTATTTTGTTTAAGATAGAGAACAATTTAAGGGATCTGAACACTTATAAACTTAACTAGCTGTGTATAATTGCCTAACTGCAACCGAAACGCTAAAAGTGCTGCTTAAATGAATAATAAGTACACCAAAAGCATCTCGCAAAGTCACATATTGCATTCAAACTGGATGAAGACCTCATATTAGCACTTACAAAGGCTTCTAGGCACGCTTAGGTATGATTCAATATGAATCCAATCGAAAGAAAAATTCAAACATTCTGTATTCAAATAATTCGTTATTTTGGTTAAGTTAAAGAGCAATTTAAGGGTTCTGAACGACTATAAACTTAGCTAGCAGTGTATAATAGCTTAACTGCAACCGAAACGCTCAAACTGCTGCTTAAATAAATAATTAGTACACCGAAAGATTCGCGCAGTGTCAGATATTGCTTTCAAACTGGATGAAAACTCCATATTAGCACTTACAAAGGCTTCTAGGCACGCTTAGGTGTGATTCAATATGAATCCAATCGAAAGAGAAATTCAAACATTCTGTATACAAATAATTTGTTATTTTGTTTAAGTTAGAGAACAGTTTAAGGGATCTGAACACCTATAAACTTAATAGCTGTGTATAATAGCCTAACTGCAACCGAAACGCTAAAACTGCTGCTTAAATAAATAATTAGTACACTGAAAGAATCGCCCAGTGTCACATATTGCATTCGAACAGGTTGAAAACCTCGCATTAACACTTACGAAAGCTTCTGGGCACGCTTAGGTGTGCTTCAATTAGAATCCAATCGAAACAAAAATTTAAACATTTTGTATTCAAATGATTCGTTATTTTGTTTATGTTATAGGGCAATTTAAGGGTTCTGAACACCTATCAACTTAGCTAGCTGTGTATAATAGCCTAACTGCAACCGAAACGCTAAAAGTACTGCTTAAATAAATAATAAGTACACCAAAAGCATTGCGCAACGTCACATATTGCATTCAAACTGGTTGAAAACCTCATATAAGCACTTACGAAGGCTTCTAGGCACGCTTAGGTGTGTTTCAACTTAATCCAATCGAAACAAAAATTCAAACAATCTGTATTCAAATGATTCGTTATTTTGTTTATCTTAGAGGGCAATTTAAGGGTTCTGAACACCTATAAACTTAGCTAGCTGTGTATAATAGCCTAACTGCAACCAAAACGCTAAAAGTGCGGCTCAAATAAATAATTAGTACACCGAAAGCATCTCGCAGTGTCACATATTGCGTTCAAACTGGATGAAAACCTCGTATTAGCACTTACGAAGGCTTATAGGCACGCTTAGGTGTGAATCAATATGAAATCAATCGAAACAAAAATTCAAACAATCTGTATTCAACTAATTCGTTATTTTGTTTAAGTTAAAAAGCAATTTAAGGGTTCTGGACACCTGTAAACTTAGCTAGCTGTGTATAATAGCCTAACTGCAACCGAAACGCTAAAAGTGCTGCTTAAATAAGTAATGAGTACACCGAAATCATCTCCCAGTGTCTCATATTGCATTCAAACTGGATGAAATCCTCATATTAGCACTTACGAAGGCTTCTAGGCACGCTTAGGTGTGAATCAATATTAAATCAATCGAAACAAAAATTCAAACATTCTGTATCCAAATAATTCGTAAGTTGGTTTATGTTAGAGAGCAATTTCAGAGCTCTAAACGTCTATAAACATGACTAGCTGTGTAGAAAAGCCTAACTGCAACCGAAACGCTAAAAGTGCTGTTTAAACGAATAATAAGTGCACCAAAAGCATTTCGCAACGTCACATATTGCATTCAAACTGGTTGAAAACCTCATATTAGCACTTACGAAGGCTTCTAGGCACGCTTAGGTGTGATTCAATAAGAATCCAATCGAAAGAAAGATTAAAACGATCTATATTCAAATAATTCGTTATTTTGTTTAAGTTAGAGAGCAATTTAAGGGTTCTGAACACCAATAAACATAGCTAGCTGTGTATAATGGCCTAACTGCAACCGAAACGCTGAAAGTTCTGCTTAAATAAATAATAAGTACACCAAAAGTATCTCGCAACCTCACATATTGCATTCAAACTGTTTGAAAACCTCATATTAGCACTTACGAAGGCTTCTAGGCAGCTTAGGTGTGATTGAATATCAATCCAATCGAAAGAAAAGTTTATACATTCTGTATTCAAATAATTCGTTATTTTGTTTATGTTAGAAGGCAATTTAAGGGTTCTGAACACCTATAAACTTAGCTAGATGTGTATAATAGCCTAACTGCAACCGAAACGCTAAAAGTGCTGCTTAAATTAAACATTAGTACACCGAAAGCATCTCGCAGTGTAAGATATTGCTTTCAAACTGAATGAAAACCTCATACCAGCACGTACGAAGGCTTCTAGGAATGCTTAGGTGTGTTTCAATATGAATCCAATCGAAACAAAAATTTAAACATTTTGTATTCAAATAATTTGTTATTTTGTTTAAGTTAGAGAACAATTTAAGGGATCTGAACACCTATAAACTTAACTAGCTGTGTATAATTGCCTAACTGCAACCTAAACGCTAAAAGTGCTGCTTAAATGAATAATAAGTACACCAAAAGCATCTCGCAACGTCACATATTGCATTCAAACTGGATGAAGACCTCATATTAGCACTTACAAAGGCTTCTAGGCACGCTTAGGTGTGATTCAATATGAATCCAATCAAAAGAAAAATTCAAACATTCTGTATTAAAATAATTCGTTATTTTGGTTAAGTTAAAGAGCAATTTAAGGGTTCTGAACGACTATAAACTTAGCTAGCAGTGTATAATAGCTTAACTGCAACCGAAACGCTAAAACTGCTGCTTAAATAAATAATTAGTACACCGAAAGAAACGCGCAGTGTCAGATATTGCTTTCAAACTGGATGAAAACTTACAAAGGCTTCTAGGCACGCTTAGGTGTGATTCAATATGAATCCAATCGAAATAGAAATTCAAACATTCTGTATACAAATAATTTGTTATTTTGTTTAAGTTAGAGAACAGTTTAAGGGATCTGAACACCTATAAACTTAATAGCTGTGTATAATAGCCTAACTGCAACCGAAACGCTAAAACTGCTGCTTAAATAAATAATTAGTACACCGAAAGAATCGCCCAGTGTCACATATTGCATTCGAACAGGTTGAAAACCTCGCATTAACACTTACGAAAGCTTCTGGGCACGCTTAGGTGTGCTTCAATAAGAATCCAATCGAAACAAAAATTTAAACACTTTGTATTCAAATGATTCGTTATTTTGTTTATGTTATAGGGCAATTTAAGGGTTCTGAACACCTATCAACTTAGCTAGCTGTGTATAATAGCCTAACTGCAACCGAAACGCTAAAAGTGCTGCTTAAATACATAATAAGTACACCAAAACCATCGCGCAACGTCACATATTGCATTCAAACTGGTTGAAAACCTCATATAAGCACTTACGAAGGCTTGTAGGCACGCTTAGGTGTGTTTCAACTTAATCCAATCGAAACAAAAATTCAAACAATCTGTATTCAAATAATTCGTTATCTTGTTTAAGTTAAAAAGCAATTTAAGGGTTCTGGACACCTATAAACTTAGCTAGCTGTGTATGATAGCCTAACTGCAACCGAAACGATAAAAGTGCTTCTTAAATAAATAATTAGAGCACCGAAAACATCTCGTAGTGTCACATATTGCAGTCAAACTGGATGAAAACCTCATATTAGCACTTACGGAGGCTTCTAGGCACGCTTAGGTGTGTTTCAACTTAATCCAATCGAAACAAAAATTCAAACATTCTGTATTCAAATAATTCGTTATTTTGTTTATGTTAGAGAGCAATTTAATGGTTTTGAACACCTATAAACATAGCTAGCTGTGTATAATAACTTAACTGCAACCGAAACGCCAAAATTGCTGCTTAAATAAATAATAAGTACACCGAAAGCATCTCGCAGTGTCACTTATTACATTCAAACTGGATGGAAACCTCATATTAGCACCTACGAAGGCTTCTAGACACGCTTAGGTGTGTTTCAATATGAACCCAATCGAAAGAAAAATACAAACAATCTGTATTCAAATAACTCGTAATTTTGTTTATGTTAGAGGGCAATTTCAGAGCTTTAAACGTCTATAAACATGGCTAGCTGTGTAGCTTCTAGGCACGCTTAGGTGTGTTTCAATATGAATCCAATCGAAACAAAAATTCAAACATTCTGTATTCAAATGATTCGTTATTTTGTTTTTGTTTGAGTGCAATTTAAGGGTTCTGAACACCTATAACCTTAGCTAGCTGTGTGTAATAGCCTAACTGTAACCGAAACGCTAAAAGTGCTGCTTAAATAAATAATTAGTACACCGAAAGAATCTCGCAGAGTCACATAATGGCTTCAAACTGGATGAAAACCCCTTATTAGCGCTTACGAAGGCTTCTATGCACGCTTAGGAGTGATTCAATATGAATCCAATCGAAAGAAAAATTCAAACATTCTGTATTCAAATGATTCGTTATTTTGTTTTTGTTTGAGGGCAATTTAAGGGTTCTGAACACCTATAACCTTAGCTAGCTGTGTATAATAGCCTAACTGCAACCGAAACGCTAAAAGTGCTGCTTAAATGAATAATAAGTACACCAAAAGCCACTCGCAACGTCACATACTGAATTCTAACAGGTTGAAAAAATCATATTAGCACTTACGAAGGCTTCTAGGCACGCTTAGGTGTGTTTCAATATAAATCCAATCAAAACAAAAGTTCAAACGTTCTGTATTCAATTGATTCGTTATTTTGTTTATCTTAGAGGGCAATTTAAGGGTTCTGAACACCTATAAACTTAGCTAGCTGTGTATAATAGCCTAACTGCAACCAAAACGCTAAAAGTGCGGCTCAAATAAATAATTAGTACACCGAAAGCATCTCGCAGTGTCACATATTGCGTTCAAACTGGATGAAAGCCTCGTATTAGCACTTACGAAGGCTTATAGGCACGCTTAGGTGTGAATCAATATGAAATCAATCGAAACAAAAATTCAAACATTCTGTTTTCAAATAATTCGTTATTTTGTTTATGTTAGAGAGCATTTAAGTGTTGTGAACACCTATAAACATAGCTAACTGTGTATAATAGCCTAACTGCAACCGAAACGCTAAAAGTGCTGCCTAAATAAATATAAAGTACCTCAAAAGCATCTCGCAACTTTACATATTGCATTCAAACTGGTTGAAAACCTCATATAAGCACTTACGAAGGCTTCTATTCACACTTAGGTGTGAATCAATATGAAATCAATCGAAACAAAAATTCAAACAATCTGTATTCAACTAATTCGTTATTTTGTTTAAGTTAAAAAGCAATTTAAGGGTTCTGGACACCTATAAACTTAGCTAGCTGTGTATAATAGCCTAACTGCAACCGAAACGCTAAAAGTGCTGCTTAAATAAGTAAGGAGTACACCGAAATCATCTCCCAGTGTCTCATATTGCATTCAAACTGGATGAAATCCTCATATTAGCACTTACGAAGGCTTCTAGGCACGCTTAGGTGTGAATCAATATTAAATCAATCGAAACAAAAATTCAAACATTCTGTATCCAAATAATTCGTAATTTGGTTTATGTTAGAGAGCAATTTCAGAGCTCTAAGCGTCTATAAACATGACTAGCTGTGTAGAAAAGCCTAACTGCAACCGAAACGCTAAAAGTGCTGTTTAAACGAATAATAAGTGCACCAAAAGCATTTCGCAACGTCACATATTGCATACAAACAGGTTGAAAACCTCATATTAGCACTTACGAAGGCTTCTAGGCACGCTTAGGTGTGATTCAATAAGAATCCAATCGAAAGAAAGATTAAAACGATCTATATTCAAATATTTCGTTATTTTGTTTAAGTTAGAGAGCAATTTAAGGGTTCTGAACACGAATAAACATAGCTAGCTGTGTATAATGACCTAACTGCAACCGAAACGCTGAAAGTTCTGCTTAAATAAATAATAAGTACACCAAAAGTATCTCGCAACCTCACATATTGCATTCAAACTGTTTGAAAACCTCATATTAGCACTTACGAAGGCTTCTAGGCAGCTTAGGTGTGATTGAATATCAATCCAATCGAAAGAAAAGTTCATACATTCTGTATTCAAATAATTCGTTATTTTGTTTATGTTAGAAGGCAATTTAAGGGTTCTGAACACCTAAAAACTTAGCTAGATGTGTATAATAGCCTAACTGCAACCGAAACGCTAAAAGTGCTGCTTAAATTAAACATTAGTACACCGAAAGCATCTCGCAGTGTAAGATATTGCTTTCAAACTGGATGAAAACCTCATACTAGCACGTACGAAGGCTTCTAGGAATGCTTAGGTGTGTTTCAATATGAATCCAATCGAAACAAAAATTTAAACATTTTGTATTCAAATAATTCGTTATTTTGTTTAAGTTAGAGAACAATTTAAGGGATCTGAACACCTATAAACTTAACTAGCTGTGTATAATTGCCTAACTGCAACCGAAACGCTAAAAGTGCTGCTTAAATGAATAATAAGTACACCAAAAGCATCTCGCAACGTCACATATTGCATTCAAACTGGATGAAGACCTCATATTAGCACTTACAAAGGCTTCTAGGCACGCTTAGGTGTGATTCAATATGAATCCAATCGAAAGAAAAATTCAAACATTCTGTATTCAAATAATTCGTTATTTTGGTTAAGTTAAAGAGCAATTTAAGGGTTCTGAACGACTATAAACTTAGCTAGCAGTGTATAATAGCTTAACTGCAACCGAAACGCTTAAACTGCTGCTTAAATAAATAATTAGTACACCGAAAGAATCGCGCAGTGTCAGATATTGCTTTCAAACTGGATGAAAACTCCATATAAGCACTTACAAAGGCTTCTAGGCACGCTTAGGTGTGATTCAATATGAATCCAATCGAAAGAGAAATTCAAACATTCTGTATACAAATAATTTGTTATTTTGTTTAAGTTAGAGAACAGTGTAAGGGATCTGAACACCTATAAACTTAATAGCTGTGTATAATAGCCTAACTGCAACCGAAACGCTAAAACTGCTGCTTAAATAAATAATTAGTACACCGAAAAAATCGCCCAGTGTCACATATTGCATTCGAACAGGTTGAAAACCTCGCATTAACATTTACGAAAGCTTCTGGGCACGCTTAGGTGTGCTTCAATAAGAATCCAATCGAAACAAAAATTTAAACATTTTGTATTCAAATGATTCGTTATTTTGTTTATGTTATAGGGCAATTTAAGGGTTCTGAACACCTATCAACTTAGCTAGCTGTGTATAATAGCCTAACTGCAACCGAAACGCTAAAAGTGCTGCTTAAAAGAATAATAAGTACACCAAAAGCACCTCGCAAAGTCACATATTGCATTCAAACAGGTTGAACACCTCATATTAGCACTTACGAAGGCTTCTAGGCACGCTTAGGTGTGATTCAATATGAATCCAATCGAAAGAAAAATTCAAACATTCTGTATTCAAATAATTTGTTATTTTGTTTAAGTTAGAGAGCAATTTAAGGGATCTGAACACCTATAAACTTAACTAGCTGTGTATAATAGCCTAACTGCAACCGAAACGCTAAAAGTGCTGCTTAAAAGAATAATAAGTACACCAAAAGCACCTCGCAAAGTCACATATTGCATTCAAACAGGTTGAAAACCTCATATTAGCACTTACGAAGGCATCTAGGCACGCTTAGGTGTGTTTCAATATAAATCCAATCGAAACAAAAATTTAAACATTCTGTATTCAAATGATTCGTTATTTTGTTTATGTTAGAGGGCAATTTAAGGGTACTGAACACCTATAAACTTAGCTAGCTGTGTATAATAGCCTAACTGCAACCGAAACGCTAAAAGTAATGCTTAAATAAATAATTAGTACACCGAAAGCATCTCGCAGAGTCACATGTTGCGTTCAAACTGGATGAGAAACTTATATTAGCGCTTACGCAGGCTTCTATGCACGCTTAGGTGTGATTCAATCTGAATCCAATCGAAAGAAAAATTCAAACATTCTGTATTCAAATAATTCGTTATTTTGTTTAAGTTAGAGAGCAATTTAAGGGTTCTGAACGACTATAAACTTAGCTAGCAGTGTATAATAGCTTAACTGCAACCGAAACGCTAAAACTGCTGATTAAATAAATAATTAGTACACCGAAGGCATCGCGCAGTGTCACATATTGCATTCAAACTGGATGAAGACCTCATACTAACACTTACAAAGGCTTCTAGGCACGCTTAGGTGTGATTCAATATGAATCCAATCGAAAGAATAATTCAAACATTCTGTATCCAAATAATTCGTTATTTTGTTTAAGTTAGAGAGCAATTTAAAGGTTCTGAACGACTATAAACTTAGCTAGCAGTGTATAATAGCCTAACTGCAACCGAAACGCTAAAACTGCTGCTTAAATAAATAATTAGTACACCGAAAGAAACGCACAGTGTCACATATTGCTTTCAAACTGGATGAAAACTCCATATTAGCACTTACAAAGGCTTCTAAGCACGCTTAGGTGTGATTCAATATGAATCCAATCGAAAGAAAAATTCAAACATTCTGTATACATATAATTCAATATTTTGTTTAAGTTAGAAAGCAAATTTAAGGGATCTGAAAATATATAACCTTAACTAGCTGTGTATAATAGCCTAACTGCAACCGAAACGCTAAAACTGCTGCTTAAATAAATAATTAGTACACCGAAAGCATCTCGCAGTGTCACATATAGCGTTAAAACTGGATGAAAATCTCATATTAGCGCCTACGAAAGCTTCTAGGCTCGCTTAGGTGTGATTCAATATGAATCCAATCGAAAGAAAAATTCAAACATTCTGTATTCAAATAATTCGTTATTTTGTTTAAGTTAGAGAGCAATTTAAGGTTTCTGAACACCTATAAAGTTAGCTAGCTGTGTATAATAGCCTAACTGCAACCGAAACACTAAAAGTGCTGCTTAAATGAATAATAGGTACACCAAAAGCATCGCGCAACGTCACATATTGCATTCAAACAGGTTGAAAGCTTCATATTAGCACTTACGAAGGCTTCTAGGCACGCCTAGGTGTGATTCAATATGAATACAATCGAAAGAAAAATTCAAACATTCTGTATTCAAATAATTCGTTATTTTGTTTAAGTTAGAGAAAAATTTAAGGGTTCTGAACAATTATAAACTTAGCTAGCTGCGTATAATAGCCTAACTGCAACCGAAACGCTAAAAGTGCTGCTTAAATGAATAATAAGTACACCAAAAAAACCTCGCAACGTCACATATTGCATTGAAACAGTTTGAAAACCTCATATTAGCACTTACGCAAGCTTCTAGGCACGCTTAGGTGTGTTTCAATATGAATCCAATCGAAACAAAAATTCAAACATTCTGTATTCAAATGATTCGTTATTTTGTTTATGTTAGAGTGCAATTTAAGGGTTCTGAACACCTATAAACTTAGCTAGCTGTGTATAATAGCCTAACCGCAATCGAAACGCTAAAAGTGATGCTTAAATAAATAATTAGTAAACGAAAGCATCTCGCAGAGTCACATATTGCGTTCAAACTGGATGAAAACCTCATATTAGCACTTACGAAGGCTTCTAGGCACGCCTAGGTGTGATTCAATATGAATACAATCGAAAAAAAAATTCAAACATTCTGTATTCAAATAATTCGTTATTTTGTTTAAGTTAGAGAAAAATTTAAGGGTTCTGAACAATTATAAACTTAGCTAGCTGTGTATAATAGCCTAACTGCAACCGAAACGCTAAAAGTGCTGCTTAAATGAATAATAAGTACACCAAAAAAACCTCGCAACGTCACATATTGCATTGAAACAGTTTGAAAACCTCATATTAGCACTTACGCAAGCTTCTAGGCACGCTTAGGTGTGTTTCAATATGAATCCAATCGAAAGAAAAATTCAAACGTTCTGTATTCAAATAATTCGTTATTTTGTTTAAGTTAGAGAGCAATCTAAGGGTTCAGAACACCTATAAACTTAGCTAGCTGTGTATAATAGCCTAACCGCAACCGCACCGCTAAAAGTTCTGTTTAATTAATAATTAGTACACCGAAAGCATCTCGCAGAGTCACATGTTGCGTTCAAACTGGATGAAAACCTTATATTAGCGCTTACGAAAGCTTCTATGCACGCTTAGGTGTGATTCAATATGAATCCAATCGAAAGAAAAATTCAAACAGTCTGTATTCAAATAATTCGTTATTTTGTTTAAGTTAGAGAGCAATTTAAGGGATCTGAACACCTATAAACTTAACTAGTTGTGTATAATAGCCTAACTGCAACCGAAACGCTAAAAGTGCTGCTTAAATGAATAATAAGTACACCAAAAGCATCTCGCAACGTTACATATTGCATTCAAACAGGTTGAAAACCTCATATTAGCACTTACGAAGGCTTCTAGGCACGCTTAGGTGTGATTCAATATGAATCCAATCGAAAAAAAAATTCAAACATTCTGTATTCAAATAATTCGTTATTTTGTTTAAGTTAGAGAGCAGTTTAAGGGTTCTGAACACCTATAAAGTTAGCTAGCTGTGTATAATAGCCTAACTGCAACCGAAACGCTAAAACTGCTGCTTAAATAAATAATTAGTACACCGGAAGAATCTCGCAGTGTCACATATAGCGTTCAAACTGGATGAAAACCTCATATTAGCACTTACAAAGGCTTCTAGGCACGCTTAGGTGTGATTCAATATAAATCCAATCGAAAGAAAAATTCAAACATTCTGTATACAAATAATTCGTTATTTTGTTTAAGTTAGAAAACAATTTAAGGGATCTGAACACCTATAAACTTAACTAGCTGTGTATAATAGCCTAACTGCAACCGAAACGCTAAAACTGCTGCTTAAATAAATAATTAGTACACCGGAAGCATCTCGCAGTGTCACATATAGCGTTCAAACTGGATGAAAACCTCATATTAGCGTTTACGAAGGCTTCTAGGCACGCTTAGGTGTGATTCAATATGAATCCAATCGAAAGAAAAATTCAAACATTTTGTATTCAAATAATTCGTTATTTTGTTTAAGTTAGAGAGCAATTTAAGGGATCTGAACACCTATAAACTTAACTAGCTGTGTATAATAGCCTAACTGCAACCGAAACGCTATAAGTGCTGCTTAAATGAATAATAAGTACACCAAAAGCATCTCGCATAGTCACATATTGCATTCAAACAGATTGAAAACCTCATATAAGCACTTACGAAAGCTTTTAGGCACCCTTAGGTGTGATTCAATTTGAATCTAATAGAAACAAAAATTCAAACATTCTGTATTTAAATGATTCGTTATTTTGTTTATGTTAGAAGGCAATTTGAAGGTTCTGAACACCTATAAACTTAACTAGCAGTGTATAATAGCCTAACTGCAACCGAAACGCTAAAAGTGATGCTTAAAATAATAATAAGTATATCAAAAGCATCTCGCAACGTCACATATTGCATTCAAACAGGTTGAAAACCTCATATTAGCACTTACGAAGGCTTCTAGGCACGCTTAGGTGTGATTCAATATGAATCCAATCGAAAGAAAAATTCAAACATTCTGTATTCAAATAATTCGTTATTTTGTTTAAGTTAGAGAGCAATTTATAGGTTCTGAACGACTATAAACTTAGCTAGCTGTGTATAATAGCCTAACTGCAACCGAAACGTTAAAGTGTTGCTTAAAAGGATAATAAGTACATCAAAAGCATCTCGCAACGTCACATATTGCATTCAAACAGGTTTAAAACCTCATATTAGCACTTACGAAGGCTTCTAGGCACGCTTAGGTGTGATTCAATATGAATCCAATCGAAAGAAAAATTCAAACATTCTGTATTCAAACAATTCGTTATTTTGTTTAAGTTAGAGAGCGATTTAAAGGTTCTGAACGACTATAAACTTAGCTAGCAGTGTATAATAGCCTAACTGCAACCGAAACGCTAAAGGTAATGCTTAAAAGAATAATAAGTACATCAAAAGCATCTCGCAACGTCACATATTGCATTCAAACAGGTTGAAAACCTCATATTAGCACTTACGAAGGCTTCTAGGCACGCTTAGGTGTGATTCAATATGAATCCAATCGAAAGAAAAATTCAAACATTTTGTATTCAAATAATTCGTTATTTTGTTTAAGTTAGAGAGCAATTTAAGGGATCTGAACACCTATAAACTTAACTAGCTGTGTATAATAGCCTAACTGCAACCGAAACGCTATAAGTGCTGCTTAAATGAATAATAAGTACATCAAAAGCATCTCGCAACGTCACATATTGCGTTCAAACTGGATGAAAACCTCATATTAGCACTTACGAAGGCTTCTAGGCACGCCTAGGTGTGATTCAATATGAATACAATCGAAAAAAAAATTCAAACATTCTGTATTCAAATAATTCGTTATTTTGTTTAAGTTAGAGAAAAATTTAAGGGTTCTGAACAATTATAAACTTAGCTAGCTGTGTATAATAGCCTAACTGCAACCGAAACGCTAAAAGTGCTGCTTAAATGAATAATAAGTACACCAAAAGCATCTCGCAACGTTACATATTGCATTCAAACAGGTTGAAAACCTCATATTAGCACTTACGAAGGCTTCTAGGCACGCTTAGGTGTGATTCAATATGAATCCAATCGAAAAAAAAATTCAAACATTCTGTATTCAAATAATTCGTTATTTTGTTTAAGTTAGAGAGCAGTTTAAGGGTTCTGAACACCTATAAAGTTAGCTAGCTGTGTATAATAGCCTAACTGCAACCGAAACGCTAAAACTGCTGCTTAAATAAATAATTAGTACACCGGAAGAATCTCGCAGTGTCACATATAGCGTTCAAACTGGATGAAAACCTCATATTAGCACTTACAAAGGCTTCTAGGCACGCTTAGGTGTGATTCAATATAAATCCAATCGAAAGAAAAATTCAAACATTCTGTATACAAATAATTCGTTATTTTGTTTAAGTTAGAAAACAATTTAAGGGATCTGAACACCTATAAACTTAACTAGCTGTGTATAATAGCCTAACTGCAACCGAAACGCTAAAACTGCTGCTTAAATAAATAATTAGTACACCGGAAGCATCTCGCAGTGTCACATATAGCGTTCAAACTGGATGAAAACCTCATATTAGCGTTTACGAAGGCTTCTAGGCACGCTTAGGTGTGATTCAATATGAATCCAATCGAAAGAAAAATTCAAACATTCTGTATTCAAATAATTCGTTATTTTGTTTAAGTTAGAGAGCAATTTAAGGGTTCTGAACACCTATAAACTTAGCTAGCTGTGTATAATAGACTAACTGCAACCGAAACACTCAAAGTGCTGCGTAAATGGATAATAGGTACACCAAAAGCATCACGCAACGTCACATATTGCATTCAAACAGGTTGCAAGCTTCATATTAGCACTTACGAAGGCTTCTAGGCACGGTTAGGTGTGATTCAATATGAATCCAATCGAAAGAAAAATTTCAACATTCTGTATTCAAATAATTCGTTATTTTGTTTAAGTTAGAGAGCAATTTATAGGTTCTGAACGACTATAAACTTAGCTAGCTGTGTATAATAGCCTAACTGCAACCGAAACGTTAAAGTGTTGCTTAAAAGAATAATAAGTACATCAAAAGCATCTCGCAACGTCACATATTGCATTCAAACAGGTTTAAAACCTCATATTAGCACTTACGAAGGCTTCTAGGCACGCTTAGGTGTGATTCAATATGAATCCAATCGAAAGAAAAATTCAAACATTCTGTATTCAAATAATTCGATATTTTGTTTAAGTTAGAGAGCAATTTATAGGTTCTGAACGACTATAAACTTAGCTAGCTGTGTATAATAGCCTAACTGCAACCGAAACGTTAAAGTGTTGCTTAAAAGTATAATAAGTACACCAAAAGAATCTCGTAAAGTCACATATTGCATTCAAACAGGTTTAAAACCTCATATTAGCACTTACGAAGGCTTCTAGGCACGCTTAGGTGTGATTCAATATGAATCCAATCGAAAGAAAAATTCAAACATTCTGTATTCAAATAATTCGTTATTTTGTTTAAGTTAGAGAGCAATTTATAGGTTCTGAACGACTATAAACTTAGCTAGCTGTGTATAATAGCCTAACTGCAACCGAAACGTTAAAGTGTTGCTTAAAAGAATAATAAGTACACCAAAAGAATCTCGTAAAGTCACATATTGCATTCAAACAGGTTTAAAACCTCATATTAGCACTTACGAAGGCTTCTAGGAACGCTTAGGTGTGATTCAATATGAATCCAATCGAAAGAAAAATTCAAACATTTTGTATTCAAATAATTCGTTATTTTGTTTAAGTTAGAGAGCAATTTAAGGGATCTGAACACCTATAAACTTAACTAGCTGTGTATAATAGCCTAACTGCAACCGAAACGCTATAAGTGCTGCTTAAATGAATAATAAGTACACCAAAAGCATCTCGCATAGTCACATATTGCATTCAAACAGATTGAAAACCTCATATAAGCACTTACGAAAGCTTTTAGGCACCCTTAGGTGTGATTCAATTTGAATCTAATAGAAACAAAAATTCAAACATTCTGTATTTAAATGATTCGTTATTTTGTTTATGTTAGAAGGCAATTTGAAGGTTCTGAACACCTATAAACTTAACTAGCAGTGTATAATAGCCTAACTGCAACCGAAACGCTAAAAGTGATGCTTAAAATAATAATAAGTATATCAAAAGCATCTCGCAACGTCACATATTGCATTCAAACAGGTTGAAAACCTCATATTAGCACTTACGAAGGCTTCTAGGCACGCTTAGGTGTGATTCAATATGAATCCAATCGAAAGAAAAATTCAAACATTCTGTATTCAAATAATTCGTTATTTTGTTTAAGTTAGAGAGCAATTTATAGGTTCTGAACGACTATAAACTTAGCTAGCTGTGTATAATAGCCTAACTGCAACCGAAACGTTAAAGTGTTGCTTAAAAGAATAATAAGTACATCAAAAGCATCTCGCAACGTCACATATTGCATTCAAACAGGTTTAAAACCTCATATTAGCACTTACGAAGGCTTCTAGGCACGCTTAGGTGTGATTCAATATGAATCCAATCGAAAGAAAAATTCAAACATTCTGTATTCAAACAATTCGTTATTTTGTTTAAGTTAGAGAGCGATTTAAAGGTTCTGAACGACTATAAACTTAGCTAGCAGTGTATAATAGCCTAACTGCAACCGAAACGCTAAAGGTAATGCTTAAAAGAATAATAAGTACATCAAAAGCATCTCGCAACGTCACATATTGCATTCAAACAGGTTGAAAACCTCATATTAGCACTTACGAAGGCTTCTAGGCACGCTTAGGTGTGATTCAATATGAATCCAATCGAAAGAAAAATTCAAACATTTTGTATTCAAATAATTCGTTATTTTGTTTAAGTTAGAGAGCAATTTAAGGGATCTGAACACCTATAAACTTAACTAGCTGTGTATAATAGCCTAACTGCAACCGAAACGCTATAAGTGCTGCTTAAATGAATAATAAGTACACCAAAAGCATCTCGCATAGTCACATATTGCATTCAAACAGATTGAAAACCTCATATAAGCACTTACGAAAGCTTTTAGGCACCCCTTAGGTGTGATTCAATATGAATCTAATAGAAACAAAAATTCAAACATTCTGTATTTAAATGATTCGTTATTTTGTTTATGTTAGAAGGCAATTTGAGGGTTCTGAACACCTATAAACTTAACTAGCAGTGTATAATAGCCTAACTGCAACCGAAACGCAAAAGTGATGCTTAAAATAATAATAAGTATATCAAAAGCATCTCGCAACGTCACATAATGCATTCAAACAGGTTGAAAACCTCATATTAGCACTTACGAAGGCTTCTAGGCACGCTTAGGTGTGATTCAATATGAATCCAATCGAAAGAAAAATTCAAACATTCTGTATTCAAACAATTCGTTATTTTGTTTAAGTTAGAGAGCAATTTAAAGGTTTTGAACGACTATAAACTTAGCTAGCAGTGTATAATAGCCTAACTGCAACCGAAACCCTAAAAGTGCTGCTTAAATGAATAATAAGTACACCAAAAGAATCTCGTAAAGTCACATATTGCATTCGAACAGGTTGAAAACCTCATATTAGCACTTACGAAAGCTTCTAGGCACGCTTAGGTGTGCTTCAATATGAATCCAATCGAAACAAAAATTCAAACATTCTGTATTCAAATGATTCGTTATTTTGTTTACGTTAGAGTGCAATTTAAGGGTTCTGAACACCTATAAACTTAGCTAGCAGTGTATAATAGCCTAACTGCAACCGAAACGCTAAAAGTGCTGCTTATATGAATAATAAATACACCAAAAGCATCTCGCAACGTCACATATTGCATTCAAACAGGTTGAAAACATCATATTAGCACTTACGAAGGCTTCTAGGCACGCTTAGGTGTGTTTCAATATGAATCCAATCGAAACAAAAATTCAAACATTCTGTATTCAAATGATTCGTTATTTTGTTTATGTTAGAGAGCAATTTAGAAGTTCTGAACACCTATAAACCTAGCTAACAGTGTATAATAGCCTAACTGCAACCGAAACGCTAAAAGTGATGCTTAAAAGAATAATAAGTACATCGAAAGCATCTCGCAACGTCACATATTGCATTCAAACAGGTTGAAAACCTCTTATTAGCACTTACCAAGGCTTCTAGGTACGCTTAGGTGTGATTCAATATGAATCTAATCGAAAGAAAAATTCAAACATTCTGTATTCAAACAATTCGTTAATTTGTTTAAGTTAGAGAGCAATTTAAAGGTTCTGAACGACTATAAACTTAGCTAGCAGTGTATAATAGCCTAACTGCAACCGAAACGCTAAAAGTGCTGCTTAAATAAATAATTAGTACACCAAAAGCATCTCGCAACGTCACATATTGCATTCACTCTGAATGAAAACCTCATATTAGCGGTTACGAAGGCTTCTAGGCACGCTTAGGTGTGATTCAATATGAATCCAATCGAAAGAAAAATTCAAACATTCTGTATTCAAACAATTCGTTATTTTGTTTAAGTTAGAGAGCAATTTAAAGGTTCTGAACGACTATAAACTTAACTAGCAGTGTATAATAGCCTAACTGCAACCGAAACCCTAAAAGTGCTGCTTAAATAAATAATAAGTACACCAAAAGCATCTCGCATAGTCACATATTGCATTCAAACTGGTTGAAAACCTCATATTAGCACTTACGAAAGCTTCTAGCCTCGCTTCGGTGTGATTCAATATGAATCCAATCGAAAGAAAAATTCAAACATTTTGTATTCAAATAATTCGTTATTTTGTTTAAGTTAGAGAGCAATTTAAAGGATCAAGACACCTATAAACTTAACTAGCTGTGTATAATAGCCTAACTGCAACCGAAACGCTAAAAGTGCTGCTTAAATAAATAATAAGTACACCAAAAGCATCTCGCAACGTCACATATTGCATTCAAACAGGTTGAAAACCTCATATTAGCACTTACGAAGGCTTCTAGGCACGCTTAGGTGTGATTCAATATGACTCTAATCGAAACAAAAATTCAAACGTTCTGTATTCAAATGATTCGTTATTTTGTTTATATTAGAGGGCAATTTAAGGGTTCTGAACACCTATAAACTTAGCTAGCTGTGTATAATAGCCTAACTGCAACCGAAACGCTAAAAGTGCTGCTTAAATGAATAATAAATACACCAAAAGCATCTCGCAACGTCACATATTGCATTCAAACAGGTTGAAAACATCATATTAGCACTTACGAAGGCTTCTAGGCACGCTTAGGTGTGATTCAATATGAATCCAATCGAAACAAAAATTCAAACATTCTGTATTCAAATGATTCGTTATTTTGTTTATGTTAGAGGGCAATTTAGAAGTTCTGAACACCTATAAACTTAGCTAGCAGTGTATAATAGCCTAACTGCAAGCGAAACGCTAAAAGTGATGCTTAAAAGAATAATAAGTACATCGAAAGCATCTCGCAACGTCACATATTGCATTCAAACAGGTTGAAAACCTCTTATTAGCACTTACCAAGGCTTCTAGGTACGCTTAGGTGTGATTCAATATGAATACAATCGAAGGAAAAATTCAAACATTCTGTATTCAAACAATTCGTTATTTTGTTTAAGTTAGAGAGCAATTTAAAGGTTCTGAACGACTATAAACTTAGCTAGCAGTGTATAATAGCCTAACTGCAACCGAAACGCTAAAAGTGATGCTTAAAAGAATAATAAGTACATCAAAAGCATCTCGCAACGTCACATATTGCATCCACTCTGAATGAAAACCTCATATTAGCGGTTACGAAGGCTTCTAGGCACGCTTAGGTGTGATTCAATATGAATCCAATCGAAACAAAAATTCAAACATTCTGTATTCAAATGATTCGTTATTTTGTTTATGTTAGATAGCAATTTAAGGGTTCTGAACACCTATAAACTTAGCTAGCAGTGTATAATAGCCTAACTGCAAACGAAACGCTAAAAGTGATGCTTAAAAGAATAATAAGTACATCAAAAGCATCTCGCAACGTCACATATTGCATTCAAACAGGTTGAAAACCTCATATTAGCACTTACGAAGGCTTCTAGGCACGCTTAGGTGTGATTCAATATGAATCCAATCGAAAGAAAAATTCAAACATTCTGTATTCAAACAATTCGTTATTTTGTTTAAGTTAGAGAGCAATTTAAAGGTTCTGAACGACTATAAACTTAGCTAGCAGTGTATAAGAGCCTAACTGCAACCGAAACGCTAAAAGTGCTGCTTAAATAAATAATAATTACACCAAAAGCATCTCGCATAGTCACATATTGCATTCAAACTGGTTGAAAACCTCATATTAGCACTTACGAAAGCTTCTAGGCACGCTTAGGTGTGATTCAATATGAATCCAATAGAAAGAAAAATTCAAACATTCTGTATTCTAATAATTCGTTATTTTGTTTAAGTTAGAGGGCAATTTAAAGGTTCTGAACGACTATAAACTTAGCTAGCAGTGTATAATAGCCTAACTGCAACCGAAACGCTAAAAGTGATGCTTAAAAGAATAATAAGTACATCAAAAGCATCTCGCAACGCCACATATTGCATTCAAACAGGTTGAAAACTTCATATTAGCACTTACGAAGGCTTCTAGGCACGCTTAGGTGTGCTTCAATATGAATCCAATCGAAACAAAAATTCAAACATTTTGTATTCAAATGATTCGTTATTTTGTTTACGTTAGAGTGCAATTTAAGGGTTCTGAACACCTATAAACTTAGCTAGCTGTGTATAATAGCCTAACTGCAACCGAAACGCTAAAAGTGCTGCCTAAATGAATAATAAATACACCAAAAGCATCTTGCAACGTCACATATTGCATTCAAAAAGGTTCAAAACATCATATTAGCACTTACGAAGGCTTCTAGGCACGCTTAGGTGTGATTCAATATGAATCCAATCGAAACAAAAATTCAAACATTCTGTATTCAAATGATTCGTTATTTTGTTTATGTTGGAGGGCAATTTAGAAGTTCTGAACACCTATAAACTTAGCTAGCAGTGTATAATAGCCTAACTGCAACCGAAACGCTAAAAGTGATGCTTAAAAGAATAATAAGTACATCGAAAGCATCTCGCAACGTCACATATTGCATTCAAACAGGTTGAAAACCTCTTATTAGCACTTACCAAGGCTTCTAGGTACGCTTAGGTGTGATTCAATATGAATCCAATCGAAACAAAAATTCAAACATTCTGTATTCAAACAATTCGTTATTTTGTTTAAGTTAGAGAGCAAGTTAAAGGTTCTGAACGACTATAAACTTAGCTAGCAGTGTATAATAGCCTAACTGCAACCGAAACGCTAAAAGTGATGCTTAAAAGAATAATAAGTACATCAAAAGCATCTCGCAACGTCACATATTGCATCCACTCTGAATGAAAACCTCATATTAGCGGTTACGAAGGCTTCTAGGCACGCTTAGGTGTGATTCAATATGAATCCAATCGAAACAAAAATTCAAACATTCTGTATTCAAATGATTCGTTATTTTGTTTATGTTAGATAGCAATTTAAGGGTTCTGAACACCTATAAACTTAGCTAGCAGTGTATAATAGCCTAACTGCAAACGAAACGCTAAAAGTGATGCTTAAAAGAATAATAAGTACATCAAAAGCATCTCGCAACGTCACATATTGCATTCAAACAGGTTGAAAACCTCATATTAGCACTTACGAAGGCTTCTAGGCACGCTTAGGTGTGATTCAATATGAATCCAATCGAAACAAAAATTCAAACATTCTGTATTCAAATGATTCGTTATTTTGTTTATGTTAGATAGCAATTTAAGGGTTCTGAACACCTATAAACTTAGCTAGCCGTGTATAATAGCCTAACTGCAACCGAAACGCTAAAAGTGATGCTTAAAAGAATAATAAGTACATCAAAAGCATCTCGCAACGTCACATATTGCATCCACTCTGAATGAAAACCTCATATTAGCGGTTACGAAGGCTTCTAGGCACGCTTAGGTGTGATTCAATATAAATCCAATCGAAACAAAAATTCAAACATTCTGTATTCAAATGATTCGTTATTTTGTTTATGTTAGATAGCAATTTAAGGGTTCTGAACACCTATAAACTTAGCTAGCAGTGTATAATAGCCTAACTGCAACCGAAACGCTAAAAGTGATGCTTAAAAGAATAATAAGTACATCAAAAGCATCTCGCAACGTCACATATTGCATCCACTCTGAATGAAAACCTCATATTAGCGGTTACGAAGGCTTCTAGGCACGCTTAGGTGTGATTCAATATGAATCCAATCGAAACAAAAATTCAAACATTCTGTATTCAAATGATTCGTTATTTTGTTTATGTTAGATAGCAATTTAAGGGTTCTGAACACCTATAAACTTAGCTAGCAGTGTATAATAGCCTAACTGCAACCGAAACGCTAAAAGTGCTGCTTAAATGAATAATAAATACACCAAAAGCATCTCGCAACGCCACATATTGCATTCAAACAGGTTGAAAACTTCATAGTAGCACTTACAAAGGCTTCTAGGCACGCTTAGGTGTGCTTCAATATGAATCCAATCGAAACAAAAATTCAAACATTCTGTATTCAAATGATTCGTTATTTTGTTTACGGTAGAGTGCAATTTAAGGGTTCTGAACACCTATAAACTTAGCTAGCTGTGTATAATAGCCTAACTGCAACCGAAACGCTAAAAGTGCTGCTTAAATGAATAATAAATACACCAAAAGCATCTCGCAACGTCACATATTGCATTCAAACAGGTTGAAAACATCATATTAGCACTTACGAAAGCTTCTAGGCACGATTAGGTGTGATTCAATATGAGTCCAATTGACACAAAAATTCAAACATTCTGTATTCAAATGATTCGTTATTTTGTTTATGTTAGAAGGCAATTTAAGGGTTCTGAACACCTATAAACTTAGCTAGCTGTGTATAATAGCCTAACTGCAACCGAAACGCTAAAAGTGCTGCTTAAATGAATAATAAATACACCAAAAGCATCTCGCAACGTCACATATTGCATTCAAACAGGTTGAAAACATCATATTAGCACTTACGAAAGCTTCTAGGCACGATTAGGTGTGATTGAATATGAGTCCAATTGACACAAAAATTCAAACATTCTGTATTCAAATGATTCGTTATTTTGTTTATGTTAGAAGGCAATTTAAGGGTTCTGAACACCTATAAACTTAGCTAGCAGTGTATAATAGCCTAACTGCAAACGAAGCGCTAAAAGTGATGCTTAAAAGAATAATAAGTACATCAAAAGCATCTCGCAACGCCACATATTGCATTCAAACAGGTTGAAAACTTCATATTAGCACTTACAAAGGCTTCTAGGCACGCTTAGGTGTGCTTCAATATGAATCCAATCGAAACAAAAATTCAAACATTCTGTATTCAAATGATTCGTTATTTTGTTTACGGTAGAGTGCAATTTAAGGGTTCTGAACACCTATAAACTTAGCTAGCTGTGTATAATAGCCTAACTGCAACCGAAACGCTAAAAGTGCTGCTTAAATGAATAATAAATACACCAAAAGCATCTCGCAACGTCACATATTGCATTCAAACAGGTTGAAAACATCATATTAGCACTTACGAAAGCTTCTAGGCACGATTAGGTGTGATTCAATATGAGTCCAATTGACACAAAAATTCAAACATTCTGTATTCAAATGATTCGTTATTTTGTTTATGTTAGAAGGCAATTTAAGGGTTCTGAACACCTATAAACTTAGCTAGCAGTGTATAATAGCCTAACTGCAACCGAAACGCTAAAAGTGCTGCTTAAATGAATAATTAGTACACCAAAAGCATCTCGCAACGTCACATATTGCATTCACTCTGAATGAAAACGCCATATTAGCGCTTACGAAGGCTTCTAGGCACGCTTAGGTGTGATTCAATATGAATCCAATGGAAAGAAAAATTCAAACATTCTGTATTCAAATGATTCGTTATTTTGTTTATGTTAGAGGGCAATTTAAGGGTTCTGAACACCTATAAACTTAGCTAGCTGTGTATAATAGCTTAACTGCAACCGAAACGATAAAAGTGCTGCTTAAAAGAATAATAAGTACATCAAAAGCATCTCGCAACGTCACATATTGCATTCAAACAGGTTGAAAACCTACTATTAGCACTTACGAAGGCTTCTAGGCACGCTTAGGTGTGATGCAGTATGAATCAAATCGAAAGAAAAATTTCAACACTCTGTATTCAAATAATTCGTTATTTTGTTTAAGTTAGAGAGAAATCTAAGGATTCTGAACACCTATAAACTTAGCTAGCTGTGTATAATAGCCTAACTGCAACCGAAACGCTAAAAGTGATGCTTAAAAAAATAATAAGTACATCAAAAGCATCTCGCAACGTCACATATTGCATTCAAACAGGTTTAAAACCTCATATTAGCACTTACGAAGGCTTCTAGGCACGCTTAGGTGTGATTCAATATGAATCCAATCGAAAGAAAAATTCAAACATTATTCAAACAATTCGTTATTTTGTTTAAGTTAGAGAGCAATTTAAAGGTTCTGAACGACTATAAACTTAGCTAGCAGTGTATAGTAGCCTAACTGCAACCGAAACGCTAAAAGTGATGCTTAAAAGAATAATAAGTACATCAAAAGCATCTCGCAACGTCAGATATTGCATTCAAACAGGTTGAAAACCTCATATTAGCACTTACGAAGGCTTCTAGGCACGCTTAGGTGTGATTCAATATGAATCCAATCGAAAGAAAAATTCAAACATTTTGTATTCAAACAATTCGTTATTTTGTTTAAGTTAGAGAGCAATTTAAAGGTTCTGAACGACTATAAACTTAGCTAGCAGTGTATAATAGCCTAACTGCAACCGAAACGCTAAAAGTGATGCTTAAAAGAATAATAAGTACATCAAAAGCATCTCGCAACGACACATATTGCATTCAAACAGGTTTGAATCCTCATATTAGCACTTACGAAAACTTCTAGGCACGCTTAGGTGTGATTCAATATGAATCCAATCGAAAGAAAAATTCAAACATTTTGTATTCAAACAATTCGTTATTTTGTTTAAGTTACAGAGCAATTTAAAGGTTCTGAACGACTATAAACTTAGCTAGCAGTGTATAATAGCCTAACTGCAACCGAAACGCTAAAAGTGATGCTTAAAAGAATAATAAGTACATCAAAAGCATCTCGCAACGTCAAATATTGCATTCAAACAGGTTGAAAACCTCATATTAGCACTTACGAAGGCTTCTAGGCACGCTTAGGTGTGATTCAATATGAATCCAATCGAAAGAAAAATTCAAACATTTTGTATTCAAACAATTCGTTATTTTGTTTAAGTTAGAGAGCAATTTAAAGGTTCTGAACGACTATAAACTTAGCTAGCAGTGTATAATAGCCTAACTGCAACCGAAACGCTAAAAGTGATGCTTAAAAGAATAATAAGTACATCAAAAGCATCTCGCAACGTCACATATTGCATTCAAACAGGTTGAAAATCTCATATTAGCACTTACGAAGGCTTCTAGGCACGCTTAGGTGTGATTCAATATGAATCCAATCGTAAGAAAAATTCAAACATTCTGTATTCATACAATTCGTTATTTTGTTTAAATTAGAGAGCAATTTAAAGGTTCTGAACGACTATAAACTTAGCTAGCAGTGAATAATAGCCTAACTGCAACCAAAACGCTAAAAGTGCTGCTTAAATAAATAATAAGTACACCAAAAGCATCTCGCATAGTCACATATTGCATTCAAACTGGTTGAAAACCTCATATTAGCACTTACGAAAGCTTCTAGGCACGCTTAGGTGTGATTCAATATGAATCCAATCGAAAGAAAAATTCAAACATTCTGTATTCAAATAATTCGTTATTTTGTTTAAGTTAGAGAGCAATTTAAGGGATCAAAACACCTATAAACTTAACTAGCTGTGTATAATAGCCTAACTGCAACCGAAACGCTAAAAGTGCTGCTTAAATGAATAATAAGTACACCAAAAGAATCTCGCAACGTCACATACTGCATTCTAACAGGTTGAAAACCTCATATTAGCACTTACGAAAGCTTCTAGGCACGCTTAGGTGTGTTTCAATATGAATTCAATCGAAACAAAAATTCAAACATCCTGTATACAAATGATTCGTTATTTTTTTTATGTTAGAGTGCAATTTAAGGGTTCTGAACACCTATAAACTTAGCTAGCTGTGTATAATAGCCTAACTGCAACCGAAACGCTAAAAGTGCTGCTTAAATGAATAATAAGTACACCAAAAGCATCTCGCAACGTCAGATATTGCATTCAAACAGGTTGAAAACCTCATATTAGCACTTACGAAAGCTTCTAGGCACGCTTAGGTGTGATTCAATATGAATCCAATCGAAACAAAAATTCAAACATTCTGTATTCAAATGATTCGTTATTTTGTTTATGTTAGAGGGCAATTTAAGGGTTCTGAACACCTATAAACTTAGCTAGCAGTGTATAATAGCCTAACTGCAAACGAAACGCTAAAAGTGATGCTTAAAAGAATAATAAGTACATCAAAAGCATCTCGCAACGTCACATATTGCATTCAAACAGGTTGAAAACCTCATATTATCATTTACGAAGGCTTCTAGGCACGCTTAGGTGTGATTCAATATGAATCCAATCGAAGGAAAAATTCAAACATTCTGTATTCAAACAATTCGTTATTTTGTTTAAGTTAGAGAGCAATTTAAAGGTCCTGAACGGCTATAAACTTAGCTAGCAGTGTATAATAGCCTAACTGCAACCGAAACGCTAAAAGTGCTGCTTAAATAAATAATAAGTACACCAAAAGCATCTCGCATAGTCACATATTGCATTCAAACTGGTTGAAAACCTCATATTAGCACTTACGAAAGCTTCTAGGCACGCTTAGGTGTGATTCAATATGAATCCAATCGAAAGAAAAATTTAAACATTCTGTATTCTAATAATTCGTTATTTTGTTTAAGTTAAAGAGCAATTTAAGGGATCAGAACACGTATAAACTTAACTAGCTGTGTATAATAGCCTAACTGCAACCGAAACGCTAAAAGTGCTGCTTAAATAAATAATATGTACACCAAAAGCATCTCGCAACGTCACATATTGCATTCAAACAGGTTGAAAACCTCATATTAGCACTTACGAAGGCTTCTAGGCACGCTTAGGTATGATTCAATATGAATCCAATCGAAACAAAAATTCAAACATTCTGTATTCAAATGATTCGTTATTTTGTTTATATTAGAGGGCAATTTAAGGGTTCTGAACACCTATAAACTTAGATAGCTGTGTATAATAGCCTAACTGCAACCGAAACGCTAAAAGTGCTGCTTAAATGAATAATAAGTACACCAAAAGAATCTCGCAACGTCACATATTGCATTCGAACAGGTTGAAAACCTCTTATTAGCACTTACGAAAGCTTCTAGGCACGCTTAGGTGTGTTTCAGTATAAATCCAATCGAAACAAAAATTCAAACATTCTGTATTCAAATGATTCGTTATTTTGTTTATGTTAGAGTGTAATTTAAGGGTTCTGAACACCTATAAACTTAGCTAGCTGTGTATAATAGCCTAACTGCAACCGAAACGCTAAAAGTGCTGCTTAAATGAATAATAAGTACACCGAAAGCATTGCGCAGTGTCACATATTGCATTCAAACTGAATGAAGACCTCATATTAGCACTTACAAAGGCTTCTAGGCACGCTTAGGTGTGATTCAATATGAATACAATCGAAAGAAAAATTCAAACAATATGTATTCAAATAATTCGTTATTTTGTTTAAGTTAGAGAGCAGTTTAAGGGTTCTGAACGACTATAAACTTAGCTAGCAGTGTATAATAGCCTAACTGCAACCGAAACGCTAAAACTGCTGCTTAAATAAATAACTAGTACACCGAAAGCATCGCGCAGTGTCGCATATTGCATTCAATCTGGATGAAGACCCCATATTAGCACTTACAAAGGCTTCTAGGCTTGCTTAGGTGTGATACAATATGAATCCAATCGAAAGACAAATTCAAACATTCTGTATTCAAATAATTCGTTTTTTTGTTTAAGTTAGACAGCAATTTAAGGGTTCTGAACGACTATAAACTTAGCTAGCGGTGTATAATAGCCTAACTGCAACCGAAACGCTAAAACTGCTGCTTAAATAAATAATTAGTACACCAAAAGAATCGCGCAGTGTCACATATTGCTTTCAAACTGGATGAAAACTTTATATTAGCACTTACAAAGGCTTCTAGGCACGCTTAGGTGTGATTCAATATGAATACAATCGAAAGAAAAATTCAAACAATATGTATTCAAATAATTCGTTATTTTGTTTAAGTTAGAGAGCAATTTAAGGGTTCTGAACGACTATAAACTTAGCTAGCAGTGTATAATAGCCTAACTGCAACCGAAACGCTAAAACTGCTGCTTAAATAAATAACTAGTACACCGAAAGCATCGCGCAGTGTCGCATATTGCATTCAATCTGGATGAAGACCTCATATTAGCACTTACAAAGGCTTCTAGGCTTGCTTAGGTGTGATACAATATGAATCCAATCGAAAGAAAATTTCAAACAATCTGTATTCAAATAATTCCTTATTTTGTTTAAGTGATCTGAACACCTATAAACTTAACCAGCTGTGTATAATAGCCTAACTGCAACCGAAACGCTAAAAGTGCTGCTGAAATGAATAATAAGTACACCAAAAGCATCTCGCAACCTCACATATTGCATTCTAACTTGTTGAAAACCTCATATTAGCACTTACGAAGGCTTCTAGGCACGCTTAGGTGTGTTTCAATATGAATCCAATCGAAACAAAAATTCAAACATTCTGTATTTAAATAATTCGTTATTTTGTTTAAGTTAGAGAGCAATTTAAGAGATCTGAACACCTATAAACTTAACCAGCTGTGTATAATAGCCTAACTGCAACCGAAACGCTAAAAGTGCTGCTTAAATGAATAATAAGTACACCAAAAGCATCTCGCAACCTCACATATTGCATTCTAACGGGTTGAAAACCTCATATTAGCACTTACGAAGGCTTCTAGGCACGCTTAGGTGTGTTTCAATATGAATCCAATCGAAGCAAAAATTTAAACGTTCTGTATTCAAATGATTCGTTATTTTGTTTATGTTAGATGGCAATTTAAGGGATCTGAACACCTATAAACTTAACCAGCTGTGTATAATAGCCTAACTGCAACCGAAACGCTAAAAGTGCTGCTTAAATGAATAATAAGTACACCAAAAGCATCTCGCAACCTCACATATTGCATTCTAACGGGTTGAAAACCTCATATTAGCACTTACAAAAGCTTCTAGGCACGCTTAGGTGTGATTCAATATGAATCCAATCGAAGAAAAATTCAAACATTCTGTATACAAATAATTCGTTGTTTTGTTTAAGTTAGAGAACAATTTAAGGGATCTGAACACCTATAAACTTAACTAGCTGTGTATAATAGCCTAACTGCAACCGAAACGCTAAAACTGCTGCTTAAATAAATAATTAGTACACCGAAGGAATCGCGCAGTGTCACATATTGCATTCGAACAGGTTGAAAACCTCGCATTAACACTTACGAAAGCTTCTAGGAACGCTTAGGTGTGTTTCAATATGAATCCAATCGAAACAAAAATTCAAACATTCTGTATTCAAATTATTCGTTATTTTGTTAATGTTATAGGACAATTTAAGGGTTCTGTTAACCAATAAACTTAGCTAGCTGTGTATAATAGCCTAACTGCAACCGAAACGCTAAAAGTGCTGCTTAAATAAATAATTAGTACACCGAAACAATCTCGTAGAGTCACATATTGCCTTCAAACTGGATGAAAACCTCATATTAGTGCTTACGAAGGCTTCTATGCACGCTTAGGTGTGATTCAATATGAATCCAATCGAAAGAAAAATTCAAACATTCTGTTTTCAAATAATTCGTTATTTTGTTTAAGTTAGAGAGCAATTTAAGGGTTCTGAACACCTATAAACTTAGCTAGCTGTGTATAATAGCCTAACTGCAACCGAAACGCTATAAGTGCTGCTTAAATGAATAATAAGTACACCAAAAGCATCTCGCAACGTCACATATTGCATTCTAACCGGTTGAAAACCTCATATTAGCACTTACGAAGGCTACTAGGCACGCTTAGGTGTGTTTCAATATGAATCCAATCGAAACAAAAATTCAAACATTCTGTATTCAAATGATTCGTTATTTTGTTTATGTTAGAGGGCAATTTAAGGGTTCTGAACACCTATAAACTTAGCTAGCTGTGTATAATAGCCTAACTGCAACCGAAACGCTAAAAGTACTGCTTAAATAAATAATTAGTACACCGAAAGCATCTCGCAGAGTCACATGTTGCGTTCAAACTGGATGAAAACCTTATATTAGCGCTTACGAAGGATTCTATGTGTGATTAAAGATGAATCCAATCGAAAGAAAAATTCAAACATTCTGTATTCAAATAATTCGTTATTTTGTTTAAGTTAGAGAGCAATTTAAGGGTTCTGAACGACTATTAACTTAGCAAGCAGTGTATAATAGCCTAACTGCAACCGAAACGCTAAAACTGCTGCTTAAATAAATAATTAGTACACCGAAAGCATCGCGCAGTGTCACATATTGCATTCAAACTGCATGAAAACTTCATATTAGCACTTACAAAGGCTTCTAGGCACGCTTAGGTGTGTTTCAATATGAATCCAATCGAAACAAAATTTCAAACATCCTGTATTCAAATAATTCGTTATTTTGTTTATGTTAGAGAGCAATTTAAGGGATCTGAACACCTATAAACTTAACTAGCTGTGTATAATAGCCTAATTGCAACCGAAACGCTAAAAGTGCTGCTTAAATGAATAATAAGTACACCAAAAGCGTCTCGCAACCTCACATATTGCATTCTAACAGGATGGAAACCTCATATTAGCACTTACGAAGGCTACTAGGCACGCTTAGGTGTGTTTCAATATGAATCCAATCGAAACAAAAATTCAAACATTCTGTATTCAAATGATTCGTTATTTTGTTTATGTTAGAGGTCAATTTAAGGGTTCTGAACACCTATAAACTTAGCTAGCTGTGTATAATAGCCTAACTGCATCCGAAACGCTAAAAGTGCTGCTTAAATGAATAATAACTACACCAAAAGCATCTCGCAACCTCACATATTGCATTCTAACAGGTTGAAAACCTCATATTAGCACTTACGAAGGATTCTAGGCACGCTTAGGTGTGTTTCAATATGAATCCAATCGAAACAAAAATTTAAACATTCTGTTAGAGAGCAATTTAAGGGTTCTGAACGACTATAAACTTAGCTAGCCGTGTATAATAGCCTAACTGCAACCAAAACGCTAAAACTGCTGCTTAAATTAATAATTAGTACACCGAAAGCATTGCGCAGTGTCACATATTGCATTCAAACTGGATGAAGGCCTCATATTAGTACTTACAAAGGCTTCTAGGCACGCTTAGGTGTGATTCAATATGAATCCAATCGAAAGAAAAATTCAAACATTCTGTATTCAAATAATTCGTTATTTTGTTTAAGTTAGAGAGCAATTTAAGGGTTCTGAACGACTATAAACTTAGCTAGCAGTGTATAATAGCCTAACTGCAACCGAAACGCTAAAACTGCTGCTTAAATAAATAATTAGTACACCGAAAGCATCGCGCAGTGTCACATATTTCATTCAAACTGGATGAAAACTTCATATTAGCACTTACGGAGGGTTCTAGGCACGCTTAGGTGTGTTTCAATATGAATCCAATCGAAACAAAAATTCAAACATCCTGTATTCAAATAATTCGTATTTTGTTTAAGTTAGAGAGCAATTTAAGGGATCTGAACACCTATAAACTTAGCTAGCTGTGTATAATAGCGTAACTGCAACCGAAACGCTAAAAGTGCTGCTTAAATAAATAATTAGTACACCGAAACAATCTCGTAGAGTCACATATTGCCTTCAAACTAGATGTAAACATCATATTAGCGTTTACGAAAGCTTCTATGCATGCTTAGGTGTGATTCAATATGAATCCAACCGAAAGAAAAATTCAAACATTCTGTTTTCAAATAATTCGTTATTTTGTTTAAGTTAGAGAGCAATTTAAGGGTTCTGAACACCTATAAACTTAGCTAGCTGTGTATAATAGCGTAACTGCAACCGAAACGCTAAAAGTGCTGCTTAAATAAATAATTAGTACACCGAAACAATCTCGTAGAGTCACATATTGCCTTCAAACTGGATGTAAACATCATATTAGCGTTTACGAAGGCTTCTATGCACGCTTAGGTGTGATTCAATATGAATCCAATCTAAAGAAAAATTCAAACATTCTGTTTTCAAATAATTCGTTATTTTGTTTAAGTTAGAGAGCAATTTAAGGGTTCTGAACACCTATAAACTTAGCTAGCTGTGTATAATAGCCTAACTGCAACCGAAACGCTGTAAGTGCTGCTTAAATGAATAATAAGTACACCAAAAGCATATCGCAACGTCACATATTGCATTCAAACAGGTTGAAAACCTCTTATTAGCACTTACCAAGGCTTCTAGGTACGCTTAGGTGTGATTCAATATGAACACGAGGGTGAAAATATCGTTATTACAGACAACGGCAACAGAATAGTCTACAAAGGCACTCCAGGATTGTACGAATTGATGTTTAAAAAGAAACCAAATATATACAAAAACGCAGATTTAGAGCAATATCTAGATTTAGTGGATCGTTCCGCCGCAAATCGTGTAAACTACGACCCCACACAAAGAGTTAGTGGTAACGCAGGGTCTAAATACATAAAAATAGTATGACCTCGAACTGCCTCCTCAACCATAAGAGCTCCCGGCAGACCAGCGACAAAGGTACCACGGCGTGGCAAGGGATTACTAACAGTGACGGACAAAAAAGTGGAATATGTTCCTTGGAAGGATCCCAACTCATTAGTGAATCGGTTGCGTATATTAATAGCTTCTCAAGCAGCTGGACACACGGGTCATTCCAATGAGATCGTTCGCATCACCGAAGCCCTGCGAGACGCGAAAATAATCTACTAAGGGGGTACAAAAGTGGAGTGCCAATAGCGGTAAGGTCAGAAAGCATCAGTCGACGATAGAGTAATGCCCATCGACAAATTTGGACGGCACTACCATAGCACGCGCCACGCAGCGCATCCCAGACATGTCTTTATGAAAGTGAAAAATGTAAATCAACTCCATATAGAAGTACCACTGCTGCTAGTGGGGCGTGGGTACGATGAAATCGGATATTCCAAAATTTTCGGACAGAACGAGTACATTTTTCCGTTAACAACCGGCGAGATCATAAGTGTTCAAGTCAGCGGACCTTTGGTAGTATCACACCTCAACGGCATCCCACAGGACACGCTTGTCGGTAAGACATTGCGGCGAGGAGATAAACTGCAATTCGAATCCATAAACAATAAGTTATACGTGCAACTGCTGCTTAAATGTCCCGTAGGAGTGTAGAAAGCAACAGTTGACAATGAACCTTAAAGAAGCCATAGTTAGCGAACTCCACAAACCAGCACGGAAAAATTTCAAGAGAAGGCGCGTTATCCTAAAAGGCTTGAACGATTTATATCAAGCGGATTTGGTAGAAATGATTCCTTATGCAAAAGTCAATAAGGGCTTTCGTTACATTCTGGTAGTGATTAATGCTTTCTCAAAGTATGTGAGGGGCTATCCCGTAAAACGGAAAACAGGAAAGGACGTAACAGCTGCCATGGGTAAGGTGTTGAGGAGTGTAAAGGTGTCACCGCAAAACTTGCAAACGGATTTGGGGAAAGAGTTTTACAACACCGCTTTTCAACTATTAATGCGGCAGCACAATATCAAGCACTACAGCACGTATTCTAGTATGAAGAGCAGCATAGTGGAGAGATGCAACCGCACGCTGAAGAACATGATGTGGAAGCAGTTCAGCCTGCAAGGGTCCTACAAATGGTTGGATATCCTACCCAAGATCGTAGCAAAGTATAACACAACCAAGCATTGCACAATAGGAATGAAACCTGCCCAAGTGAACTTAAAGAATGCAAAACTTTTGTTAAACACGGCGTACAGTTACACAAAGATCGTGGACCCGAAACCTCAAAAGTTTCGTACAGGGGACTTGGTACGCATTAGCAAGTATCGTTCGGCATTTAGCAAGGGGTACACGCCAAGCTGGAGCAACGAAATATTTACAATATCTACAGTTCGACTTACAAACCCTACAACCTATCGACTCACGGACCAAGAAGGTCACGAAATTAAAGGAGGATTCTACGAGCATGAACTGCAAAAAACAAAACATTCAGACGTATATCTAGTTGAAAGGGTCCTGAAGAAGAAAGGAAACTTATTGTATGTAAAGTGGTTGGGATTCGACAAGCGACACAATTCTTGGATACCTAAAACCAATCTCGTGTAACTTAAAGAAATGATGTAGTACTCTCAAAAAATAAAACATTTTTTTTTGTAGTAAATATCTTTTTTAATTAATAGACTGGTACAACTATGTGAGTTTTTCTTCAGATATGCATTACTAATTCTGAACAACATTACAGATTTCAATGTGAGTTCTTCTGTAGATATGCATTACTACTTCTAAACAACATTACACATTTCGTTTAAATTGGAACTAGATGAGAATGTTATATGATAACTACTTACAAACATAGTATGATACAATTACATAATAACAAATTGTACAAAAATGAAATTATGTATACTTAACATTTTACGATACAATTACATAGTAACTAATTATACATACAAAGGAAATCAAATTAAGTCTAAATATCTACGAAAAGAAAACCTCTGTAAACGTACCAATCTCGTGAGACTCTTTGCAAGAAATAAACTGTCATTACCATGTAAACGAAAAAAAAAATACTGTTATTGATCCGCGCGTAGTATTACTGATCGTCTTGCAATAATTCCAGTAATCTGTCCAACGGTCTAGAACCTGACATGCCTATATCTACATGACCCCATGCTAGAGTGTTATTCGACTGAGGAATAAGATAGCGCTTATCATCCCGATATGATAGCGCAATTTTATTCTTCAGTTCAGTGTACACTGTGTGCTTGTGAGAGCGAAAAACATACATTTGGCAAAAAACCTGATTACGCACATTGTCAACAACGTCGCGATAGGTTGCCATAGTGAGATATTTATTGGCAGCAGCCTTTTGCACACCTTTTGCTTTCTTTACTTCTTTCCCTCCCACAAACACGCAGTAGGACTTAGCGCCGGCTCCAAAAAATTGTTCTACCGGAACACCTGCGTACTCGTCTTTCATTTTACCGACTACCGATACGGTTTGTGGTATACCGTGTCGACCGTCTTTATAATTTGAAGTGTCAAAACGATCTAAATTAGTTTTTATGTCTTCATAGAAATTGTCAGTCCGTACGTGAATTACAAGCGAGTCAGTATCTGTATAGAGTAGGGAGACATTATTGCCATATTTTTGTTTCAAAAAAATATAAAAAAGTCATACATTACGATTTTAGATAAGTCCAGAATAGTGAAACCTGCATAGATCGGTTTATTATACAAAACAACTGTTTTATTAAGTTCCACAGCAATCAAATTTTCAGAAAAAATTACCGAATTCTTAAAATTTGCTTTGGCAATTAGAGCTGCAGCACCTAGTTTCTTGCCGACATTGTCCCACGTGCTCGCCAACCTGATGTCCGATCGCTTGTCGACATTTTCCATCGTCTTTCCGAAAACGCTATTATTTTTAGCCTTAAAAAAATCTTTCTCAAATTCATTTCGTGCTCGGTTACGTAACGCGGTATTCATATCAATATATGAGCGCAACCAGGGCGATTGAATAAATTTAAGAATTCTGTTAATTTTTGTAAGAACTAAACCAGCATCTAAACATTGTTTTAAATTTCGATAATGAAGCACATACTTGGTCTTATGGTACAAATTTGGAATCAATTTTGGACATTTATATTTTCCACCCGGGGGAATAATAAGTTCCGGACAAAAGGGTAAATCATTGTGGTCGTCGTGCAAGTGTTCAGGATACTGCAGATCAACTTCCAAAATAAAACCCGTATCCGCCTCATCGTCAATTTCAAACACACCAAAATTTTCAACTTCCTCCGCCGCGAGCCATTCAAAATTTCGGTGCGGCAAATACTGACGCATCGCAAAACCGTATAGGTTTGTAGCGTCTAAATACATAATGAATGATGTAGGCTCAGAGGAATCATAATTTGGAACTAAACAATTGTTGGCAATAGCCTTCCTACCAATACATGTGCTTATACCACCCCTAATTGACTTTTTGAGAAAATGTATCATGTCCATGTCAGTTAATAATTCTAATTTGACACCCGTAGATCGTAACATAGCGTCCCAACTAAGACCTGGATCCGTATAATATTGGGCAGGGTCCAACTTATATGCTTCCAAACATAACTTCCTAAAATTTTCAAACACGTCTGCCAAAATCAACACGTCAGCTTTTAAATAAATGTCCGAGTAGTCACCCAAAGTTTGACAGTCGAAGGTGTTCCACACAGACACAGCACGATCGTAATCAGTTTGAGAGACGTGTTCTTTATGTAGAGAGTCGAACAACTGAACCTTCGAAGGCAACTTCGCAAGGTTCAATTTTTCGAAGGAGTCCACAAAGGAATATGGAAACACGCCTTTCTGTCTCATTAATTGAAATTTTGCATCGTCCCCAAACAACCTTTTAATTTCATAAAACTGATCGTCAGCCAAATAATCAGCTAAGGTACTCAAAGATCGATTCATAAAACGGTAACTGTCTAGAAATCTAATTTGTAAATAAACTTTCTGCGTTTTGTAACCAAAATCGATTTCATCTACTAACAGATGCTTGCCAAAGGATATATATTTTTCTTTCGTTTGAGGTATCACATCGATCTGTTCGCCATCGACGGCGAATTGTTTGACGAACAAATGAGAATCATAATTTAGGTTGTGGAAAAAGACAGGCACAAAATTGGGAACTTTGAAATTTAGATTACAGATAGAATGTGCAGCACCCCGATACGCTCCAGTCAGGTGACAATGGTCTCGCACCCTAATCTGATCGGTCACAAAGGGTCGATCACATATATGGCAAGACGTAGCAGCCTCGTAATTTTGAAGTTCCGCAGTAGTCATCGTCGCCAAAGGAACCACGTTTTTTAAAAAATTGTTATACAAATAACGAACGTCTGCATCCAACCGCTCCATAAAAACAGTTGAAGCATCTTCACCGCGGTACGTTTGAAATTTAGAAAGACTGTCGTCGTACGAACACTTTATGAAATATGCAAACGAATAAGGCACATGCTCGCACGTCTTAACTGTAAACGAACTCTCGAGGTCTGGTTGCGTATCAGGTTCCTGTACAGGTTTTAAAATAGTCTCAAAATCTGCGTAGACAACGAACGGTAATTTTAATTGTTTATGGTAATTTTCAAATTTCAAAATATTTTGTGGGATTGTTTCACCAAGTTTGTCTACGATCAACTCATCGGTTGGAATTTTGGTATACACCTGATTACAATCGAACTTCATATGTTGTCGCAAGTGCTGTTCAGTACGGAAGTAATGCAAGCATCCGTCACAAAAATGTTTTGCCCCCTTTCTAGCAGTTATTTGCTGTGAAACGAGGCGAGAAATTTTTTTAATGCAACAGTAATGACTGTCACCCTCGTCATTAGTTAACAGAAGCAAGTTAACGTGTCTCAACCGCTTTATGACAGAGTAATGCAAAGGTCCCACAACTTCCCAAATCATTTTTTGATTTTCAAAACGCGACTCTAACCCATACACGTTAACCGAAAGTTGAGGATTAAATTGTTCGAATTTTGGAATATCGCGCAATTTCAATGGAAATTCCAACCCATCTAACGCCAAAACAGTTCTACAATCGGGATAAGAACTCGTACGATGGGGAGGTCCGCTAGGTTCAACAATACCAGCTAAAATCGCCCACCCGAAACAGTACTCATCTTTGTTTTGAACGTTGACAATAGCTTTCTTTCGCTCAATAAATGATGGCAGTGGTAGGTACGAGGAAGCTCTGAGGGGGTTGTATTTGTTGACGGCGACGACCAACGACAGCAACTGCTTAAGAGCCCAGCCTGCAACAATTCAAGTGTTCTTAATATACAGCGATCGTCGAGGTCACATCAACTTACCAGATTCCCGTTCCTGAAATTCAGACACCTTCTCATCCAAGATGCCGCAAAAATTATGATACAATACATCGAGGTCGGTACCCAAAGTTACAATTTCATTGCGCGTGTTAAATGACTTGATTTCTTCCAATCCTTTACTTTCTAAAACGAAGTATCCAAATAATTCCAAATTCACCTTTAAGCTCTTTAAATTTTTAAGCTGCCTTCGCAATAACGTCAACACTTTTTCTTTAATTTCTAACAGAAACTCCTCGACCATTATATGATAATTTATGGTTGTAACTCTATACGTGGCAATCCGGGACCTAAAGGCTGACTGCAGGGGTGCCACTCCATCATCCAGGCCTGGCCTCCCGGTTCGCAACGCATGACGATTACTTCGCATGTGCCCAACGAAGCCACGCACGGGAACATTCTCGTCGCATACGGAGCAATAGCGGGAGTCTGTAACAACAATCGTAACTACACCGCCCACTCACACACACTCATACGTACTTAGATCTTTACCAGGGCGAGAGCTCACAGACACGTTCCTTGACGTAGACGGTCCAGTTGACGTACATGGTTCTGCAGCATTCGCTACGAACATGTCAATCACTCCGGTTTTATAATTACCAATAAATATTTTCAAACAAACTTTATATTTTCATCAATTTTCTTAAATATAATTTGAGCAATTATCTTGGATCTGAGACGCACTACTCTTAGAATGAAAAGAAATTAGAAATTATAAGAATCCACTAAGCTTTCTTGTTTTGCCACGGTGTTTCAATCTGTCAATTCATTTCCGTTTTGTTTACACGTGCATAAACGTTTTGAAATTGTTTAAACAATCATAATAAACTGTTATAAAGTATGAATTTGTGACAATAATAATGTGGTGTGCTTAATTCCACCACCAACACTTTTTACTAAATGATATTATTAAAAAAAAAAATTCTGAACAGTAAGTTAACCTATAAAGTAAATACGCTCACAATCCTAATTGTAAAAACTTTAATTTCAGATGTATAAATATAAATATAAGATGTAGAACTAAATCTCAAATAACAAAAATATTAGCAAATAATGAATATAAATGTCTCTTAACTGGTAAGAAAATTTAACCTTCACTTTAAGTTTTAACGTATTAACCTAACCAAAATGTTTATTTTCAGATTAAAACTATTAAATTCAAAATATAAACTCTAAATGTAACACTGAAGAAGGCTTAAATAAAGCTGAATATATATTGTTTAGAAAATTATAAATTTTCATTTCTACTTTATTGACTGCAGAAATTACCTACAAAGCTTTTAAATCATTATTCCAGTCTTAAACAAAAACTACAATTACCAATTGATATATACCTGAGGGGGGATTAAGTCGAGCTTTCTTCGTAGCACTCTCTCTCACCTCTGGAGCGCGAAGATTGGATACCCTCCTCGCAGGAGCATCCATAGGAGTATCTGCAACTGACCGACATGGTTGACTATATATATCAGAGACGGAGAACAACAAACTCACCACTAGGCGAATAGGGAACGTTGCTTGAACAACTCTGGCGCCGATGCCGCAGCAAGGCATCCCGACGCGTAAATTTGCTAGAACATTGCTCGCAAACGTGCATTATGTAGGACAATCCAAATTGGTAATATGTACCGAGAATGCTATTAGCACGCGGGCAATGCCTCTCGGTATATACGCGCCAGCCGACACGATGGCGGCGTTTGGATTACGTCGGCCAGGAGGGGAAGTAGACAGGTTATAACTGAAGGAGGGGGTGTGGATAGAAGAGGCAAGAAACAATAACAATAGCCTGACCTAGTCATCTAACATCCTTAATATGTTAGAAATAATGTGAACAAGTGTTTCAATTTGACTTATTTTCAACTTTCGAGCAGTCACGGTGCTGATTAGGCAGTGATTGCCGACTTGGCGGCTCCTCACCTGCAACTGCTCTATCTGATATCGCGCCAGCCTATCTAGCCTTGACAGAGCCGCCTCGTGCTGTTCTAATTCCTGGAGGCGGATGTCCACGGCGGCACGCAACAACCTGTTATGCCTTTCGGCACGAGTTTCCACAACACATTTTGCAGCTACCGCGGGGGTATCTACAGCTTGCGGAGGAGCCTCCACAGGTCTAGGCTGATTGCATCTTGCTATTGCCTCATCTATCTCACGCAAATTCTCATCCGTGAAGTCTACCCACTCCGGCTCAGCATTGATGGGTGCGGAGTCAGTATGAGCAGACATGACAACATCTACAGCAATGGGTACATCGTTAGGTGTAAATGGTGTAGATGTAGTTGTTGGTTCTCCAACAACTACATCTAAACCATCTACACCCCATAAGTGTCTCGTGATGTCGGCGAGGTCTGGTAGCGTACCGTCCCCCACGGGAGCTTCCAATTCAAATTCTGCCAACATGCAATCTACATTAGAAGGACCATTGTCAATTAGTTCGCTCACTTCGAACGAAATTTGCTATGGCGCAGTAGAATCCCCATTCGGCAATGGAAAAACATACTCCACCAATTTGGAAGAGGACGTCGATGGGCCATTTCCGGTAGCAGCCACCGACGCTTGAAAGGCAGGCGACTCGTTGCTTGCACAAGAGCTGTGTGCCCTACATGCCTCGACACCATCGTCGTGGTAATGTTTATTTAAAAACATATCGCGCAAGTTGTGAGTGTTCCTGTTAGACGGTTGCACATTGCTAGAAGTAAGCAGCGCCCTCAACAGTGGATGGTCCTGACGTTTAGGATGTTTAGCAGGGGTGCCACTAATGGAATCACTTTTGCGGTGTGCAGATGCGCTTGCATTGTTAGCAGCCATGCTCCTCTTACGTTTAGCGTCAGGGCGGGCAATTACAATATCGTGCACTACTTGAATTGGAGTTTTTAAACTACTCACCGTGGAAGCGCAAGTACACAATCGCATGTTCTTAGCATCCTCCTTTGCTATCATGGGATACAAAGGAGCACTAAGATCATCACTCAGCACAAACAATAGACCACCGCATCTAACACAACGACTGTAAGAGGCACTCATTGCTAATGTTTAATTATTGAATGTGCATTTCCACCTATATATAGTAATAAAATGCAGCGAACTTGAAGCATTAAACAGTGGAATGCGGTTGTGGTCAGCCGTGCTCCGGCAATCGCGGATATGAACTTTAATGACCTAGCATTTTGAATGCGGGTTCCGACCTATATAGGAATGAACTCGAAGCATTAAACTGTGGAATGCGGTTGTGGTCAGCCGTGCTCGGGCAATCGCGGATATGAACTTTACTGACCTAGAATGTTGTATGCGGGTTCTGACCTATATAGAAATAAACTCGAAGCATTAAACTGTGGAATGCGGGTGTGGTCAGCCGTGCTCCGGCAATCGCGGATCTACTCATAGAGGAATGAACTTTAATAACCTAGAATGTTGTATGCGGGTTCCGACCTATATAGGAATGAACTTGAAGTATTAAACTGTAGAATGCGGGTGTGGTCAGCCGTGCTCCGGCAATCGCGGATCTACTCATAGAGGAATGAACTTTAATGACCTAGAATGTTGAATGCGGAACAATTGGAAGTGTTGTTTCATTATGTTCCTGATAATGGAATTTACTGTGCTGGTGACGACAGGACTACTGTCTTAACATTTTTGTTCCCTTCTCCTTCCCACTTTCTAAATCAATTACTGGCTCATTTTTTTGACGACAATCCCGGATATTTTTTTTACAATAGTTCAATGCTTTATACCTGCGCTCCTGCAGAAATACTATCGTGGTTGTATTTTCCTGAACTAGAAGACCTTCACTCTAAGGCAATTAGTAGCCGGAATTCATCCTAATTAGAACCCTGCATTCGTGGTGCATATGAACTCGAATGAACGCATTTGAACTGGAGTCTGTGGTTTTCTGACGTGCCCAGGATATCCTGTTACTCGAACCCTGCATTCATGGTGCATATAAATGAACTTTGAATAACCGCGCTTGAACTCGAGTATACATAAAACTGGACGACCTTCACCGTAACGTTATGTTTCCGGCAACTCTGTTTTCCGCGCTGTGCAACATTTGTCTCAAAACATCGAGTAGTTAAGATGCTGTTCTTTATAAATTTTATATCATTGACAATTGTGTACGCTCCCGAAGAGGCACGTGGAGAATTATCTGTCGGTTGGATGCGGTACTGGTTGAGCCGGTTCGCTTGGACACCGGCTCCAGAAGAACAACTAGTATTGCTTCTGCGACCTTTGAACCCCTCGTCCTCTACGTTGTTCTTCAACTACACCGCTGGACATCTGTCGGCGCAGAACTGGGAGGCTTTCGTCGTCGTCCCCCAATTGGAGGACATCGTGAACAGGGTGTTAGCTGGAGAGGCTGCAGCTTTAGCTGAGCTCGACGATGCTGAAGTATCATTGAGTTGGGATCCCTCAGACTTCGACGCCAGCTCACCTGCACCCTCAGTCTTTTCGGACGTGTCCACCGAAGCCTACGATGTTGACGGTGGTAGTTTTGGTGACAGTGGACAAATACACACCTTAATTAGTGAATAATAGCGTAAGTTATATATTAGTGTACTTTAGTTAATCTTGTAAATAGAACTTAGTTACTTTTGTACATAGAAAAATAAATATTAGTTTCCTCCATATACTTTTTTTTCCTAAAGTGTTTGTGTATACGTTCTCGAAACGTCACCTGTAGATAGTAGTAGTGGAGGTCCATGCCGACTCTAAACAATTTTTAGAGGTTTTTTTTTTGAGACAAAGGTAAGTCAAGGTAAGTGTTAGTGATTTTGAAACAGTGCTAGTATACACGTTCTCGAAACGACACCTGTGAATAGCAGTGGTGGAGGTCCATGCCGACACTAAAAAATTCTTTGAAGATTTTTTTTGAGACAAGGGTAGGTCAAGGTAAGTGTGCCAAAGCTCTTAAAATTAGAGGTAGAACTCATTGAAGGAGTGTGTACCTTGAAAAATGGTTGAGGTCATTCACTTTAAACATTTTTTCTTTTGGAGTGTTCTGAGACAAGGTCAGGTCAAGGTTGCCACCCCCCACCACTCAACCTGCCACCCCCCCCCCCCCCACCACCACTTAGCCTTGAACTTAATATTGTGGGTGGTGGGGGGTGGCAGGTTGAGTGGTGGGGGGTGGCAACCTTTACCTGACCTTGTCTCAGAACACTCCAAAACACCCTACTACTGACGTCCTAAATGTCCTATATGTCCTTAACGTCCCAGACGTCCCAGATGTCCCATATGTCGCTAACGTCCCAGACGTACCAGATGTCCTTAATGTCCCATATGTCTCGAATGTCCCAGGCGTCCTAGATGTTTCATATGTCCCTAACGTCTCAGACGTCCTAATTGTCCCATATGTCACTAACGTCCCAGACGTTCTAGCTGTCCCGTATGTCCCTAACGTTTCAGACGTGCCAGACGTCTAAGATGTTTCATATGTCCCTAACGTCCCAGACGTCCTAGATGTCCTATATGTCCCTAACGTCCCAGACGTCCTAGATGTCCCATATGTCCCTAACGTCCCAGACGTCCTAGATGTCCCATATGTCCTTAACGTCCCAGACGTCCCAAATGTCTCATATGTCCCATTTGTCCCTAATGTCCCAGGCGTCCTAGATGTTCCATATGTCCATAACGTCCCAGACGTCCTAAATGTCCCATATGTCCCTAATGTTCCAGGCGTTCTAAATGTCCCATATGTCTTCAACGTCCCAGACGTCCCAGACGTCCTAGATGTCCCATATGTCCTTAACGTTCCAGACGTCCCAGGTGTCCCATATGTCCCTAACGTCCCAAACGTCCTAGATGCCCCATATTTCTCTAACATCCCAGACGTCATAGATGTCCTATACGTCCCTATCGTCCCAGACGTCCCAGATGTCCCATATGTCCCTAACGTCCCAACCGTCCTAGATGTCCTATATGTCCCTAACATCCCAGACGTCCCAGATGTCCCATATGTCCCTAATGTTCCAACCGTCCTAGATGTCCTATATGTCCTAACGTCCCAGACGTCCCAGACGTCCTAAATGTCCCATATGTCCCTAACGTCCCAGACGTCTCAGCAGTCCCGTATGTCCCTAACGTCCCAGACGTCCCAGACGTCCTAGATGTCCCATATGTCCCTAACGTCCCAGACGTCCCAGATGTCCTAGATGTCCCATATTTCTCTAACATCCCAGACGTCTTAGATGTCCTATACGTCCCTAACGTCCCAACCGTCCTAGGTGTCCTATATGTCCCTAACGTCCCAGGCGTCCTAGATGTCCCATATGTCCCTAACGTCCCAGACGTCCCAAACGTCCTAGATGCCCCATATTTCTCTAACATCCCAGACGTCTTAGATGTCCTATATGTCCCTAACGTCCCAGACGTCCCAGATGTCCCATATGTCCCTAATGTCCCAACCGTCCTAGATGTCCTATATGTCCCTAACGTCCCAGACGTCCCAGATGTCCCATACGTCCCTAACGTCTTAGATGCCCTAGATGTCCCATATGTTCCTAACGTCCCAGACGTCCCAGATGTCCCATATGTCATATATGTCCCTAACGTAACAGATGTCCTGGATGTCACACATGTCCCTAACGTCCCAGACGGCCTAGATGTCCTGTATGTCTTTAACGTAACAAACGTCTCAGACGTTCTAGATGCCCCATATGTCCCTAACGTCCCAGACGTCTCAGACATCTCTATTGTCCCATACGTGACAAACGTCTCAGATGTTTCATATGTCCCTAACGTCCTAGACGCCCTAGATTTCCCATATGTCCCTAACGTCCCAGACGTCCCAGATGTCCCATATGTCCCATATGTCCCTAACTTCCCAGATGTTTTAGATGTCACACATGTCCCTAACGTCCCAGACGTGCCAGATGTTCTAGATGCCCCATATGTCCCTAATGTCCCAACCGTCCTACATGTCCTATATGTCCCTAACGTCACAGACGTCCCAGATGTCCCATATGTCCCTAACGTCCCAGACGTGCCAGACGTTCTAGATGTCCCATATGTCCCTAACGTCCCAGACGTCCCAGACGTGCCAGACGTTCTAGATGTCCCATATGTCCCTAACGTCCCAGACGTCCCAGACGTCCTAGATGTCACATATTTTTTTAACATCCCAGACGTCTTAGATGTCCTATACGTCTATAACGTCCCAGACGTCACAGATGTTCCATATGACCCTAACGTCTCAGACGTCCCAGATGTCCTTAATGTCCCATATGTCCCTAATGTCCCAACCGTCCTACATGTCCTATATGTCCCTAACGTCCCAGACGTCCCAGATGTCCCATATGTCCCTAACGTCCAAGATGTGCCAGACGTTCTAGATGTCCCATATGTCCCTAACGTCCCAGACGTTCCAGACGTGCCAGACGTTCTAGATGTCCCATATGTCCCTAACGTCCCAGACGTCCCAGACGTCCTAGATGTCACATATTATTTTAACATCCCAGACGTCTTAGATGTCCTATACGTCTATAACGTCCCAGACGTCACAGATGTTCCATATGACCCTAACGTCCCAGACGTCATAGATGTCTTACATGTCCCTAACGTACGAGACGTCCCAGACGTCCCAGACGTCTTAGATGTCCCATATGTCTCTAACGTCTCAGACGTGACAAACGTCCTAGATGTCCCATATTTTTTTAACATTCCAGACGTCTTAGATGTCCTATACGTCCCTAACGTCTCAGACGTCCCAGATGTCCCATATGCCCCTAACGTCCAAACAGTCCTAGATGTCCCATATGTCCCTAACGTCCCAACCGTCCTAGATGTCCTATATGTCACTAACGTCCCAGACGTCTCAGATGTCCCATATGTCCCTAACGTCCCATCCGTCCTAGATGTCCCATATGTCCCTAACGTCTCAGACGTCCCAGACGTAATAGATGTGCCATATTTCTCTAACATCCCAGACGTCCTAGATGTCCTCTACGTCCCTAACTTCCCAGACATCCCAGATGTTCCATATATCCCTAACGTCCCAACCGTCCTAGATGTCCTATATGTCCCTAACGTCCCAGGCGTCCTAGATGTCAAATATGTCCCTAACGTCCCAGACGTCCCAAACGTCCTAGATGCCCCATATTTCTCTAACATCCCAGACGTCTTAGATGTCCTATACGTCCCTAACGTCCCAGACGTCCCAGATGTCCCATATGTCCCTAACGTCCCAACCGTCCTAGATGTCCTATATGTCCCTAACATCCCAGACGTCCCAGATGTCCCATATGTCACTAATGTCCCAACCGTCCTGGATGTCCTATATGTCCCTAACGTCCCAGACGTCCCAGATGTCCCATACGTCCCTAACGTCTTAGATGCTCTAGATGTCCCATATGTTCCTAACGTCCCAGACGTCCCAGATGTCCCATATGTCATATATGTCCCTAACGTCCCAGATGTCCTGGATGTCACACATGTCCCTAACGTCCCAGACGGCCTAGATGTCCTGTATGTCTTTAACGTCTCAAACGTCCCAGACGTTCTAGATGTCCCATATGTCCCTAACGTTTCAGACGTCCTAGATGTCCCATAAGTCCCTAACGTCCCAGACGTCTCAGACATCTCTATTGTCCCATACGTGACAAACGTCCCAGATGTTTCATATGTCCCTAACGTCCTAGACGCCCTAGATTTCCCATATGTCCCTAACGTTCCAGACGTCCCAGATGTCCCATATGTCCCATATGTCTCTAACGTCCCAGATGTACTAGATGTCACACATGTCCCTAACGTCCCAGACGGCCTAAAGGTCCCATATGTCCTTAACGTCCCAGACGTCCCAGATGTGTCATATGTCCCTAACGTCCCAGAATTTCCAGATGTCCTTAATGTCCCATATGTCTCAAATGTCCCATGCGTCCTAGATGTTTCATATGTCCCTAACGTCCCAGACGTCCTAAATGTCCCATATGTCCCTAACGTCCCAGACGTCCCAACTGTCCCGTATGTCCCTAACGTCTCAGACGTCTCAATTGTCCTAGATGTTTCATATGTCCCTAACGTCCCAGACGTCCTAGATGTCCTATATGTCTCTAACGTCCCAGACGTCCTAGATGTCCCATATGTCTCTAACGTCCCAGACGTCCTAGATGTCCCATATGTCCTTAACGTCCCAGACGTCCCAGATGTCTCATATGTCCCATTTGTCCCTAATGTCTCAGGCGTCCTAGATGTTCCATATGTCCCTAACGCCCCAGACGTCCTAGATGTCCCATATGTCCTTAACGTGTCAGACGTCCCAGATTTTCCATATGTCCCTAACGTCCCAGACGTCTCAGATGTCCCATATGTCCCATATGTCCCTAATGTCCCAGGTGTCCCAGGTGCCCATATGTCCCATATGCCCCTAACGTTCCAGACGTCCCAGCTGTCCCGTATGTCCCTAACGTCCCAGACGTCCCAGACGTCCTAAATGTCCCATATGTCCCTAACGTCCCAGACGTCTCAGCTGTCCCGTATGTCCCTAACGTCCCAGACGTCCCAGACGTCCTAGATGTCCCATATGTCCCTAACGTCCCAGACGTCCAAGATGTCCTATATGTCCCTAACGTCTTAGACGTCCCAAACGTCCCAGATGTCCCATATGTCGCATATGTCCCTAATGTCCCAGGCGTCCCAGATGTCCCATACGTCCCATATGTCCCTAATGTCCCAGGCTTTCTAAATGTTCCATATGTCCCTAACGTCCCAGACGTCCTAAATGTCCCATATGTCCCTAACGTCCCAGACGTCCCAGCTGTCCCGTATATCCCTAACTTCCCAGACATCCCAGGCGGCCTAGATGTCCCATATGTCTCTAACGTCTCAGACGTTCCAGATGTCCCATACGTCCCATATGTTCCTAATTTCCCAGGTTTCCTAAATGTTCCATATGTCCCTAACGTCCCAGACGTCCTAAATGTCCCATATGTCCCTAACGTCCCAGACGTCCCAGCTGTTCCGTATGTCCCTAACGTCCCAGACGTCTTAGATGTCCTATACGTCCCTAACGTCCCAGACGTCCCAGATGTCCCATATGTCCCTAATGTCCCAACCGTCCTACATGTCCTATATGTCCCTAACGTCCCAGAAGTCCCAGATGTCCCATATGTCCCTAACGTCCCAGACGTGCTAGACGTTCTAGATGTCCCATATGTCCCTAACGTCCAAGACTTCCCAGACGTCCTAGATGTCACATATTTCTTTAACATCCCAAACGTCTTAGATGTCCTATACGTCTATAACGTCCCAGACGTCACAGATGTTCTATATGACCCTAACGTCCCAGACGTCATAGATGTCCCACATGTCCCTAACGTACGAGACGTCCCAGACGTCCCAGACGTCCTAGATATCCCATATGTCTCTAACGTCTCAGACGTGACAAACGTCCTAGATGTCCCATATTTCTTTAACATCCCAGACCTTTTAGATGTCCTATACGTCCCTAACGTCTCAGACGTCCCAGATGTCCCATATGTCCCTAACGTCCCAACAGTCCTAGATGTCCCATATGTCCCTAACGTCCCAACCGTCCTAGATGTCCTATATGTCACTAACGTCCCAGACGTCCCAGATGTCCCATATGTCCCTAACGTCCCATCCGTCCTAGATGTCCCATATGTCCCTAACGTCCCAGACGTCCCAGACGTCCTAGATGTCCCATATTTCTCTAACATCCCAGACGTCCTAAATGTCCTCTACGTCCCTAACTTCCCAGACATCCCAGATGCTCCATATGTCGCTAACGTCCCAACCGCCCTGGATGTCACACATGTCCCTAACGTCCCAGACGGCCTAGATGTCGTGTATGTCTTTAACGTCCCAAACGTCCCAGACGTTCTAGATGTCCCATATGTCCCTAACATCCCAGACTTTTTAGATGTCCCATAAGTCCCTAACGTCCCAGACGTCTCAGACATCTCTAATGTCCCATACGTGACAAACGTCCTAGATGTTTCATATGTCTCTAACGTCCTAGACGTCCTAGATTTCCCATATGTCCCTAACGTCCCAGACGTCCCAGATGACCCAAATGTCCCATATGTCCCTAACGTCCCAGATGTCCTAGATGTCACACATGTCCCTAACGTCCCAGACGGTCTAAAGGTCCCATATGTCCTTAACGTTCCAGACGTCCCAGATGTGTCATATATCCCTAACGTCGCAGACGTCCTAAATGTTCCATATGTCCCTAACGTCCCAGACGTCCCAGCTGTCCCGTATGTCCCTAATGTTCCAGACGTCCCAAACGTCCTAGATGTTTCATATGTCCCTAACGTCCCAGACGTCCTAGATGTCCTATATGTCCCTAACGTCCCAGACGTCCTAGATGTCCCATATGTCCCTAACGTCCCAGACGTCCTAGATGTCCCATATGTCCTTAACGTCCCAGACGTCCCAGATGTTTCATATGTCCCATTTGTCCCTAATGTCTCAAGCGTCCTAGTTGTTCCATATGTCCCTAACGTCCCAGACGTCCTAGATGTCCCATATGTCCTTAACGTTCCAGACGTCCCAGATGTCACATATGTCCCTAACGTCCCAGACGTCTCAGATGTTCCATATGTCCCATATGTCCCTAATGTCCCAGGTGTCCCAGATGCCCATATGTCCCATATGTCCCTAATGTCCCAGGCGTCCTAAATGTCTCATATGTCCTTACCGTCCCAGACGTACCAGACGTCCTAGATGTCCCATATGTCCTTAACGTCCCAGACGTCCCAGATGTCCCATATGTTCCATGTGTCCCTAATGTCCCAGACGTCCTAAATTTCCCATATGCTTCTAACGTTCCAGACGTCCCAGCTGTTCCGTATGTCTCTATCGTCCCGTATGTCCCTAACGTCCCAGACGTCCCAGACGTCCTAAATGTCCCATATGTCCCTAACGTCCCAAACGTCTCAGCTGTCCCGTATGTCCCTAACGTCCCAGACGTCCCAGACGTCCTAAATGTCCCATATATCCCTAACGTCCCAGACGTCTCAGCTGTCCCGTATGTTCCTAATGTCCCAGGCGTCCTAAATGTCTCATATGTCCTTACCGTCCCAGACGTCCCAGACGTCCTAGATGTCCCATATGTCCTTAACGTTCCAGACGTCCCAGATGTCCCATATGTCCCTAACGTCCCAGACGTCTCAGATGTTCCATATGTCCCATATGTCCCTAATGTCCCAGGTATCTCAGGTGCCAATTTGTCCCATACGTCCCTAATGTCCCAGGCGTCTTAATGTCTCATATGTCCTTACCGTCCCAGACGTCCCAGACGTCCTAGATGTCCCATATGTCCTTAAAGTCCCAGACGTCCCAGATGTCCCATATGTTCCATATGTCCCTAATGTCCCAGACGTCCTAAATTTCCCATATGCCCCTAACGTTCCAGACGTCCCAGCTGTTCCGTATGTCCCTAACGTCCCGTATGTCCCTAACGTCCCAGACGTCCCAGACGTCCTAAATGTCCCATATGTCCCTAACGTCCCGGACGTCTCAGCTGTCCCGTATGTCCCTAACGTCCCAAACGTCCCAGATGTCCCATATGTCCCATATGTCCCTAATGTCCCAGGCTTCCCGGATGTCCCATACGTCCCATATATCGATTGCGTGGACCACGAAATATTACTTAACAAGTTGGAAATTTATGGTATTCGTGGAATGGCTTTACAGTGGTTCCAGTCCTATTTGGAAATGCGCAATCAAGTAGTAAAAATTAGACATCAAAATTCTAACGGGTGTATTACAAAATATACATCAACCTCTAAATTAATTACGTGTGGTGTACCGCAAGGCAGTATATTGGGACCTGTCCTTTTTACTTTATATATCAATGATCTTCCGTTAACCATCAGTAACTGTAATTTTACTTTATTTGCGGATGACACCAATATCATCATTAAAGCTAAAAGTGTTGACGAACTTGAAAACGCAGCGATACACATTATTAATAAAGTTCACGACTGGTTTTCCGCAAATAAATTAAAATTTAACTATGAAAAATCATGCACAGTTGCGTTTCGCACTCCTAGAGCTCCAACTAACCTATTAAAAATAAAAACTAACATGGGAGAATTACAAAGTATTGATGTAACAAAATTTCTTGGGTTACATATTGATGATATGCTATCTTGGAGTCAGCACATTGTTAATCTAAATAAATCTCTATGCTCAGCTGTGTATGCATTAACTCAATTAAAACAGAAAGTTAATCAAAATATTTGTAAAATAGTGTACCATGCTTACTTTGAAAGTTTAATGACATACGGTATTGAGTTTTGGGGTAATTCAACCACAGCGAATGTAATCTTTAAAACACAAAAAAAAGCTCTCAGAGTTATCTACAATATGAGAAAATCAGAATCGTGTAGGCATATTTTCATAGAAACAAGAATTTTGACAATGACCAGCCTATATATTCTGAAAATAACGCAACATATATTCAAAAATTTAACTTCAATAAGCAAACACGAAGATATTTACCATTACAATACTAGGAACAAAACTGAAATCGTGTTACCCAAATATAAAAATACCTTCAGTCAAAAAGGTCCTTTCTATAGTGGCATGAAAATATTTCAAAGACTGCCTGCGGCCATTAAGGAGGCAGCCACACTAAAATTATTTAAAAATAAATTAAAACATTGGCTATTATGTAAAGCATTTTACAAACTAAATGAATTTTTCGATACCTAAAACAGTTAATCTATAATAGCAATGCATAAAAAAAAAATAAAAATAAAATAACACAAAATAAACAATAACAAATTTAATACTACGGTCAATTTTCCCTACGCTCGGTTTCGAGCTTGGATATGCACATGACATTATCTAGTTAGTAAGTTACTTATAATATAATTTTTATTTTTTGTACTTTGTGTGTATTCGTGGGAAATAAATTACTTTACTTTACTTTACTTACTATCCCTAACGTCTCAGACGTCCTAGATGTCCCATATGTCCTTAACGTCCCAGACGTCCCAAATGTCTCATATGTCCCATTTGTCCCTAATGTCCCAGGCGTCCTAGATGTTCCATATGTCCCTAACGTTCCAGACGTCCTAAATGTCCCATATGTCCCTAATGTCCCAGGCGTCCTAAATGTCCCATAAGTCCTCAACGTCCCAGACGTCCCAGACGTCCTAGATGTCCCACATGTCCTTAACGTTTCAGACGTCCCAGATGTCCCACATGTCCTTAACGTCCCAGACATCTCAGACGTCCCATATGTCCCATATGTCCTAGATGTCCCAGGCGTCCCAGATGTCCCATATATCCCATATGTCCCTAATGTCCCAGATGTCCCAGATGTCCCATATGTTCCATATGTCCCTAATGTCCCAAGCGTCCTAGATGTTCCATATGTCCCTAACGTCCCAGACGTCCTAAATGTCTCATATGTCCTTAATGTCCCAGATGTGCCAGACGTCTTGGATGTCCCATATGTCCTTAACGTCAAAGACGTCTTAGATGTCCCATATGTCCCTAACGTCCCAGACGTCCCAGATGTCCCATATGTTCCATATATCCCTAATGTCCCAAGCGTCCTAGATGTTCCATATGTCCCTAACGTCCCAGACGTCCTAAATGTCTCATATGTCCTTAATGTCCCAGATGTCCCAGACGTCTTGGATGTCCCATATGTCCTTAACGTCAAAGACGTCTTAGATGTCCCATATGTCCCTAACGTCCCAGACGTCCCAGATGTCCCATATGTTCCATATGTCCCTAATGTCCCAAGCGTCTTAGATGTTCCATATGTCCCTAATGTCCCAGGAGTCCTGAATATCTCATATGTCCTTAATGTCCCAGATGTCCCAGACGTCTTGGATGTTCCATATGTCCCTAACGTAACAGACGTCCTAAATGTTCCATATGCCTCTAACGTCCCAGACGTCCCAGCTGTCCCGTATGTCCCTAACGTCCCAGACGTCCCAGACGTCCTAAATGTCCCATATGTCCCTAACGTCCCAGACGTCCCAGCTGTCCCGTATGTCCCTAACGTTTCAGTCGTCCCAGACGTCCCAGCTGTCCCGTATGTCCCTAACGTTTCAGTCGTCCCAGACGTCCCAGCTGTCCCGTATGTCCCTAACGTCCCAGACGTCCCAGATGTCCCATATGTCCCTAATGTCCCAGGCGTCCTAAATGTCTCATATGTCCTTAATGTCCCAGATGTCCCAGACGTACTAGCTTTCCCATATGTCCTTAACGTCCCAGACGTCCCAGCTGTCCCGTATGTCCCTAACGTCCCAGACGTCCCAGACGTCCTAAATGTCCCATATGTCCCTAACGTCCCAGACGTCCCAGCTGTCCCGTATGTCCCTAACGTCCCAGACGTCCCAGACGTCCTAGATGTCCCATATGTCCCTAACGTCCCAGACGTCCTAGATGTCCTATATGTCCCTAACGTCTTAGACGTCCCAAACGTCCCAGATGTCCCATATGTCCCTAATCTCCCATTTGTCCCAGATGCCCCATACGTCCCATATGTCCCTAATGTCCCAGGCGTCCTAAATGTCTCATATGTCCTTAATGTCCCTGATGTCCCAGACGTCCTAGATGGCCCATATGTCCTTAACGTCCCAGACGTCTTAGATGTCCCATATATCCTTAATGTCCCAGGCGTCCCAGATGTCCCATATGTCCCTAATGTCGCAGGCGTTCTAAATGTCCTATATATCCTTAATGTCCCAGGCGTCCCAGATGTCCCATATGTCCCTAATGTCCCAGGCGTTTTAAATGTCCCATATGTCCTTAACGTCCCAGACGTCCCAAATGTCCCATGTGTCCCGAACGTCTCAGACGTCCTAGATGTCCTATATGTCCCTAACGTCACAGGCTTCCCAGATGTCCTATATGTCCCATATGTCCCTAATGACCCGGGCGTCCCAGATGTCCCATATGTCCTTTATGTCCGTAATGTCCCAGGCGTCCCAGATGTCCCATATGTTCCATATGTCCCTAATGTCCCGGGCGTCCTAAATGTCCCATATGTCCTCAAAGTTCCAGACGTCCCAGACGTCCTAGATGTCCCATATGTCCTTAACGTCCCAGACGTCCCAGATGTCCCATATGTCCTTTATGTCCCTAATGTCCCAGGCGTCCCAGATGTTCCATATGTTCCATATGTCCCTAATGTCCCGGGCGTCCTAAATGTCCCATATGTCCTCAACGTTCCAGACGTCCCAGACGTCCTAGATGTCCCATATGTCCTTAACGTCCCAGACGTTCCAGATGTCCCATATGTCCTTTATGTCCGTAATGCCCCAGGCGTCCCAGATGTCCCATATGTTCCATATGTCCCTAATGTCGCGGGCGTACTAAATGTCCCATATGTCCTCAACGTTCCAGACGTCCCAGACGTCCTAGATGTCCCATATGTCCTTAACGTCCCAGACGTCCCAGATGTCCCATATGTCCCTAACGTCCCAGACGTCCCAGATGTCCCGTATATCCCTTATGTCCCTAATGTCCCAGGCGTCCCAGATGTCCCATATGTCCTTAACGTCCCAGACGTCACAGCTGTCCCGTATGTCCCTAACGTCCCAGACGTTCCAGGCGTCCTAGATGTCCCATATGGCCCTAACGTCCCAGACGTCCTAGATGTCCTATATGTCCCTAACGTCACAGACGTCCCAGATGTACCATATGTCCCATATGTCCCTAATGTCTCAGGCGTCCCAGATGTCCCATATGTCCCATATGTCCCTAACGTCCCAGACGTCCTAGATGTCCCATATGTCCCTAACGTGCCAGACGTCCTAGATGTCCCATATGTCCTTAACGTCCCGGACGTTCCAAATGTCCCATATGTCCCATATGTCCCTAATGTCCCAGGCGTCCTAAATGTCCCATATGTCCTCAACGTCCCAGACGTCCCAGCTGTCCCGTATGTCCTTAACGTCCCAGACATCCCAGACGTCCTAGATGTCCCATATGTCCCGAACGTCTCAGACGTCCTAGATGCCCTATATGTCCCTAACGTCACAGACGTCCCAGATATCCCATATGTCCTATATGTCCCTAATGTCTCGGGCGTCCCAGATGTCCCACATGTCCCATATGTCCCTAATGTCCCAGGCGTCCTAAATGTCCTATTTATCCTTAACGTCTCAGACGTCCCAAACGTCTTAGATGTCCCATATGTCCTTAACGTCCCAGACGTCCCAGATGTCCCATATTTCCCATATGTCCCTAATGTCCCAGGCGTCCTAAATGTCCTATTTATCCTTAACGTCTCAGACGTCCCAAACGTCTTAGATGTCCCATATGTCCTTAACGTCCCAAACGTCCTAAATGTCCCATATGTCCTCAACGTCCCAGACGTCCCAGACGTCCTAGATATCCCATATGTCCCTAACGTCTCAGACGTCCCAGACGTCCCAGATGTCCCATATGTCCCATATGTCCCTAACGTCCCAGGCGTCCCAAATGTCCCATATGTTCCATATGTCCTTAATGTCTCAGGCGTCCTTAATGTCCCATATGTCCTTAACGTCCCAGACGTCCAAGACGTCCTAGATGTCCCATATGTCCTTAACGTCCCAGACGTACCAAATGTCCCATATGTCCCTACCGTCCCAAACGTCCCAGATGTCCCATATGTTCCATATGTCCCTAATGTTCCAAGCGTCCTAGATATTCCAAATGTCCCTAACGTCCCAGACATCCTAAATGTCCCATATGTCCCTACCGTCCCAAACGTCCCAGATGTCCCATATGTTCCTAATGTCCCAGGCGTCCTAAATGTCCCATATGTCCCATATGTCCCTAATGTCCCAGGCGTCCTAAATGTCCCATATGTCCTTAACGTCCCAGACGTCCCAGACGTCCCAGATGTCCTATATGTCCCATATGTCCCTAATGTCCCAGGCGTCCCAGATGTCCCATATGTCCGTAATGTCTCAGGCGTCCTAAATGTCCAATATGTCCTTAACGTCCCAGACGTCCCAGACGTCCCAGACGTCCCAGATGTCCCATATGTCCCATATGTCCGTAATGTCTCAGGCGTCCTAAATGTCCAATATGTCCAATATGTCCTTAACGTCCCAGACGTCCCAGACGTCCCAGATGTCCCATATGTCCAATATGTCCCTAATGTTCCAGGCGTCATAGATGTTCCATATGTTCCTAACGACCCAGACGTCCTAAAGGTCCCATATGTCCCTAACGTCCCAGACGTCCCAGATGTCCCATATGTCCCATATGTCCCTAATGTTCCAGGCGTCATAGATGTTCCATATTTTCCTAACGACCCAGACGTCCTAAATGTCACATATGTCCCTAACGTCCCAGACGTCCCAGCTGTCCCGTATGTCCCTAACGTCCCAGGCGTCCCAGACGTCCTAGATGTCCCATATGTCCCTAACGTCTCAGACGTCCTAGATGTATTATATGTCCCTAACGTCCCAGACGTTCCAGACGTTCCAGACGTCCTAGATGTCCCATATGTCTTTAACGTCCCAGGCGTCCCAGATGTCCCATATGTCCCTAACGTCCCAGACGTCCCAGATGTCCCATATGTCCCATATGTCCCTAATGTCCCAGGCGTCCTAAATGTTTCATATGTCCCTAACGTCCCAGACGTCCTAAATGTCCCATATGTCCCTAACGTCCCAGACGTCCCTGCTGTCCCGTATGTCCCTAACGTCCCAGACTTCCCAGGCGTCCTAGATGTCTTATATGTCCCTAACGTCCTAGACATCCCAGATGTCCCATATGTCCCTAACGTCCCAGACCGGAGCCGGACATTTGGGCGCGGCCGTTTGGGCGCGGCCGTTCGGGCGCGGCCGTTTGGGCGCGAAGACACTTGGGCGCAGAGCCACTTGGGCGCGAGACATTTGGGCGCGAGGAAATTAATTAACGAATATTAGTATTAGCTAGCTTTACTATTCATAGGTCTGAAAATTTATTTCAAATAACGAAAATTACCTAAAGCACGTCCAAGGAGGTGGCGGGCGGCAAAAATTTAGTATAGAAATATTAATTGTCAAAAATTAGAATATTATTAAAGCAAGTTAAAAATTTTAACTTTCCGGTAAATACTAGCAAATCTTTTGCGGAGATTTATTACATTAAAATAATAAGTAACAAAGAATAAATGAATAGAGATTGGGTACAAACAGAGCTATTGATGAACCATCCAACCATTTGGAGATTCGTCGACAGCCTGAAAACTATTCAACGAAGGAGAGATGTTGCTTATGAACAGTTACTTGCGGGAAATGAGCCCACTGAAAAAAAAACAAAAATGTATCCAGGCTGATAGAAAATAAAAAATTTGGTTAAAGATTATAATAATCAATATAACCATGTAGTCGGCGTAAACAATAGGGACATTCTACAATTTTTAAGAGGCATTTCGTACAATTATGAAATAAATGCATGGATGCTTCTTGTTTATATTTTAAAAAATTGTATATATTTACTTCAAGAATAATATGTATTATAATGGTAAAAATGTCAAAAATAAATTTTGATTATTAAAATTAACCTTTTTATATGATTATTTATTATTATTCTTATTTCTGCTTTTATCTTCAGTTAGTCGGTTCATAACATAACGAAAATAATTGATTACTTTAAAATTTAAGGTTTATTGTTAAGTATTATCATTATAAACAAAACTCGAAGTCGACTAGTTTCGGTCAAAACAGAACACATATTAGAAACATATTAAACATTAGAACCATCAATCGATTAAATATAGCACAGCATTATTCATTTACCAGCACAATAAATGAATTTTTATTTAAAATTATTTTCAACACCTATATATAATCTATTTCCATCTTTATTTTAATTCAGAATTATTGTTTCATATCTAACATAGGTTCTGCCTTTTTATGTATTCAGAATTATTTCAAAACTAATCTAATATTCTACCTTCTTTATTTTTATTCGGATTTATTTAAAAATTTATCTAATATAGGTACATACTACCACCTTATTTAAAATTAATCTCATAACGGTTTCAATAAATAATTGGATTATTCTTTTAAATTGTTTGATTAATTACATTAACTTCTCAGGATAAATAATGATTTAATAAATTTTTGTTTATTTATGCCAAATTGAAATTATTCACACTTAATGTGTTCCTGAATCCCAATATTGACCCTTTCTCGCGCCCAAGTGTCTCGCGCCCAAGTGTCTCGCGCCCAAGTGTCCCCGCGCCCAAACGGCCGCGCCCAGACGGCCGCGCCCAAACGGCCGCGCCCAAATGTCCTAGACCGTATTCTTTGTAATGATGATGAAGACGTCGTGGAGAAGAGCTCACTCTATCTTAAACCTTTGCTTGTTATTAACTCGGATAGAGGTATTCCATTTACGTTGTGGAAAGAATAATTACTTATTTAAATCATTTAAGCTGTGTTAATTTATGTAATGTTTGAGGCTTTCGCGGTTACTCGAATTGTCAATATGAGAATCAAATTTCCGCTTAGTAGCACATTCAAAATAATCAGAGCACAACTAAACTTCCGAAGTTTATTCCAAACCATAAATAGGAGTTATGCCTTCCTTGTTTGCCCAAAGGTTGTAGGTTTAGGAATTTTAAATTTGATATCTTTTATTGGTATAAAGGATATGCGAGGAACATTTTACGTGCCAAAGTTTCCTACCAGTTTTGATGATTTTCGGAGAAACCTCTTGCTCTAAACTGAACGAGAACGTATTCTCCTTCTCTGAGATTCATCTGAAACTCTTGAAAAGTTTCTATTAAAGTATCATCATCCAGGGGTTTATCTGAAACTTCAGATTCTGAATCGAGTTCAGGCGAGGGCTCGCTCTTAACTTTAATTGCCTTTTTTCATACTCTTCTTCTAACTCATTCTTTTCAAGAGTGTCAGTCGCTATCATACATTTTCCTTTTTTTCTTGGTTTTCTGATTACTGTTCGAGCCTTGGATTTTGAACATCCTCTAAATTCGATAGGTAAAATAAATGTTAAGTTTACAATCTCAGACTACTGTTTAGTATTTTTCAGGGACGTTCGCGTTTCACTGGATTGATTAAATCTTTCGTTTAAATTATCAGATGTTCCAGGTTCAGCTGAAACATTAAGTGCTTGAACTTCATTGGGTAACCCAGTTTCTGCGGGTGCTGGTTTATCTATCACTGAACTGCATATAAAGTCGCCTTCCTTAAAGATATGTTTATCAAACGGCATTATAGATGTAGCTCGAAATGGTCTTGTAATTGTTTCTTGTCATGTGCTTTCCCGACACATACTACTTCCTAAATTGAAAACCTTTCACCTGGATGATGCATCATCCAACTATCAACAAATGAATCATAATACTTTTGAAACTGCCCAAAGATACAAATATCAAGCGACTGAAGTTTGTGTGTTGAGTGAGGCGGAAATGTCAATATTGTTACACCATTTCTTTTGGCTGGGTTCAAAACTTCTATAGAAACGTGCCGTTCGTGGTTATCGTACAGGAGTAGCGATGGGTTGTCTTTAGAAGATCTGCTATGTTTTATTATGTGCTCCATCACCTTTAAAAATACTGTTTATTTACTGTTCATCCACCAGCTCTTAGTTGCCAATCCCAATGTCCCAGGAGCAGCGCCACGCACCATTCTGTTCACGAATTTCATCCTTGGAAAACCCATAACGGGTGGCTTTCTGCTGCACTGACTATCATACAGGTAATATCTAATGTCTCTTTTTCTCCGCTCGTCACTTTGATCACTTGTTTCGTCTCTCTCTCGGCGACCATTTTCGAATGAAGTTTTTGGTTAGTCATAGTCGCAGTTTCATCCAAACTAAATAACTGTGTGCCATCTGCAAACTGTAACATTCCTCTAGCGTATTAAAAAACTTTTCGACATTTGGTTTGTTAAAAGCAGTTGCACGGTCTAAACTACACTCTTCAGGTGTTCTTAGAGATAACTTGAGTTGTGTCTTTTTATGAAAAGACGCATCCATTTTCACCATCTTCAATTTTCCGGAATGTATTGCCATCTCATACGCGAGTCGTCTACATTCTAGAGGCAGTCCATAAAACATTTTTGAGCTTATTATTATACAATGCGCCAAACTATATTCCTCTTCGGTTGTAAATATTTTATTCACCTCATAATTAGGTCTAATCCTGACTGGTACATCCAAAGGTTTTTGTATTTTAACGTACCTATTGCAATGGTACATAAAGGCTGATATTTATGTAAGTCATTGTTTAAGATTAATTTAAATAAAGTCATTAGATCAATACATATAATCAAATTGGGAAAATGTATAAGAGCATTGCCTGTTTAATTGAAAGTCGTTAATAGAATTTAGATAAGTTGCAAACTAAGATGAAAGGTATAGTATTTGAGTATTATTAGATGGTTTTATAAGGAATAAGATAAATACAAGCTCATGGAACTTGTGACAAATATAAATTCTATTGAATGAAAATTATAAAGTAGGTAGCATTCAGATAAGCTAAAGTTATAGATGGCAGAAATAATTGTAACTTAGAATAGAAATAAATGTTTTTTATGATTATTGAAGAAATAACAGATTTGAAAAAAACATGTAATTTGGTATTTTGGTGAATATAAAATAGAAATTTAGCCCTGTTTATTTAAAACTTTTCTCAAGAGAAGTTGGAATATGGTTTAACTAGATACTAACAAGAATAAGAAGCAAAGAATAATAAGAATTGGATGCAACTGAGTTAATTTTAATACTACAATTTATAAGAGGTTAGGTACGTTAATTGGAGGGTCACTGATTGCTGGAGTTCTTGTGGGATTGCTGAGGACGTAAGGACCAATTGACAGACATTGACGGAGGAACTAGTGGATGTCGGAGAGTCTGTTGGCTGCTGACGGCGTGAATGGATGGAGTAGGAGCTAAGGAAGGAGAAGATTAATTTACCTTCATATGTGGAAGCATACTTACCCTGAAGACGTTTGAAAAAGGGAAGTTGCAGGAGTGACAGAGGCGTAGGTGTAGGAATGGAACCATTTCTACAATCATCCTAAGGTTTTGCAAGTTGGTGGCTGATTGTTCGTGGACAGTGCATCGTGGCTGAATTGTGTGGGAGTCCGAGTAGGAGATGTAAGGAAGACTGTCGTCTTAAGGTGAGTTGTTAAAAGTGAAAAGAATCCAGGTGGGTTTATAATTAGTTATATTAAAGCAATCTGAAATAAAAGACAATTAGAAAAGTATATTGAACTATAATTAAATACTTATCATATAATATTGAGTCTCAAAGAGTTGGAAAGGATTTATATTTGTCATATTTGATTGAGGGTGTCGTGGAGCACTTTTTGCAGTAAAAGGTGACAGCGCTTGTCATTAATCAATTTTAAATTCATAATCAAAAATAAAATAGCAACTAAGAAGCAACTAGATTAATGAACCACCCCTGATAAGCGTCTCAAAGCGATACCGGCATTATTATTAAAATAGAATTCAATTAACTAAATTAATTTACAAGAATATCATTTGAGCTATCACTACACTATATAAGGTTTGAAACGATAGGTTCTTAATATTTCCGGTTTTCCTTAGAGGTGTTCCTTGCATCTCCAAACTTACCACAAAGAAAATTAACTGCGCGAAGAGTAACAATCACACGCCTTTCCCAAATGTCAAATGATTAGCATGAAGTTGGCCACGATTAAAGCAAGGTTGATACCTCAAAGTGGCGCGAAATTTGAAATAATACAAGTACTTAAAAATTAATGTCTCACTGATGGCCATGTCTCACTGTCGGGCGAATTCCCCTACAACATATTTAAACAATTCAAGCTCATTAGTTTTTCTTTTAAGTCAATCTTATCACAATGTATTTATTTTATTCTAAACAATTGACTGTGGTACCGATTTTCGTTGGATATAAACAATACTATTTCTAGAACATGATCATCATTTAAAAAATCGTTCTTCAAAACTATGAAAACATACGAAACATTTTTTTTAAACTTTCTGTTTGGCACTCAGCTAAATAACTTTTAAATAGCTTTCACAATATTTTGAAATTTTTTGGGGTACTATATTGAGATAAAATCAGTATGAAATACTTTAACGTAGTATTTAACGGGAGCTGAAAATTGTGACATTCTTTTAAACCAGTGTAATAATCTCAGAATGCTGATCCATATCTCGTATTATTAATACACCGTGTAGTGCTGCACCTCATTATGAAGTTTTTTAAATTATTGCAGTGGATTCTCACTTAATAACATTTTGCAAAGCCATAACAACTTTATTTTGTTGGACTTTCAATAACGTTTAATTATTATATTTAAGTTAAATTAGCCGAGGTAACAACTATTTTTAACAGTACCATGAACTGAAAAGAAACCTGCTGAAGATGCTTACAATAAACAAATTAATTCGGCAACCTGGATAAGGAGATCCATTAAGCGTACTCAGGTAGAATTACTCTCATTACTCTTTAAAAGTTACGGTCTTCATTCATATCGAGCTTGTTTATTTGGCCTGCCCTGTATAAACCAACACGAAGATAGCCGCGGGTGTTAATTAACTTGATTACGTGTATTAAAAGTTCATCATTCACCGGCAGATGTTTCAGCGCGCAGTGTTACCACCTTACTTAACGACTTCAATTTTAAGGCTATAATTCACTAGCCGCAAATATTCGCGTTATTTTACAAAGAGACCGTTAGTGAGCATGCACGATTACATCGAGATTGTTCTCGGCCACACCCCGCTATGCCAGAATGCAACAATTGCGAATCGCGCACGGGAATTAAACTCGTTCCTAAAATTCCGTAATTAAAATATAAACGTCAGCCCGCAAAATAAAAAGTGTCCGGACCACCTAACTAAGCAGCTTCTGTTTAAAACTCGGGCCAATTAAAATATTTTCGTGGTCGTTACTTTTATAATTAATACAAATTGCCAAAGATACGCGGGAATTTTTCGGAGAGAAACGCATTAATTAAATCGGCCTTGCTCGGACGCCGCAAATAAAGTAACAACGTTATCGCAACTATTCTCAATTAAAATGTTTTATCTCATGCCACCGATAGCCGCAAATGAAAGTTTGAGCTGGCGTGATTAAATATTAATTTGTTCGTAACCATAAGGGGCATGCGTGAAAGGTTATAAACAGGACCGGCTTTTAATAACTTTCAACAGAGTACCTTCTCTGAGGCGAATGCCGGGGCAGTACTTCTCCACCTTTCCTGGCCTCTCTTCCATTCTCCACCCCTCCTTTCCCTCACCCATCCTATAACTCCTGTTCTTGGCTGAAGAGGGACGCAAGGTCCCTATAGCAATCCGCCCCCAGTTGGGGAAATTGAAATGACCCTGAACCTTTTTACCCCTTTAATAACTTTTAATCTTCAAATCGGTTTAAAGAGAAGACGAAGAAGAATAACTTTGCCAAACTTAGCTATTTATGATACAATCCCATTGAACTGGCCTGGACATTTTGTAAACAATACTACAACAAAAATGTAAATACTGTCACTGAAGATAAAAATCATCATCATCATCATCATCTTCCTTTCAAGGTATAGGCATGATATGCCTGTTGCGAATTTCATAAATCACTCCACCGTTTTCTGGGACACAAGCAATATCTAATTTCAAGGCTGAAATGTGGCAAAATAGTATACAGCATCATGAAAAACTAACCTACGACCATTGACGTACATACAGATTGTCCGGATTGTACTCGGGACATGGGAAATTAATGAGTGCAACAGGGAGAAACAGATAAAATGAGTAGATATGACAGAGAAAAAACATATCCAAATTTATCAATATGCCAATGGACACTTTCAAAACTTTTCATGGATATACACATTTTTAAAATAAATTAAACTCAGCTGTCATTAGTGTCATTAAAAGTTACAAAATTACAAACAATTCTGGATATGCCTGAACGTGAAGGAATGGGACGATTTTTAAACGCAGTTATAAATAAATTTATAGTTTAATTAATTAAGTTCCCAGCATAAATCCATTTGATAATTTGAACCTTTTCTGCTACCGTGTACGGCATTTTGAAATTTCAAATGACAGATGCGTTTAATTAATTTAAAATATGAGCATCCATGAAAAGTTTTTAAAGTGTCCATTGGTATATTGATAAATTTTGATATGTTTTATCTCTGTCATACCTACTCATTTTATCTGTTTATTCCTGTCGCACTCATTAATTTCCCATGTCCCGAATACAATCCGGACAATCTGTATATGGGAAATTTTAGTGCACAAGTCATACTTGCCGCCCGTTGTAATAAATTTAGGTGAAGAGTCAGACACAGATTCTAATTTTGATGTCGATTTCTTAGCTGACGATCCATAGCTGAGGCGTAATCTAATCTAAAATATGTCAAATTAAACATTACATTCCATAAACACTAACCTCACTTTTAAAAAATCACCAACAGAGCTACCGCTAACACTTTTGAGAAGTTTTTAGTTCGACAAGCTGTTGGTAAAAGGGCTACTTTTAATGGGGTTGTAGAAAAATAAATTCAATATCTATTTGATTATGCTATATCCAATACGTTAATTCCCACTAACGTTACGTGTGTAGAAAACGCAAACTATAGTTCATTCAGATTCAAGATAGAGCAAAATCCGCAACCCAAATTACAAATATCAGCAGTAAGTTGATTACTAATATGATTTTATTAAAATCTAGATCAGAGAGATATGGCTTTGTTGCTGTCTTGATGATGTCAAAGTCAATGTGTCATGTTTTTAATATGAATCTGTGCTTAAGGAAAGCATTTGCAACATTTTTAGGGGATAAATTTATTCTCAGGTCACATTCGGCAGATTTAATTTCGGTAGACATCGCACAATTTTCCAATTTCAAGCTTTGCAAATTTGCGAAAAACTATAACCTCTATATTATACCGAGTGATCATAAATGGTTGTGATTTTTTTCTTAGGTTGGCACTGTTTATGTCGGTGGCACTGTACGCCTATGTCAAATTCGACATTAGCAAGTTAGCAGTTTTGACACAAACTGACGCAAAACTTAACCTGCTAACCTCGAATTTGACATAGACTTACAGTACCACCAACATAAACAGGGACAACCTAAGACAAGAAATATAATAATAATAATAATAATAATAATAGAGGTCTTTATTCTTCCAATCATACTCATAACGTAAAAATGATTTCAATACGAAAATAATAAATTGAAAAAATCTCAAGGTGTTAGTTCAAAAACAACCCTTAGGTTATTCTTGTTCTGCCACTAAGACCTTGAAATCGTAAAGAAAATAAACTAAATATAAACACAATGCCTAAACTAACTTAATACTAGATTCTGTGATGATATGTAATGGAATTGTAGCAAGAAAACAATATATTCTAAACTAAAACAAAGAATAAAGGTTCACCTAAGTTGGGAAACAAATAATTGCTCTTTATATTTGCGCTTAAATGTTTGAAGCGAGACGGTTTTTAATCCAAGGGGTATTGAATTATAAACTCTGGATACTAAACAAGGTAACCCCCTTTGAAACAGAGCAGTCTTATGAATTAGTGGTGTTATAAGACCTTTGAAACGTAAATTTAAAGAATAAACATCAGTACGAAATTTTATTTTATTGTACAAATATGGTGGTCGTTCTTCAAGAATGATTTTATGACAGAGCGTGGCATACTGAAGCAATCGTCTATTATGCATATTGAGCCATTTTAAATCTTTTAATTTGTGGGAGATTCTATCAAATTCTCTTATTCCATAAATGCAGCGAAGACAAGAATTTTGAACTCGCTGGATTCTGCGAGCGAGATCTTGTGTGATGAACTGATAATAGACCTGAGAACAGTAAGAGAAATGTGATAGCACTAATGTCTCGAAAAGCATTGGTTTTACAAGAATTGGTAAGCAATGTCTATGAGGGAAAAGAATTTTTAAATTTAAATAAGTTTTTTTTATACAATTGGTTATATGAGTTACATATCTAAACAAATTATCTAGGGTCAATCCTAAGTTTTTTACTTCATTCACAATTAGAATTACATTATCATTTATTTTGAAAACGGCAAACGGCTTTATTTCTATTATATTGGCTGGATTACCAAAGAATATTACATTAGATTTGGAAGGATTAATAACTAAAGAGTGTTCTGTTGATGTTATACATATTTGTTTGAGATCATCATTAATATCATTAAAACATTTCCGAAAAGATTCCTTATTGAATGAGTACAAGAGTTGCGTATCATCGGCAAACATATGCGTCGAACTTGATTTGATATGCTGTTGAAGATTGAAGGTGTAAATGGTGAATAGCTGAGGTCCTAAAATAGAACCCTGTGGAACGCCTGTTTTTACAGCCATGTAGTCTGAAGAATTTCAATCTAAAATTACTTTTTGGAAACGATCCTCTAAGTAATTTTGTAGAAGAGACCATGCATTTGAACTGAAACCAATATATTTTAAAATATGAGACTTTCAAGGTATCAAACGCTTTACTGAAGTCCAATAGTACTAGAGCCGTCATATTGTTATGATCATAAGCAGATATTATGTCATCAGTTATATGCATAAGTGCAGTTGTACAGCTGTAACCTGAACGGAAGCCAGATTGTGTATCTGGTAATATTTTATTGGCGTCAAGATAGGATTGAATTTGTGAGCACATAACTTTTTCTAGAATTTTGGAAAATGCAGGTAAAATACTTATTGGTCTCAGGTCTTTTAATTCAAGAATATTTGGCTTTTTTGGCAATGGTATGACTAATGCGTTTTTCCACAATTTTGGTACAACATTCTTCGCTAAGCAGAAATTAATCAAATGGGTTAGATAAGGTAATATGGTAGGACAGCAAAGTTTGATTAAGTCAATATTAAGTCCATCGATTCCTTTAGATTTACTCTTAATCGTGTTTATAATTCCGACTATATCCGCAATATCAACACTGAAAATTGAATTATTCGTTGAGTTCATTTAGTTTGTGGTTTTTATAAAAATCGAATACATTACTGTTATTATTGTTGACGTTTGGTACACTATTTATAAAAAAATTATTTATTGAATCGGGTTTATTTAAATGTTCTGGTATGGTATTGTTGCTTTTGCAATTTTTCACACCCAAAGATTTAATTTCTTTATACCTAAAGTCACAGAATTTCTTATCGATTTGTAATATTTCCAATGCGCTAATGATTAGGAATGTTTATACCTATTATATGCCTTATTCTTTAAGTCTATCATAAGCTTGATAGTGTCAGTTATCCAAGTCAACGATGTTAATAATATTATTTGTAATAAAATCTGCTTTTTCATCAGCATCGTTTAAGTAAAATATGTTTTGCCACGGAATTAACGATAAGTCTTTATGAAAATGCTCCAAATCGAAGTGTTTAAAGCATCTAATATTTTTGTACAATATATTATTAGCAGCAGGTAATATTAGAGTGCAATAGATAGTATCGTGATCAGAAAAGTGTGTATCTGCTACCCCATAATCACTAACTAAGTTGGAATTTGAAACTAAAATGACATCTACAAGAGTTTGTGAATTTTCTGTTGTTCGTGTAGGAAAATCGATAATTTGACTTAAATTGACACAATCTACCATCAAATTAAAAGAAGTACTGTCATTTGTATTTTTTAATAAATTAATATTGATATCACCAGTGCAACATAAAAAAGCATGCACAGTTGAAATCACAACCATTTATGGTCACCCGGTACTACGTACATCCCATGATTAACATTTTAATAAAATCAAATTAGTAATCAGCTGACTGCTGATATTTGTAACTTGGGTTGCAGATTTTGCTCTATCTTGAATTTGAATGAACCATAGTTACATGAAAATTAAATCGGTTTAACAAGCTGACGATAAACTCCACTCTTACTACATTTTGATGTTTGGTACAGAACCGTTTCAAAATAAACAAAAGGCCAACAGAAAGCCCTCAATTCTTACATTTTTGATATTGAAAATTTATAAACAGCCACTATTTCGCTACAGCCAGAATGAATCATTTCCCTTCTTCCCAAATACAGAGCGACCGAAAAAATGTCTTCTCAAGTGACCTATGATTTTTGTAAATCAAGCAATGTCACGTCGTAGCTATATTCTTATTCAGAACATATTGAACGGCAAAAGAACTTCAACATGCGTTCAATAATATTATCAAGCTTCTATCAATAATACAATTTGAGGTTATAATAATAACAGTAAGGGCACACATAGTAAGCACACGTACATTTAAAATACGTCGAAACGACGTTGACAAATAAAAAGACGTTATTCGTTCAAAGTTAAACGTAGAATTTTACTCAAACAGCTAACTTGATTTTCTCAACCTGAATTAAATGTTGATTTTTAGTTTTTTACTGTTTACGTAATTATTCTTTTCATTAAACGTGTTGACTGTAATGTTTAGTGATCGTGTTTATATGACCCCAATAACTCGATAAACTTTTGAGACCAGTACTTAAAGTAAAACATAAATATTACGTTTATAAAACATAAAAATTAATAACGATAACATAAAACGCATTTTAGATTAATGGTAGACACATAACGTTAATATAACGTTCTTACAACAAAGTAATAATAACGCTTTTGCATTACGTTTGTATGTCGTTGATTTAAAGTGCTTTTTAAAACAGCAGTTAACGTGAAACGTAGATAGAAGTAGAACCACACAAAACTAAATTTTTCATATTCCATTGAAGTGCCGTTAATATAAAACGCCTTTTAGAATTTCTACGTCAATATAGCTTTGATAAAACAACCTAATAATAACGTTTTGAGACTACGTTTCTATGTCATTGATTTTAACCGCATTTTACACCAACAGTTAATGTGAAACGTTGACATGACGTTCACAAAAACACGTAAGATTTTTCCTTCTTTAGTAAGGTTGGCAGAGAACACGTTATCTCGCCTAAACTCTGTACCGCTCTCTTAGACAAAAGGTGGTCACAACCTGGACTAGCTTTTTTAACTCTCGGCATAATATGGCGTGGTGTAAGGACTAGGCAAGAAAATGCTTCGGGCTTTAAAAGTGTACAGTAGAATGATTAAAATTTGGGCCCCTTGTCGTTACTCGCAACATAAAAAAACAAAACTAGCTAATTAATAATACACCACTTACTTTTAGTGCTTCTCTGCATACCTACATAAATTGTATAGGTGAAGGGGTTGCGGAAAGAACACAAAAATATTAACAGCAATAGGGGCATTTAATCAAACCCAAAGATGGCAGTAACACATGAATTATATAAATAATCCAGAAAGGCTAACGTGGCAGCAACTTAGGTTTGTAGGACAATTGTCTAACCAATAAATAAACCATAAATAGGAATCAACTTGACATGGTGTTTAATTTACCTTTTGGTGAAGGAAGAACCTGTGAGATTTTGCTTGGGAGTTTGAATACTGATTTGTTTTCGAAGAAACTTTTGTACGTGATCGGTGACTTGGTCGATATAGGGAACTGAGACTAGTAGAGGGAAGTGGATGGTTCTGGAACCTCCCCCCACCACTTGGCCTTGAGTTCAAGGCCAAGGCCACATGCAAGGCGAGGCCACGTTCAAGGCGAGATCACGTTCAATCCCAAGGTCACATGCAAGGCGAGGCCACGTGCAAGCCCAAGGTCATGTTCGAAGCGAGGCCACGTTCGGAGCGAGGCCACGTTCAAGGTCAAACCCGCGTTCGAGGTTGAGGCTACTTTAAAAAAATTCAAGGTCAAGATCGCGTTTACGGCCAAGGGCATAGAAAGAGCTAAGTAGTGCTTAGAACAGACTGCGCTTAACATATTTATTTAAAAAATTAGGCATGAAGTAAACGCCTAGGATACTTCATGTCTAAATTATGACTCGACTAGGATTCGAACCTAGGTCTCCCTGTATATCTGCAATCTGCAGCCGAGGGTATCTTTACCTCTAGACCATCGAGTCGGATAGAATATTTGGTTACTCATCCAGAGTACCTTCGTAGAGTGAAAGATACACATAATTTAATAAAAAAGTTATATTTAAGATGCACATACAAAGAGTAATTACAGTAGTGGCTAGACTAAATGATTATAATACCAACAGATTAAGAAATACGTTACAGACATACACATTAGAGCGAATAAAATAGTGCTTAAAACAATAGTAGATATACAGCAGGAATTATCCGCGGGCGAGAGCAGCTTCTTCAAGACATCAGGTTTATTTTTTAGCAAAATCGTTTGCCAATTCGTATCTACCGCATATGAAGGGAAATGGTATTTTATCTTGAACGTTAAAACGTTATGTTCAGTAAAGTTGTTCACTTCTATTTTAAAAACGGAAATAGTTGTCAAGGAACTGGTATCCATTTTACGCCACGTCACGTTGTGTACTCCATCATTGTAGGCGAAAGAAGCTGAACTGCACCGCGGCGGTTGAAGGACGTAGAGAATCCCATCATGAACTGCAGCGAGAGCAACCAAAAATTGTATTGGTAGCATGTTCAACAAGTCGATGGCAACTAGTGAATGGTTTGGCGCCGCACTTTTCATCACTTATGACAACAGCAACCTTTTGTTTTGTCGGCTACACCCGTTCCATTGTTGCCAGCCACATCTACTCCTGGGGACAAATGCAACGCATCGAAAAGTTGATAAGTCAAGTCTTCGATGGTTTGTATTTGCTGGTAGACCTTGGCAATTTTGCAGTTGGGTGACCAACGGAGGTGTTCAGATAGGGGTTTGTCATTGCGCTCCCAGCCAGAAATTTGAACTCCGCAGTGGAAACACTGTACACAATTAATCGTGTCGCTGATGCAAAAGAAACCGGCACCTGCTAGCGATTCTGGAGTTTGACCTCGACTCCAATCGCCGAATGTTCGTAGCCGTTTGGAGTAGCTCCCAAATTCTGGATGTCGAGGTTCTGAGCTCATGATGGCAACTAACTACGCACACGTTTGTGAAAGTTTTATATTCTACAATTCAAGGTCACAATCTCGAAACTTTAAAATAAAACCACAGAAATATTTCTAAATATATTTATTTATTTCCAAGTATAAGTTATATATGTAACTTCCCCATCCTCCAGTAGGCCTAGGTACCGGTCCACTGGCTTGAAGATGTTGGTCTGCCACCACACAGCTGACGATCCGTCGAAGACTGCAGGCCACGTCCGTAAGGTGGTCGTCTCCGCTAGGGTCTCTCCTTGTAGGTTCAAGGGGTACTCCATTGTGACCACTGCCTGGAGAGACCGTTGAGAGGATGCTGGAGGGCAACTAGCCAAAAACCGGCGAAAATGACGGTAAAATTGTTCTGCATTCTTAAAGTTAGTTGCCATAGCTGCTTGATGATTATGGTAGGTGCTGGAGGATTATGATGACTGTTACAGAAAACAGGCAACTTAATATAGGAGCGTAGTCAAGGATGGGAACGTAGAAGGTCAAGGGTCTTACCTTGAGATTCACATATAAAGCGTAACGTTTTTCCACCACGGCTACCAGTCATCATGCCTGATATTGTTGTTGATGCGCTCTTTGAAGATGCTCCTACATTTTACAAGGAGTTTGAATACTTCATCACCTCCGAACCGAGACCTCCATCAGCTCGTCAACTCCAGGCTGCCGTAACAATAGACTATTCCATGAGTCTTGGAAGCGAGCGCCTATGGCAGTCGACCCTCCTGAGGACGCTACCCACCACATACGAGGGTGACCCATTCCTGTGGTGGCGGCGGCATGTAGAGGTCCCCATCCAGCGCTTTCTCGCTCGGCTAGCAGATGGGGATGTAGTATATATTACTTATTGTTGGTTTAATTAAATATATGTATATAAAGGTGTCTGTGTTTTTATTGCACTCCTAGCGACGTCTATGATTATTGATATTTTATAAGTAGAAGCCCACGATTTCAGTATTCATATCCAGTTCGACGCTTGAGCAATGCCTATCGATAAATTTGGCAAACATATGCATGCGAATTCCACGTCACACCCGCAGGTGTTTGTGGTTGAAGAGCTAAGCGAGCCTTTATATTATGAACGAGATTTACAACTAGTATCCATTGCCGTCAATTATGATAGATGGTACATCCTACCGCATGGTGACATCGAATATACTATTCCCTTCCGTGAAGCTGAAATAACAAACGTCTTACTTTATCCCGAAAATACCGAAATTTATATCAACAAGTTGGGGTCATATAACTTTCGCGAAATGATTGGGATGACATTAAAAAGGGGTGATATGCTAAAATTTTGGGCAGTCAAGCCAAATATGTTATATGTGGAATTTCAACTCAAGGTTCCCATAATTGTTGATTCCAAAAAGGTAGTGCAGTAAACATGACTTCAAGGTTGCGTTTACGCTCACCTCCTACCACATATAACCTTGAAATGTGAAAATAAAAGCGCGTAGAAGAGTCTGCAAGGGTAGTAGCATCCGATAGTCGTGCAGAAATGGAAGCCTTGTTGAAAGCTATCGAGGTAGTTCAGAGTAATAAAGCACGAAAGCCGCAACCACTGTTCTGTCCAGAACTTCTGAATAGTAGGACGTACAAATTAAATAAATCAAGTTCTAAGTACGTGAGTGTAGGGTTTGATTGGAGTTCGCAATTTAACCCAAGTATTATAATACGGGGTGCCAAAAATGACTGGGTGCAGTTAAATGAATGGGAGTGGACAGCCCTGATTGCAAATCAGGGAGTGATTTCCAACTACTTCTATTCTCTCGACGGTGAGTGGTCAGCTCTGGAAATAGGGAAGAAGAGCATTGTATTTGAAGCGATCCAGACAAGGAAAATAATCAAATTGGAGGAAGTGGGCTTGTCAGAGGTGCGTTTAGCGAGCGAAACTGTAGAAGAATTGTGGCGCTTGCAGAAACTCGTGGAAGCGCGATTCGCACAATTAAAAGCGTTACACTTTGAGAGTTTCTATAAAGAAATAGTGAAGGGTGTAGCAAACCTTTGTGGAGACTGTTTAGTAAATGTATGGTCTGTAGTGGATCAGCTGGAGGAGAACTCTGAAAAGACTGCGTGTATGGTGGAAGTGCTAACGTTCGCAAGTTCTATGGTAAAGTGCGACATCGAAGTGGAAGCCCTGAGTCGTCAGTTGGCAGTGTAGTCATGTGGATGAATTATAGAGAGGCTGCTCGACCGGCTGCAAGAGACGTACCTAGTGCGGTTGAACGATTAGTGAGTTCGTTAAAGGATTTAGCTTTCGAAGCGTCGCACGAAGTCGTATATGGGTTAGGACGTTCCGGATTCAGTGACGAAGAGTTGTATAAAAAAGAAAAACAGTACAAAAACGGTGCAGCTGTCGGTCAACTATTTTTAGACGGAGCCATAAATGAAGGCCTCCTTGTAGATTTAATGGATAGTCTTGGCCTAAAATGGCATATGTGTGAAGTAAAAGCCTTTATAGAGAGGAAGGAAAATGAAGAAGAGCGTGCAGTTTGACGACTCGAAGAATAAGATGTACAATTTGCATACGTGGACGTATGCGTTTCGAGAAGCTCGGAGAGGACGGTGGGAACGAGAAGCTGTGGATAGGTTGCGGTTCCATCGGAGGATACTTACTATGGATGAAGTACTGCGAGACGTCTTGTGCGCCGAACATAGGCGAACAATTTATGTAGAGCGCTTTTTCCACTAGTACGTAGATGTTTAATCCGTGTAGTTAAACGGTATATATTGTAAACAAATAAAAACAATAAAAATTAAAAAGATTGTTTTATTCCATTATGTAGTGATTATAAATATGATACACGTTAGATAAAGCGCAATAACAAATCGGTTTGGAATGATATAAACAAGCGGGTTGTGATGGGGTGAGGGCCGGTCTTTCTTCCACTTCGATGATTGGAATGGTAGTAAAGCGGCGTAGAAAAGTTGCCTTTTCTCGACCTTTCACATATATTTCGGTGACACCTTGCAGAAGACGTCGTAAGATTGCAGGAAACATGTATGCTGGAGTAAATCCCTCATTCCAGTCGATGCAATGGTGATTAGTCATTACCCAGTGGGCTTGTTGTTGTAAATGAGGTGTTAAGGAATGGAGGGCGAAAGGGGGTTTAAAAATGTGGTGAGATACTGAGGTACCGTCGTAGGAGGCCAATTCTTTTGGGGTAAAGTGCTTATCGGACGTCTTAAAACCTTGAATATCGATAATGATCTTCATCGTATTAGGTATAGAGAGCATGGTCTAGTTACGCTAAAAGTCGAGGTGCAACTGAAGTATTTTTGCGAAATTACAGTTGTTTAACTGCTTTTGACAATGCGTTGTAAGTAAAAACCCGATCGTGAAGAACGAGACAATACGCAGTTGTGTTGGCTGGCACGTTAGCGGAAGTTTCAAATTCAACACGAAAAACGACAGCGTTTGCATGAAGGTAGTCTTTTTGATGGGAACAATCGATTACAACAATGGGCGCCTTGTCTGCAAAGTCATGGCGGGAGAAGAAGGGCTCATCGATTTTGCTATAATAAGATGATTGAAACTTGGAATACATGTCGTATAATGTTGCGTAATGATTGAGTGCATAATTGTTATGTAAATTGTCGTATGGGAATCGTTCGGTGTTTAGATAAACTCGGAAATTAGTAAGACCAATTTTATCGAAATTAGCATTGTCCTTAGCGATTAGCCCCGAACGACCTGATTGAAACCCTACGATGACATATCTGGGGGTTTGTAATTTTGTGCTTGTAGCGATAGCGTGAGAATGTTGAGTCACAGCATGAACACCGGGTATGATATGAAGCTGCCAGCTGCGAAATGCGACTTGAGTGTCAATATTTTTATCGATGTATTTGGTCAGGGCTAATTCTTGAGCAAGACCTGGAGTGATATGAGGAACCTTCCAATATAGTTTGTCAATCGTAACTTTAGCCGTCTCCCCTACGGTAGCACTGAATACGGCGTCGGCATCGGTATTGCTGCGAATTAATACGAGTTCTTGTCGGATGTTAAGTATAACTTTACCATAATCTTCGGCGAATCCTAACAGCATTCTCAACGGTATGCAGGCACTAAAGTTACCTTCCTGATCGGTAATGGCAGGGTCGCCGCCGGCAAACCAACCTGCATTTTGAAGCTTTTTAACGTCAGCGGAACTGTAGGACACATATCCCTTAAGAGTAGACGTAATACCAGGTTTGGTGACAGAGTCGACAACGACGCCATTGATTTCGTATCGGATTTCGCTAAATAAGTGAGCCAAACCATTGTTAAGGAATTTAGCCGTTGTAACTTCACCGTTTTCCTTCCGCAACTTTCCCTCTAGGTACAGATAGCTCAGGCCGGGAAGAGTTGACATATCTTCGGGAATTGGAATTCGAATTTCATCGTTATAGTCAAAACGGTTTGTATACGGTTGATGTGTGTGCAATTGATTGCTAATGATAGAAGTGTCGACGAGGACTCGCTCTCCAATATTTAAAATACTCATTACACTATTGTAAAGCCTAAGGACCGCAAGAAGTCTCTGTTTGCTTTAGTTAGCTGCGTGGTGGACGAAGCCGTACTGATCTTACGAGGGTGTGGGCGACGATTCTTATAGGAAGTAAAGCAGGGGTGGTACGGAGTGGTGAATCGAAAACCCATTACAGTTTCTTTAAATGTAATGTTACCGTAACGGTCTCCTTACTAAAACTGACAGGATTATCCGATTGGTCTAGTATTTTAATAGTTAAGTTAGTGATCTGTTTCGTGCTGATCGGTAGATAGATGACTGGGTTAGGGGTTTCCACTATTTTGTACCCGGGTGGTACTATGGGGAAGAATTGGTGAATGATATGGCCGGGCTTACCATTTTTATATGAACCAACGGAGATGTTGCAATGAATAAGAATCGAGTTGATGTTCAAAATTTTCGTAACATGTTCAGCTGTGTGCCACCTATCTGCAGCATAAATTTTTTTCTCAAAGCCTAACATGTCCCGGATAGTATTGTCGCTTTGAAAGTCGATTGGAACGGTGGACTTTATTTCGGTTTTTAAGGTGCTGTTGTTTCCACGTAGCAGTACCTGTTTAACACCCGCATCAGAATCGAGTTGGTTATGTAAAAATTCAGCAATGTCGGTAATTTCATATGCTCCCTCCGGTATAATAATAGGAGGTTCTCCAACAAGATGAAATTCATTGTTGGGAGGTCTAACGTTTGGAATAGTATAGTAGGTTTCGAAACTTAACAATCCCAAGACGTATTCGCTACCATCGTCTAAGAAAATGGGAGGGTCAAAATTTGCAGTAAGAACAGATGAATCTCCCGTAAGAGTGAATATACTGGACATGATGAAGCGCGGCACTTAAACTGACGACAAAAGCGGTTTCGCAAAGTTATATAAGAATTTGAGACACAAATGTCCGCATGTGTATGATGCGAGTTTTTGATATCTATTAGAGTTGTACATAATTGTGTTGTTGCTACCATCGCTGCGAAAGTAGTTTACTAATTCGGGAGGAGGTTGTAAGCGACCTATGCTATCGAAATACAGAACAAATCGATCAGCTTTAACGTAGGCTGTCCAATGTGTGCCAGGTCCAACATCATCGTCTAAGTTAGTAACACCACATTCTCGTTGACGAATTTTGTCGGGTAGAGCATCTCGCATAAATATCCCCCTAAAATGGGGAATTTCGAAGCGTTTAACGTACTGTGCAATATCGATGTTCGTCAACGCTCGGCGTGGTAGCTTCAACGGTAGTTTTTTGACTGATACGGTCGTAGATATAGCCCTTTTCCTCGAGCAATGGATTCCATAGCTTTGTTATGTCGCTCTTTTTCCTGGAGATCCTTTTTAGAAGCCTTTGAGTCGCCAACCGCTTTAGCGACTGCTGCAGCACCGCCTCCGAGAGACCCCAATGCTCCTAATGCAGCAAGTATGGGTACAAGCGGCAATATACCTCCTCTCTTGGGAACAGGTACTACTCTAGAACGAATTCGGCGTTTCCTTCGCGATTTAAAAACGACCGCGCCTCCAATACGTTTACGCCTACTACACCTTGTACGCTTCCGTTTTCTAGATACCCCCGTACCAAATTTTTGCGCAATACCGACAATAGGTAGTGCACGCTTTCGTTTCCGGGAGACTCTTACACCAACAGTGGGTTGTGTACGCTTCCGTTTTCTAGATACTCCCGTACCAAATTTTTGTGCGGCAATAGGTAATATACGCCTTCGTTTTCGGGGGACCGTCACACCAGCAGTGGGTAGTGTACGCTTCCGTTTTCTAGATATCCCCGTACCAAATTTTTGCGCTGCAATAGGTAGTGTACGTCTTCGTTTCCGGGGTGTTTCCATAACAGCAATGGGTTCTGTACGCTTTCGTTTCCGGGAGACTCCCATGCCGAGTTTGGTTTTCCCTTTCATAATCCCTGTAACAGCAAGAGCTGCCGCTCTTTCTCCAAGAGTAGAGTCTTTTGCTTTAACGCGTTCCCAAGCTTTCTGTGCAAGAACTTTATCCGCCGCGTGACGTGTCGAAAGATTGCTAGATTGTGAGTATGCGATGTCGTGTTGCTTGCAAGCCTCGTCCAGAGGGTTTCTTCCTCGATCACCTCGAGAAAGCCGTTTGTTTAAACGAGTGCCAGGTCCGCAAAACTTGTAACCTGGTATATGTAATTCGAAGGGTAACTTGTCAATAAGGGTGTTCAACAAACCGCGACCTTTCCGTCTTACGATTCGACGACGACTACGAGTTTTACGTCTAGTATAACTCATCTTAAAGAAACGCTCGTCGAAGAGCGACTGACGATGTGAAGCTCAAAGGGGGTAGATATATACTTAGCACAGCGCGGTTAGAAGCTAGTTCGTCCCCGTCCGAAAACGATGAAGAACGTCAAACTTGTGAAACAAAAATGTTCGCTGCCGGTAGTAAATCATACAGTAAATTCCATGTCACAGAGGTTCAGACGACACGGCACTTTACTGGGTATAGGATGTAAAAGGGGTTTGATCATTGGTCCTTCCGGCTCTGGGAAAACCAATGCGATGATCAGTCTTTTGCTGCACCGCAATGGGGTGCGGTTTCTCAACTTGTATTTGTATTCGAAAACCCTTGAGCAACCTAAATACAAATTTCTGAAGATACTTCTGAAGTCACTAAAAGAAATCGGATTCTACGAATTCAGCGAGGGGTGTGAGGTTATCAAACCACACGAGGCGAAAGAAAATTCTGTTATTGTGTTTGATGATGTGGCATGCGACACTCAAAGCATAATTAGAGATTATTTTAGTTTCGGACGTCATCGAAATATAGATTGTTTTTACCTCTGTCAGACTTACTCATCAATCCCGAAACAACTGGTACGAGATAATGCGAATATCATAATCGTATTCCGGCAAGACCACACCAATCTTAAACACATTTACGATGATCACGTAAACACAGACATGTCATTCGAAAAGTTTAAAAACTTATGTTCCCACTGTTGGATCAAAGATCACGGATTTTTAGTTATCGACAAAGAAAGCGAAATCAACGCCGGTCGTTATAGAAAAGGGTTCGACAGTTATTTCACTATATAGGCATGGACCACTGCTGTACAAATTATTAGTCTACGAACAACGACAGTAATAGCAACATGGACAAACGGTTAGTAAGCGATCTTATTAAAGCTAGAAAGGCTGTCAGGCGGAAATATGAAACTTTAAAAGCGGATATCGCCGAATCGCAGACGGCTCTTGCGGAGCAATTTAAACCAATTTCCCAACCACTCACGGAATTGCTAACATCCATTAAGCAAGAAGGAGGTCAAACAATACAGCAAGAAGTAGGACCTATGCTGAGAACCATCAAACGACGAGTGTCCACACCATCTATCCTACCCCGTCCGAGAAATGGCAAAACCCCCGTACGAGCGTCAACCCCCGACATTGCCATTCCCGGACCATCGACTTCAGCGTTGGTAACATCCACACCTAGATTTCTTGACAGAGAAGTATTGTATGAGAGTTTACCGGATGAGGAGCAACAGGTGGAGGCTCAAGAAGAAGCGGCAATTGAAACTTCGGTAGCAGAGGCTAGGGAAACCGTGCGACAAATGATGGAACCGGAAGTTCTAGGGGAATACCTGGAACAGTTCTCAGGGTTAGCTAGAAAATATATCGAGGGAATGATACGAGATACAGAGAGCAAGTACGATCTCCATTATGGAGTTCGATGGGACATAGACACTGATAAATTTGCAATTGGAAATAAACAGCTTACTTTTGAGGGTCAGGACATGGTTATTACAGATCACGGAAATAGAATAGTATACAAAGGCACCCCCGGCTTTTACGAATTAATGTTCTTAAAGAAACCGTTGATTTATACAACCAAAGACCATGAAAATTACTATGACATAGTGAACCGGTCCGCCGCAAATCGTAAGAACTACGATCCAACCCAAGGGATAAGCGGTAACGCCGGCTCAAAATATATGAAAATAGTACGCCCCCTGGCTACCTCCTCCGGCATTAGACAACCTACCAGAGCCGCATCGAGGGTGCAGCGTACCGGAAGGGGGTTATTAACAGTAACCAATAAAAAAGTGGAATTTGTTCCTTGGAAAGATCCAAATTCATTAGTGGATCGTCTGCGCATATTATTAGCCTCTCAGGTAGCGGGGCACACCGGCCATTCCAACGAAATCGTAAGCATCACCCAAGCTCTACGAGAAGCAAAAATAATTCATTAAGACGAGTACAAAAGCAGAGGACCTATTGAATTACGATCAGAAGGTGTTAGACGATAGAGTAATGCCCATAGACAAATTTGGACGCCACTACCATAGCGCGCGCTACGGTTCTCATCGCAAACATATCTTTATGAAAGTTCAAAATGTAAACCGACTCCATATAGAGGTACCACTGCTGCTAGTGGGGCGTGGTTATGATGAAAGCGGATATTCCAAAATTTTCGGTAATAATGAGTACATTTTTCCTTTAACGATCGGTGAGATCATAAGTGTTCAAGTCAACGGACCTTTGGTAGTATCACACATCAACGGCATCAAACACGACACGCTTGTCGGTAAGACATTGCGGCGAGGAGATAAACTGAAATTCGAATCCATAAACACTAAGTTATACGTGCAACTGCTGCTTAAATGTCCCATAGCAGTCGATACAGCAACATTCGGCAATGAGTCCTAAGGAGGATCTAGTTGCAGAACTTCACAAACCAGCGCGAAGAAATTTCAAGAGACGACGGGTGATTCTCAAAGGATTGCATGATTTACTACAAGCGGATTTGGTGGAGATGCAACCATATGCACGAAGCAATAAAGGTTATCGATACATTTTAGCTGTTATTAATGCGTTTTCTAAATACTTGTGGGCTCTCCCGGTAAAACGGAAAACGGGAAAAGATGTAGCAGCAGCTATGCGAAAAGTTCTTGCTAATATGAAGGTATCTCCAAAAAACGTACAAACCGATTTGGGAAAAGAATTTTATAACAGCGATTTTCAAGCATTGATGCGACGTTACAAGATAAATCATTACAGCACGTATTCAACTATGAAAAGCAGCATCATAGAAAGATGTAACCGCACCCTTAAGAACATGATGTGGAAGCAGTTTAGTTTGCAAGGGTCCTACAAATGGTTGGACATTCTGCCCCAACTTTTAAGCAAATATAACACAACCAGGCATAGGACAACAGGTATGAAGCCGGCTGAAGTTAATCTTAAAAATGCCAAACGTCTGTTACACACCGTGTACAGCCACACAAAAACTGTAGATCCGACACCTCAAAAGTTTCATAAAGGAGATTCTGTACGCATTAGTAAATATCGTTCGATATTTAGCAAGGGCTACACACCCAGCTGGAGCAACGAAATATTCAAAATAGCCACAGTGCGACTTACAAATCCTACCACCTACAAACTCACCGATCAGGAAGGGCAAGAAATCAAAGGTGGATTTTACGAGCACGAATTACAGAAAACCAAACACTCGGACGTATACCTGGTAGAAAAGGTGTTGAAGAAGAAGGGTAATCAGCTTTACGTAAAGTGGTTGGGATTCGATAATCGTCACAATTCTTGGATATCCAAAAACAATGTTGTATAACTTATTATGATTCTATAGAACTCTTTCAATAAAACACTTTTTTTTGTTTTACTACCATTTATTTTCTTTAAATAAAAACTTTTTTCTGTTTTACAGTAATTTATTATTGTAAATGCTAAACATGAGTGACTACAGTGTTAAATAACAAATATACTTGGTAATGCGGACCCAAACAATCAGATTTTTCGTAAAATTTAACTTACTACCTATATCATACAAGCTAGTGTTCTTAACCTATACTATAATTGCTATATACAATAACTAAACCTACAAAGTACAAGAAAGCCGTGTAGGACCTCTGCTGTTAAGTAATAACGAATACTGTTCCGCGAACATATTGCTACGTCATCGTTTCGGCAATGCGCAGCAAGTTGTCTAGACGACTGTAAACATCTATATCACGGTGACCCCACGCTAAGGTTTTGGTAGTATTAGGAATAAGGAAGCGTTTATCATCTCGCGAAGAAAGTGCAACCTTATTCATTAATTCGGTGTACATAGTGTGTAAATGGGAACGAAACACATACATCTGACAAAATACAACTTCCCTCTTGTTTTCGGCTACAGATTTATAAATTTCGGTGGTGAGGTGATTCCGAACAGCACTCTTTCTAACTCCCTTCGCCTTTTTGGCTTCCTTACCAACAGCGTTTACACAGTATGTTTTTGCACCGACCCCGTAATAGCTACACACAGCCACCCCAGCGTACTCATCCTTAAATTTGCCAACAACAGACTCGGTTCTCGAAATTCCGTGCAAACCATTCTTGTAATTTGATGTATCAAAGAGATCAAGGTGCTTTTGCATGTCCGCGTAAAAATTTTCAGTAAAAATTTCCAGGATGAATGAGTCAGTGTCAGAATAGAGTAGAGACACATTACGGCCGTATGTATGCTTCAAAAATTTGTAATAAAAATCGTACATTACCGTTTTCGAAAGATCTAAAACTGAGAAACCAACATAAATGGGTTTGTTATATAAAACCGACGTTCTGTTCATTTCCACTGCTATTAAATTTTCCCCAAACCGAATTCTATCTTTAAAGTTAGGTTTCGATATCAAAGCTTCTGCCCCCATTCTATTACCAATTTTCTCCCAATGACTAATTAACTTTACAACAACCCTTTTGTCCACGTTTTCCATGGTTTTACCAAAGACGCTATTGTTAGCTAGTTTGAATGAATTTCGGTTAAATTCATTGTCAGACTGGTTACGTAAATTTGTGTTTAAATCGATGTAGGATCTGAGCCATGGAGATTGTCTAAACTTAAGTATTTTATGCGTTTTAACCAAAATCAAGCCGGCCTCTAAACATTGCCTCAAATTTCTGTAGTGAATAATATAATTGTGTTTGTCATACAAATTTGGAATTAATTTTGCATTTTTAAATTTTCCCTGTGGAGGCACCAATAGCTCGGGGCAAAAGGGGAAGTCATTGTGATCGTCATGTAAATTTTCAGGGTACCGCAAGTCAACTTCCAACACGTACCCAGTATCTGAGTCGTCCAAAATTTGAAATACGTCAAAACTATCAATTTCCTCGTCAGTCAACCAAACAAAACCACCTTGCGGTAGAAACTGTCTCATACTATGGCCATAAAGGTTGGTGGCGTCTAAAAACACAAGAAAAGAAGTGGGCTTTGAAGCGTCATAGTTACCCGCAAATTTATTGTTGGCAATAGCCTTTCGCCCGACACAAGTACTAACTCCCCCACGAATACCCTTTCTAAAAAAGTGAAACATATCCATATCCGTCAACAGTTCCAACTCAACCCCCGTATATTTTAACATGGCGTCCCAACTTAAACCGGGGGCGGTGAAGTACTGCGCCGGATCTAAATTATATTGATTTAAATAAAAATTGCGAAAGTTTTCGAAAACGTCTGCCAATATAAACACGTCACATTTGAGGTAAACATCGGAATAGTCGCCCAACGTTTCACATTCGAAAGTTTTCCAGACCTTAACGGCACGCTCGTAATCGACCTCAGTAATATGCGTCTCGGTTAAATGATCATAAAACTGGGCGATTGTGGGCAACGCCGGCTCATCTAATTTTGTAAATGAATCCAGATACGAATAGGGAAACACACCTTTCTGTCTCATCAGTTCGAATTTGATGTCATGTCCGAATTGCTTATGAATTTCAACACACTGATCATCTGATAACGTGGCGGCCAGCGATGCTAAAGAAGAACTTAAAAATCGGTAACTATCTAAAAATCGAATTTGCATATAAACGTTTTTCCGTTTTCCGTCAACAACGACTTCATCTACCCAAAGACGTTTGCCAAATGAAATATATTTTTCCTTATTTTCTGGAATGACATCAAGCTCTTCGTTATTTTGAGCTAACTGTTTTACAAAAAGGTGGGAATCGTAATTTAAATTGTGAAAAAATACGGGAATAAAATTTGGAAGTTTATAATTTAGATTGCAATTAGAATGGGCAGCTCCCCGATATTCTCCGGTCAAATGGTCGTGATCGCGAACCTTTACGTTCTCCTCTCCAAAAGGACGATTGCAAATATGACATGAAGCAGCATCCTTAAAATTTTGAATTTCTTGCGGAGCCAGAGGCTTGAGGGGTACAACATGCTTCAAACTGTTGGAATATAGCTCGCGAACGTCTCTGTCTAGACGTTCAACAAACACGTCCACAGCATCCTCACCCCTATAAATTTCGAATTTGGATAGAGTATCATCAAAAGAACATTTCAAATAATACGCGAAAGAATACGGTTTGTGCTCGCACGTTTTGATCGTATAAGGTCTTTCGCGATCCGGCTCCTGATCCCCACCATCGACAGGTGATAAAACTGTCTCGAAATCTGCATAGATGCAAAATGGCACTTTCAATTGCTTATGATAATTATCAAATTTAAGAATGTTCTGAGGCCTCACCTCCCCACACTTATCCGTGATCGGCTCTGTCGTAGGCAACTTTGTGCATACATGATTACAGTCAAAAAGCTTATGGTTCTCCAGATGGGCATCGGTGCGAAAGTAATTTAGACAACCATTACAAAAATGTTTCGCATTGGCCCTAGCCGTTATTTGCCGCGAAACTAACCTAGACAAATCAGCGATCCAACAGTAGTGGCTATTACCTTCGCCGTCTGTTAGAAGCAGTAAATTTATATGTCTCTTTTTTATACGTGGCGAATAGTACAGAGGTCCCACAACTTCATATATGGTAATATCGTTTTGAAAAGTTTTTTCCAACGCGTATACATTTATAGAAAGTTGAGGGTTATTTTTTTCAAATTTAGAAATATCGCGCAATCTAACAGGGAATTTAATGTCCTCAAAATTTAAAAAATCCCAGCAATCCGGATACGAACTCGTTCGATTAGACGGTCCATCTGGTTTGCAGAGGGCCGAGGTTACCGCCCACCCGAAACAACGCTCGTCCTTGACGTTTTGGACGTTCACGATCGCTTTCTTGGTCTGAATCTGCTCCGGGAGCGGGATATACGAAGACGCCCGAAACGGATTGAATTTATTTATATTTAATTCTAGGTACAGCAGCTGCTTCAAGATCCACCCTGTAAACATTTTGCGGTTAGTAACATTAACAAGAATTACAATTGTAATACACACCTGAATCGCGTTCCTCAAATTCGGACACCTTCTGGTCCAATATCCCCGTTAAATTATCATATAATTCGTTCAAGTCTGTACCGCGAGTTACCACCTCGTTGGTCGTATTAAAACTTTTGACGTCTTGTACATCTTGAGTCTCCAAAATAAAATACCCGAAAAGTTCGAAATTTAATTTTATACTGTTTAATTTGGTCAGTTGTCCTTCTATTAGACCTATAATTTTGTCTTTCAATTCCGTCATATATTCTACAACACTTATATGATAATTTTCCGTGGACACCCTGTAGCTGGCAACACGGGACTTGAAGGCGCTTGGAAGGGCTACCACTCCTTTCTCCAGGTGGATGACATCACACCGCCTCGTGTGACGATTGCTCCTCAGGTGTCCAACGAAACAAGTCCGACGAACATTTTCATCACACACGTCGCAGTATTGCGTCTTGGGGAGCTGTTCTGTTAAACCAAACGTTGGAAAACATGAAACACTACAATAGAGACGCACTCACCACCGCTGGAGTCATTAGGTCTTGGACGTTTACTCGCCGATGGTCCCTCACCAGCTGCTACCGAAGCCTCCATAGCGTCACCTGTAGGAAACACACAATCGATATAATCAACAGCAATCACCACGTTTCCACTTACCACTCGTCGATGGGTGGCCCAGCTCGTGGCGACAGCTATCTCTTCGATGGCGAAACAAATTGTCAGCTCTGGTGAAGGACTCTCCACAAGCAGTGCACCTGAACATAATGGCAAATTAGTCTCGCGCAATCGGTTAATATACTAATTGCGCGATTAGCTACCCAGCTCGAGGCTTACTATTCACAAACGCAATGAACACCTTTATTTATAAACACTGATTAACAAATTAAACCTCGAACGGATTACCCAGGTGTCACCACGGGGAGGATTCGCTTTGGACACCCTGGAGAGGATAGGGGGGCAAGGTTATTTGTGTTAGAGGTGTATGATATGTTAAACGATTATCTACTCGTTACTTAGCTTTTTTATCGAGCTCCTGACGTCTTGCACGAATCGCACTCTCCACAGCTAACAGATCTTCAATTAGCTCTAGCCTTGCTAACGCAGCATTCTTAAAGATGTCCATGTTAGTTGCGCTGTGGCCGTGGCGGATCTTAGGTAAAGCAGCTATGCTTTTTAGGTACTCATCATGCATCGTCGCTTCTAGGCTGGCGGCTCGAATTTCTAGGGAGCTAATAACAATATAAGCTACTAAACTGGGAAAAGCACGTTCTAAACACCTTCAATGTTAAATAACATATATGGATAAAAAATAATATCTAATATACCTTAGATAGTGCTCTCCACTGCGAAGATCGGCAGCTTTCGCATCTATTGCATTCCGATTAGACACGTATTCACGTTCGGCACGCTGGGATGGCGAAATGTCATCCATGTCTTCCTCCTGCGGGGTAGACGTAATCGACACCACAGTATCGATTACGTCACTCCCAGGGGCTACAACAGCCACACCACCCGAAACCGGAGATGCCTGTACAATTACAGAAGGCACTGCGGCCACATTTTCCGAAGGTTGGATTGTTAGCCGCTTCGAAATTCGACTGGTCGGTCGACTTGAGCCGGAGTCTATCTCCAAACCATCTACAAGGGTTGTAAACTCTTGCGCCGCACCGTCGCCGGAAGCCGCCTTTTCCAATGGAATGTCGTCAAAATCGAACGCTTCCATAAACATTTCCGTTTGTGATAGATGCGGAGACTCAGATTGCATCGGAATATTTTGGAATTTTGGAGTAGACAGTTCACCAACTGTCCTACTATCAAATGTGGATACATTTTCCACTTGAACCTGAAATTCTCCCGTTTTCTTGTCAGTCTCCACATTCATATTCTCTATATATTTCCTAAAATTGAATTTTGCCGGTTTTTTTTGTATTTTCTGACCTTTCTTTAAAGCTGATTTTAAAATTTTGCTCGAACCTTGGCTACTTGGAGAAATAATTTCGTAATTAGGAGCAATTAATACGTCACTTAAAACATTTATGGCGGCTGGCGGCAACCCCTGTGCGGAACTGGGGCGTGAAACGCTTGGTTCCGTGCAGGCGCAAAGTTTAACTTTACCCTTTTCCGATGTTTTCTTCAAGCTAAGCCTCGAGTATTTAGACATCTTTTTGGGTAGTAGAACACCTCTACAAGATTGGCACACAGTTGACATTGCAAAAGCAGGTAACAGAATGGTTTGCTGCAGCTTGGAGGTCTGCATTTATACGAAATGCGAAGGCCAACTTCAACTTTCAATATTAATTTAATTACGATGCTAATTTCCTTAAAGATATAGCAAAATTTTATTAAGAAAAGTTATTCAGAATGTAAAATTAAACCACTGTATGAATTTTCGGAAATATCTGATTACTTTGAAAAACTTCTCATTGTTTGCAATTATTGCGCTAAACCGAATTCTATTTTCAAAAGTGCTGCCTCGTTAGTTCATAATACGGCAAAATTTTATTAAGAAAAGTTGTTCAGAATGAGAAACTATATCCCTCTGTGAATTTTCGCAAATATCTGATTACTTTGAAAAACTCTAATTGTCGGTAATTGTACTAAAACGAAATTTATTTTCAAAAGTGCTGCCTCGTTAGTTCATAATACGGCAAAATTTTATTAAGAAAAGTTGTTCAGAATGAGAAACTATATCCCTCTGTGAATTTTCGCAAATATCTGATTACTTTGAAAAACTTCTCATTGTTTACAATTGCGCTAAACGAAATTTATTTTCAAAAGTGCTACCTCGTTAGTTCATAATACGGCAAAATTTTATTAAGAAAAGTTGTTCAGAATGAGAAACTATATCCCTCTGCGAATTTTCGCAAATATCTGATTACTTTGAAAAACTCTAATTGTCGGTAATTGTACTAAAACGAAATTTATTTTCAAAAGTGCTGCCTCGTTAGTTCATAATACGGCAAAATTTTATTAAGAAAAGTTGTTCAGAATGAGAAACTATATCCCTCTGTGAATTTTCGCAAATATCTGATTACTTTGAAAAACTTCAATTGTCGCAAATTGTACATAAATTTTCCATTGATACACTTGTTTACGAACTTTTAAGCGGATCGATCCTGCCGCATTTGCAAGGGTCGTCTAAAAGTCGAAACAAACAAATAAAAGGAGCATTTGCCCGGATCAAAAAGATGTTTTTAACATAGTGTAAATTTTCCATTGAAGTCAGTTGTTTACAGAAATGTAGATGCATCCTGCTGCATTTGCCCAGGTCGTCTCAAAGTCGAGGCAAAAAAATAAAAGGACCATTTGCCTGGGTCAAAGATGTTTTTAACATAAGTGTAAATTTTTCCATTGACGTCACTCTTGTTTACGAAGCAGAAATGCATTTGCAAATAATACTTCCAATTATGATTTGCACGACTTTTTTCATAACAAATTGTAGTTTGCATTATTACTAGGAAGCGAATTAACTATTGTTTTAAAAAATATTATTAGTCACATGTATTTTTTAATTCATATCACTTTTAAAGTGCATGAATTATTTATTGATTATTACCGTTTTAAACAATGCCACCACGTCAATTAAACTTTACTACAAGTTATGCATTATTGGCTTTTCGCGTACTTATTAAAAATGATATGAATTAAAAATTAAATGTGACCTACCCTGCAGAAAGCAAATTTCACCATATGCAATTATTATGCTACTTAAAATAAATAATTTAAATACATATTACAAAATATGCCGTGTCGGGTATTAAAAAACGTGTTTTTTTATGAGAAAGCTAATGCTGTTATAAAAAAATCAGTTAATTTAAAACTATGATTAGATAGCGCCGTAATTAGCAAACATTAAAAATTTGCTGCATAAGTTGTCAACCCTTCCCTCCAAGTCGAGATGTAAGTAGGAGAGATTTGTATATAAAGCAACCGCTGTTGCATTACAAAATCACAGTTTCCTCAGCCGCAACAATCTGCTCCATTGGTAAGATATGTTTGTATATATGTTTTATTTTATATGTCCATGTCTTAAAATTCTTGTATCATCATTATTAACATATTTGATTAGAATTTTTTTGCATTGTACTGTTACTTCGCTATTCTAAATTCTCAAACATTTTTCAGATAAAATCAGACCAGAGAAATGGGTAAGATGCTTGTTTTTTTTTTTGTATTCTAAACAGTATACATATAAGAAATTTACAGATCAGTTTCTAAACTCAATAATTCTTGGTGCTGCCATGTCAGCTTTCGGTAATATTGTGTTAATTTTAATAGTTGATGTAATAACTTTTTATAATTTTAGAAATAGAATTGGTGCAGCATATAGCCGAGAAATATGGGACCGTAAGAATATTTTATGCTCATAAATCTGGTTCACAATAAATTTATTTTTAGGACGACATTGCTTTAATGAAGAATTCTACTTACATCCCAGAAGCCACCCTGCTAGAGGTGGGGTGGTTTCTGGGATGTAGGTTCAAGGTCTACAGGGACCTCGAATTACCAGACATGCTCTGGGTCATTTACGTGAGTATAACTTGATTTGCTTCTTTGAATAAACTAAGTGTTCTTTTTACAGCAAATGTGAGGCCACCCACACCGTTCTAGGTTAGGTTAGTTTCTAAGTTAGTCAGTAAGTTATTTGTATAATAAACGTTTTAAAATTTTTAATTTTTTATTACATCGTTATAACTACATGATAAACACTTATTGTTCCAACGTTTGCTGTTGTTGGGCGTATTGTTTAAACACAATATCATATCTAATGACGTCCAAAGCATACTTTAGCATTTCATGCATGCAGTATACATTTTCGGATTTTATTGGCGGTAACGCACCCTCAATGCTTCGTTTAAAGTCGCCGGGTAAATTCCAAACGCCTTGGATTATACTACTGTAGAAATTTTCAAAATTTTGACTTTTTAATAGTTCAGCTTTAGACTCCAGCAGCGGTAACAACCCCCACAATTCTGCTACTGATTGCATACCGAGATACACTTGGGATCGCTTAAGTTCCTGCAGCACAATCACTTTCTTATTTCCGATTTTTTGGAAATATATTCGTTTGCCTGGACTTATATCCACCGGTTTTAAATCTCCATCTTCATAGTTAAAATGCCTGTTTATCACATCTTCATTTTTAAGGAAGACTTGCCACTCTCCTTCGTCTAACAGTATAAAATTGTTGTTAATCCCACTAATTAGCACTCCCGGCACAAACGATCCAAAACAGGTCAAACCCAAACTCACAGATTTATTTCTTGACTTATTCAGCGGATAACTTGTTGCGTTTAACAATACTGGATATAACACTTTCACTTTTTTCTTTGATACTCGCCCCTTGACAGTTTCACCAACCTTTTGTACTTGATCCATTGTTTTTTGCTAGTACAGCACACGATATACTACTGAACACAAAACTACACCTCATGTTATACCCAGTCTTCAAGGTTACTGTTGGTGGCCTCGCTTCGAACATGACCTTGGGCTTGCACGTGGCCTCGCCTTGCATGTGGCCTTGGCCTTGAACTCAAGGCCAAGTGGTGGGGGGAGGTTCCAGAACCATCCACTTCCCTCTACTACCAAAACGTTTAGCTATTTTATAAATATTGACTTTATTATAACTTCGCAGCTTTCTCTCTGCTGAACGATTGATCGTAAAAAAACTACAAGTACTTAATGTGTAGGAAATTTTATCCTCTCCTATTTCATATAAGTTTAACACTTACAAAATAGATTGTTTCCGTGTGACTTTAGAAAAAGTAAAAATTTTGTTTTTTGCACAGTTTTTTCTTTGAAAAACTTGTTTCCGGGTAACAGTTAAGTTGGAAAACCTAATAGTCGTGTACAGGGACGTAAATTACAGATACAAAAAAAATATCAAAGCTCTACCAAAACGTTTAGCTATTTTATAAATATTGACTTTATTATAACTTCGCAGCTTTCTCTCTGCTGAACGATTGATCGTAAAAAAACTACAAGTACTTAATGTGTAGGAAATTTTATCCTCTCCTATTTCATATAAGTTTAACACTTACAAAATAGATTGTTTCCGTGTGACTTTATAAAAAGTAAAAATTTGGTTTTTTGCACAGTTTTTCCTGTGAAAAACGTGTTTCCGGTCAAGATTTAAGTTGGAAAGCCTAATACTATTGTACAGGGACCTAAACTACGCATACAAAGAAAACATCGAAGCTGTACCAAAACGTTTCCCTATTTTATAAATTTTGACTTTATTATAACTTCGCAGCTTTCTCTCGGCTGAACGATTGATCGTAAAAAAAACTACAAGTACTTAATGTGTAGGAAATTTTATCCTCTTCTATTTCATATAAGTTTAGCACTTACAAAATTGATTGCTTCCCTTTAACTTTTGAAAAAGTAAAAATTTTGTTTTTTGCAGTTTTTCCTGTGAAAAACGTGTTTCCGGTCAAAATTTAAGTTGTAAAACCTAATAGTCGTGTACAGGGACGTAAACTACGCATACAAAAAAAATATCAAAGCTCTACCAAAACGTTTAGCTATTTTATAAATATTGACTTTATTATAACTTCGCAGCTTTCTCTCGGCTGAACGATTGATCGTAAAAAAACTACAAGTACTTAATGTGTAGGAAATTTTATCCTCTTCTATTTCATATAAGTTTAACACTTACAAAATAGATTGTTTCTGTGTGACTTTAGAAAAAGAAAAATTTTGTTTTTTGCACAGTTTTTCCTCTGAAAAACGTGTTTCCGGGTAACAGTTAAGTTGGAAAATCTAATAGTCGTGTACACGGACGTAAACTACGCATACAAAAAAAAATATCAAAGCTCTACCAACACGTTTAGCTATTTTATAAATATTGACTTTATTATAACTTCGCAGCTTTCTCTCGGCTGAACGATTGATCGTAAAAAAACTACAAGTACTTAATGTGTAGGAAATTTTATCCTCTTCTATTTCATATAAGTTTAACACTTACAAAATAGATTGTTTCCGTGTGACTTTAGAAAAAGTAAAAATTTTGTTTTTTGCACAGTTTTTCCTCTGAAAAACGTGTTTCCGGGTAACAGTTAAGTTGGAAAATCTAATAGTCGTGTACACGGACGTAAACTACGCATACAAAAAAAATATAAAAGCTCTACCAAAACGTTTAGCTATTTTATAAATATTGACTTTATTATAACTTCGCAGCTTTCTCTCGGCTGAACGATTGATCGTAAAAAAACTACAAGTACTTAATGTGTAGGAAATTTTATCCTCTTCTATTTCATATAAGTTTAGCACTTACAAAATTGATTGCTTCCCTTTAACTTTAGAAAAAGTAAAAATTTTGTTTTTTGCAGTTTTTCCTGTGAAAAACGTGTTTCCGGTCAAAATTTAAGTTGTAAAACCTAATAGTCGTGTACAGGGACGTAAACTACGCATACAAAAAAAATATCAAAGTTCTACCAAAACGTTTAGCTATTTTATGAATATTGACTTTATTATAACTTCGCAGTTTTCTCTCTGCTGAACGATTGATCGTAAAAAAAACTACAAGTATTTAATATGTAGGAAATTTTATCCTCTTCTATTTCATATAGTTTAACACTTACAAAATAAATTGTTTCCGTGTGACTTTATAAAAAGTAAAAATTTGGTTTTTGCACAGTTTTTCCTGTGAAAAACGTGTTTCCGGTCAAGATTTAAGTTGGAAAGCCTAATACTATTGTACAGGGACCTAAACTACGCATACAAAAAAAATATCGAAGCTGTACCAAAACGTTTCCCTATTTTATAAATTTTGACTTTATTATAACTTCGCAGCTTTCTCTCGGCTGAACGATTGATCGTAAAAAAAACTACAAGTACTTAATGTGTAGGAAATTTTATCCTCTTCTATTTCATATAAGTTTAGCACTTACAAAATAGATTGTTTCCTTGTGACTTTAGAAAAAGTAAAAATTTTGTTTTTTGCACAGTTTTTCCTCTGAAAAACGTGTTTCCGGGTAACAGTTAAGTTGGAAAATCTAATAGTCGTGTACAGGGACGTAAACTACGCATACAAAAAAAATATCAAAGCTCTACCAAAACGTTTAGCTATTTTATAAATATTGACTTTATTATAACTTCGCAGCTTTCTCTCGGCTGAACGATTGATCGTAAAAAAACTACAAGTACTTAATGTGTAGGAAATTTTATCCTCTTCTATTTCATATAAGTTTAACACTTACAAAATAGATTGTTTCCGTGTGACTTTAGAAAAGGTAAAAATTTTGTTTTTTGCACAGTTTTTCCTCTGAAAAACGTGTTTCCGGTTAACAGTTAAGTTGGAAAACCTAATAGTCGTGTACAGGGACGTAAACTACGCATATAAAAAAAATATCAAAGCTCTACCAAAACGTTTAGCTATTTTATGAATATTGACTTTATTATAACTTCGCAGTTTTCTCTCTGCTGAACGATTGATCGTAAAAAAAACTACAAGTATTTAATATGTAGGAAATTTTATCCTCTTCTATTTCATATAGTTTAACACTTACAAAATAAATTGTTTCCGTGTGACTTTATAAAAAGTAAAAATTTGGTTTTTTGCACAGTTTTTCCTGTGAAAAACGTGTTTCCGGTCAAGATTTAAGTTGGAAAGCCTAATACTATTGTACAGGGACCTAAACTACGCATACAATAAAAATATCGAAGCTCTACCAAAACGTTTAGCTATATTATGAATATTGACTTTATTATAACTTCGCAGTATTCTCTCTGCTGAACGATTGATCGTAAAAAAACTACAAGTATTTAATATGTAGGAAATTTTATCCTCTTCTATTTCATATAGTTTAACACTTACAAAATAAATTGTTTCCGTGTGACTTTATAAAAAGTAAAAATTTGGTTTTTTGCACAGTTTTTCCTGTGAAAAACGTGTTTCCGGTCAAGATTTAAGTTGGAAAGCCTAATACTATTGTACAGGGACCTAAACTACGCATACAAAAAAAATATCGAAGCTGTACCAAAACGTTTCCCTATTTTATAAATTTTGACTTTATTATAACTTCGCAGCTTTCTCTCGGCTGAACGATTGATCGTAAAAAAAACTACAAGTACTTAATGTGTAGGAAATTTTATCCTCTTCTATTTCATATAAGTTTAGCACTTACAAAATTGATTGCTTCCCTTTAACTTTAGAAAAAGTAAAAATTTTGTTTTTTGCAGTTTTCCTTTGAAAAACGTGTTTCCGGTCAAAATTTAAGTTGTAAAACCTAATAGTCGTGTACAGGGACGTAAACTACGCATACAAAAAAAATATCAAAGCTCTACCAAAACGTTTAGCTATTTTATAAATATTGACTTTATTATAACTTCGCAGCTTTCTCTCGGCTGAACGATTGATCGTAAAAAAACTACAAGTACTTAATGTGTAGGAAATTTTATCCTCTTCTATTTCATATAAGTTTAACACTTACAAAATAGATTGTTTCTGTGTGACTTTAGAAAAAGAAAAATTTTGTTTTTTGCACAGTTTTTCCTCTGAAAAACGTGTTTCCGGGTAACACTTAAGTTGGAAAACCTAATAGTCGTGTACACGGACGTAAACTACGCATACAAAAAAAATATCAAAGTTCTACCAAAACGTTTAGCTATTTTATGAATATTGACTTTATTATAACTTCGCAGTTTTCTCTCTGCTGAACGATTGATCGTAAAAAAAACTACAAGTATTTAATATGTAGGAAATTTTATCCTCTTCTATTTCATATAGTTTAACACTTACAAAATAAATTTTTTCCGTGTGACTTTATAAAAAGTAAAAATTTGGTTTTTTGCACAGTTTTTCCTGTGAAAAACGTGTTTCCGGTCAAGATTTAAGTTGGAAAGCCTAATACTATTGTACAGGGACCTAAACTACGCATACAATCAAAATATCGAAGCTCTACCAAAACGTTTAGCTATATTATGAATATTGACTTTATTATAACTTCGCAGTATTCTCTCTGCTGAACGATTGATCGTAAAAAAACTACAAGTATTTAATATGTAGGAAATTTTATCCTCTTCTATTTCATATAGTTTAACACTTACAAAATAAATTGTTTCCGTGTGACTTTATAAAAAGTAAAAATTTGGTTTTTTGCACAGTTTTTCCTGTGAAAAACGTGTTTCCGGTCAAGATTTAAGTTGGAAAGCCTAATACTATTGTACAGGGACCTAAACTACGCATACAAAAAAAATATCGAAGCTGTACCAAAACGTTTCCCTATTTTATAAATTTTGACTTTATTATAACTTCGCAGCTTTCTCTCGGCTGAACGATTGATCGTAAAAAAAACTACAAGTACTTAATGTGTAGGAAATTTTATCCTCTTCTATTTCATATAAGTTTAGCACTTACAAAATTGATTGCTTCCCTTTAACTTTAGAAAAAGTAAAAATTTTGTTTTTTGCAGTTTTCCTTTGAAAAACGTGTTTCCGGTCAAAATTTAAGTTGTAAAACCTAATAGTCGTGTACAGGGACGTAAACTACGCATACAAAAAAAATATCAAAGCTCTACCAAAACGTTTAGCTATTTTATAAATATTGACTTTATTATAACTTCGCAGCTTTCTCTCGGCTGAACGATTGATCGTAAAAAAACTACAAGTACTTAATGTGTAGGAAATTTTATCCTCTTCTATTTCATATAAGTTTAACACTTACAAAATAGATTGTTTCTGTGTGACTTTAGAAAAAGAAAAATTTTGTTTTTTGCACAGTTTTTCCTCTGAAAAACGTGTTTCCGGGTAACACTTAAGTTGGAAAACCTAATAGTCGTGTACACGGACGTAAACTACGCATACAAAAAAAATATCAAAGTTCTACCAAAACGTTTAGCTATTTTATGAATATTGACTTTATTATAACTTCGCAGTTTTCTCTCTGCTGAACGATTGATCGTAAAAAAAACTACAAGTATTTAATATGTAGGAAATTTTATCCTCTTCTATTTCATATAGTTTAACACTTACAAAATAGATTGTTTCCGTGTGACTTTAGAAAAAGTAAAAATTTTGTTTTTTGCACAGTTTTTCCTTTGAAAAACGTGTTTCCGGTCAAGATTTAAGTTGGAAAGCCTAATACTATTGTACAGGGACCTAAACTACGCATACAATAAAAATATCGAAGCTCTACCAAAACGTTTAGCTATATTATGAATATTGACTTTATTATAACTTCGCAGTATTCTCTCTGCTGAACGATTGATCGTAAAAAAACTACAAGTATTTAATATGTAGGAAATTTTATCCTCTTCTATTTCATATAGTTTAACACTTACAAAATAAATTGTTTCCGTGTGACTTTATAAAAAGTAAAAATTTGGTTTTTTGCACAGTTTTTCCTGTGAAAAACGTGTTTCCGGTCAAGATTTAAGTTGGAAAGCCTAATACTATTGTACAGGGACCTAAACTACGCATACAAAAAAAATATCGAAGCTGTACCAAAACGTTTCCCTATTTTATAAATTTTGACTTTATTATAACTTCGCAGCTTTCTCTCGGCTGAACGATTGATCGTAAAAAAAACTACAAGTACTTAATGTGTAGGAAATTTTATCCTCTTCTATTTCATATAAGTTTAGCACTTACAAAATTGATTGCTTCCCTTTAACTTTAGAAAAAGTAAAAATTTTGTTTTTTGCAGTTTTCCTTTGAAAAACGTGTTTCCGGTCAAAATTTAAGTTGTAAAACCTAATAGTCGTGTACAGGGACGTAAACTACGCATACAAAAAAAATATCAAAGCTCTACCAAAACGTTTAGCTATTTTATAAATATTGACTTTATTATAACTTCGCAGCTTTCTCTCGGCTGAACGATTGATCGTAAAAAAACTACAAGTACTTAATGTGTAGGAAATTTTATCCTCTTCTATTTCATATAAGTTTAACACTTACAAAATAGATTGTTTCTGTGTGACTTTAGAAAAAGAAAAATTTTGTTTTTTGCACAGTTTTTCCTCTGAAAAACGTGTTTCCGGGTAACACTTAAGTTGGAAAACCTAATAGTCGTGTACACGGACGTAAACTACGCATACAAAAAAAATATCAAAGTTCTACCAAAACGTTTAGCTATTTTATGAATATTGACTTTATTATAACTTCGCAGTTTTCTCTCTGCTGAACGATTGATCGTAAAAAAAACTACAAGTATTTAATATGTAGGAAATTTTATCCTCTTCTATTTCATATAGTTTAACACTTACAAAATAAATTGTTTCCGTGTGACTTTATAAAAAGTAAAAATTTGGTTTTTTGCACAGTTTTTCCTGTGAAAAACGTGTTTCCGGTCAAGATTTAAGTTGGAAAGCCTAATACTATTGTACAGGGACCTAAACTACGCATACAATAAAAATATCGAAGCTCTACCAAAACGTTTAGCTATATTATGAATATTGACTTTATTATAACTTCGCAGTATTCTCTCTGCTGAACGATTGATCGTAAAAAAACTACAAGTATTTAATATGTAGGAAATTTTATCCTCTTCTATTTCATATAGTTTAACACTTACAAAATAAATTGTTTCCGTGTGACTTTATAAAAAGTAAAAATTTGGTTTTTTGCACAGTTTTTCCTGTGAAAAACGTGTTTCCGGTCAAGATTTAAGTTGGAAAGCCTAATACTATTGTACAGGGACCTAAACTACGCATACAAAAAAAATATCGAAGCTGTACCAAAACGTTTCCCTATTTTATAAATTTTGACTTTATTATAACTTCGCAGCTTTCTCTCGGCTGAACGATTGATCGTAAAAAAAACTACAAGTACTTAATGTGTAGGAAATTTTATCCTCTTCTATTTCATATAAGTTTAGCACTTACAAAATTGATTGCTTCCCTTTAACTTTAGAAAAAGTAAAAATTTTGTTTTTTGCAGTTTTCCTTTGAAAAACGTGTTTCCGGTCAAAATTTAAGTTGTAAAACCTAATAGTCGTGTACAGGGACGTAAACTACGCATACAAAAAAAATATCAAAGCTCTACCAAAACGTTTAGCTATTTTATAAATATTGACTTTATTATAACTTCGCAGCTTTCTCTCGGCTGAACGATTGATCGTAAAAAAACTACAAGTACTTAATGTGTAGGAAATTTTATCCTCTTCTATTTCATATAAGTTTAACACTTACAAAATAGATTGTTTCTGTGTGACTTTAGAAAAAGAAAAATTTTGTTTTTTGCACAGTTTTTCCTCTGAAAAACGTGTTTCCGGGTAACACTTAAGTTGGAAAACCTAATAGTCGTGTACACGGACGTAAACTACGCATACAAAAAAAATATCAAAGTTCTACCAAAACGTTTAGCTATTTTATGAATATTGACTTTATTATAACTTCGCAGTTTTCTCTCTGCTGAACGATTGATCGTAAAAAAAACTACAAGTATTTAATATGTAGGAAATTTTATCCTCTTCTATTTCATATAGTTTAACACTTACAAAATAGATTGTTTCCGTGTGACTTTAGAAAAAGTAAAAATTTTGTTTTTTGCACAGTTTTTCCTTTGAAAAACGTGTTTCCGGTCAAGATTTAAGTTGGAAAGCCTAATACTATTGTACAGGGACCTAAACTACGCATACAATAAAAATATCGAAGCTCTACCAAAACGTTTAGCTATATTATGAATATTGACTTTATTATAACTTCGCAGTATTCTCTCTGCTGAACGATTGATCGTAAAAAAACTACAAGTATTTAATATGTAGGAAATTTTATCCTCTTCTATTTCATATAGTTTAACACTTACAAAATAAATTGTTTCCGTGTGACTTTATAAAAAGTAAAAATTTGGTTTTTTGCACAGTTTTTCCTGTGAAAAACGTGTTTCCGGTCAAGATTTAAGTTGGAAAGCCTAATACTATTGTACAGGGACCTAAACTACGCATACAAAAAAAATATCGAAGCTGTACCAAAACGTTTCCCTATTTTATAAATTTTGACTTTATTATAACTTCGCAGCTTTCTCTCGGCTGAACGATTGATCGTAAAAAAAACTACAAGTACTTAATGTGTAGGAAATTTTATCCTCTTCTATTTCATATAAGTTTAGCACTTACAAAATTGATTGCTTCCCTTTAACTTTAGAAAAAGTAAAAATTTTGTTTTTTGCAGTTTTCCTTTGAAAAACGTGTTTCCGGTCAAAATTTAAGTTGTAAAACCTAATAGTCGTGTACAGGGACGTAAACTACGCATACAAAAAAAATATCAAAGCTCTACCAAAACGTTTAGCTATTTTATAAATATTGACTTTATTATAACTTCGCAGCTTTCTCTCGGCTGAACGATTGATCGTAAAAAAACTACAAGTACTTAATGTGTAGGAAATTTTATCCTCTTCTATTTCATATAAGTTTAACACTTACAAAATAGATTGTTTCTGTGTGACTTTAGAAAAAGAAAAATTTTGTTTTTTGCACAGTTTTTCCTCTGAAAAACGTGTTTCCGGGTAACACTTAAGTTGGAAAACCTAATAGTCGTGTACACGGACGTAAACTACGCATACAAAAAAAATATCAAAGTTCTACCAAAACGTTTAGCTATTTTATGAATATTGACTTTATTATAACTTCGCAGTTTTCTCTCTGCTGAACGATTGATCGTAAAAAAAACTACAAGTATTTAATATGTAGGAAATTTTATCCTCTTCTATTTCATATAGTTTAACACTTACAAAATAGATTGTTTCCGTGTGACTTTAGAAAAAGTAAAAATTTTGTTTTTTGCACAGTTTTTATTTTGAAAAACGTGTTTCCGGTCAAGATTTAAGTTGGAAAGCCTAATACTATTGTACAGGGACCTAAACTACGCATACAATAAAAATATCGAAGCTCTACCAAAACGTTTAGCTATATTATGAATATTGACTTTATTATAACTTCGCAGTATTCTCTCTGCTGAACGATTGATCGTAAAAAAACTACAAGTATTTAATATGTAGGAAATTTTATCCTCTTCTATTTCATATAGTTTAACACTTACAAAATAAATTGTTTCCGTGTGACTTTATAAAAAGTAAAAATTTGGTTTTTTGCACAGTTTTTCCTGTGAAAAACGTGTTTCCGGTCAAGATTTAAGTTGGAAAGCCTAATACTATTGTACAGGGACCTAAACTACGCATACAAAAAAAATATCGAAGCTGTACCAAAACGTTTCCCTATTTTATAAATTTTGACTTTATTATAACTTCGCAGCTTTCTCTCGGCTGAACGATTGATCGTAAAAAAAACTACAAGTACTTAATGTGTAGGAAATTTTATCCTCTTCTATTTCATATAAGTTTAGCACTTACAAAATTGATTGCTTCCCTTTAACTTTAGAAAAAGTAAAAATTTTGTTTTTTGCAGTTTTCCTTTGAAAAACGTGTTTCCGGTCAAAATTTAAGTTGTAAAACCTAATAGTCGTGTACAGGGACGTAAACTACGCATACAAAAAAAATATCAAAGCTCTACCAAAACGTTTAGCTATTTTATAAATATTGACTTTATTATAACTTCGCAGCTTTCTCTCGGCTGAACGATTGATCGTAAAAAAACTACAAGTACTTAATGTGTAGGAAATTTTATCCTCTTCTATTTCATATAAGTTTAACACTTACAAAATAGATTGTTTCTGTGTGACTTTAGAAAAAGAAAAATTTTGTTTTTTGCACAGTTTTTCCTCTGAAAAACGTGTTTCCGGGTAACACTTAAGTTGGAAAACCTAATAGTCGTGTACACGGACGTAAACTACGCATACAAAAAAAATATCAAAGTTCTACCAAAACGTTTAGCTATTTTATGAATATTGACTTTATTATAACTTCGCAGTTTTCTCTCTGCTGAACGATTGATCGTAAAAAAAACTACAAGTATTTAATATGTAGGAAATTTTATCCTCTTCTATTTCATATAGTTTAACACTTACAAAATAGATTGTTTCCGTGTGACTTTAGAAAAAGTAAAAATTTTGTAATTTTGCACAGTTTTTCCTTTGAAAAACGTGTTTCTGGTCAAGATTTAAGTTGGAAAGCCTAATACTATTGTACAGGGACCTAAACTACGCATACAAAAAAAATATCGAAGCTGTACCAAAACGTTTCCCTATTTTATAAATTTTGACTTTATTATAACTTCGCAGCTTTCTCTCGGCTGAACGATTGATCGTAAAAAAAACTACAAGTACTTAATGTGTAGGAAATTTTATCCTCTTCTATTTCATATAAGTTTAGCACTTACAAAATTGATTGCTTCCCTTTAACTTTAGAAAAAGTAAAAATTTTGTTTTTTGCAGTTTTTCCTGTGAAAAACGTGTTTCCGGTCAAAATTTAAGTTGTAAAACCTAATAGTCGTGTACAGGGACGTAAACTACGCATACAAAAAAAATATCAAAGTTCTACCAAAACGTTTAGCTATTATATAAATTTTGACTTTATTATAACTTCGCAGCTTTCTCTCGGCTGAACGATTGATCGTAAAAAAACTACAAGTACTTAATGTGTAGGAAATTTTATCCTCTTCTATTTCATATAAGTTTAACACTTACAAAATGGATTGTTTCCGTGTAACTTTAGAAAAAATAAAAGTTTTGTTTTTTGGACACTTTTTCCTGTGAAAAACGTGTTTTTGGTCAAGATTTAAGTTGGAAAACATAATAGTATTGTACAGGGACCTAAACTACGCATACAAAAAAAATATCGAAGCTGTACCAAAACGTTTCACTATTTTATAAATTTTGACTTTATTATAACTTCGCAGCTTTCTCTCGGCTGAACGATTGATCGTAAAAAAACTACAAGTACTTAATGTGTAGGAAATTTTATCCTCTTCTATTTCATATAAGTTTAACACTTACAAAATGGATTGTTTCCGTGTAACTTTAGAAAAAATAAAAGTTTTGTTTTTTGGACAGTTTTTCCTGTGAAAAACGTGTTTTTGGTCAAGATTTAAGTTGGAAAACCTAATAGTATTGTACAGGGACCTAAACTACGCATACAAAAAAAATATCGAAGCTGTACCAAAACGTTTCCCTATTTTATAAATTTTGACTTTATTATAACTTCGCAGCTTTCTCTCGGCTGAACGATTGATCGTAAAAAAAACTACAAGTACTTAATGTGTAGGAAATTTTATCCTCTTCTATTTCATATAAGTTTAGCACTTACAAAATTGATTGCTTCCCTTTAACTTTAGAAAAAGTAAAAATTTTTTTTTTGCAGTTTTTCCTGTGAAAAACGTGTTTCCGGTCAAAAGTTAAGTTGTAAAACCTAATAGTCGTGTACAGGGACGTAAACTACGCATACAAAAAAAATATCAAAGTTCTACCAAAACGTTTAGCTATTTTATAAATTTTGACTTTATTATAACTTCGCAGCTTTCTCTCGGCTGAACGATTGATCGTAAAAAAAACTACAAGTACTTAATGTGTAGGAAATTTTATCCTCTTCTATTTCATATAAGTTTAGCACTTACAAAATTGATTGCTTCCCTTTAACTTTAGAAAAAGTAAAAATTTTGTTTTTTGCAGTTTTTCCTGTGAAAAACGTGTTTCCGGTCAAAATTTAAGTTGTAAAACCTAATAGTCGTGTACAGGGACGTAAACTACGCATACAAAAAAAATATCAAAGTTCTACCAAAACGTTTCCCTATTTTATAAATTTTGACTTTATTATAACTTCGCAGCTTTCTCTCGGCTGAACGATTGATCGTAAAAAAAACTACAAGTACTTAATGTGTAGGAAATTTTATCCTCTTCTATTTCATATAAGTTTAGCACTTACAAAATTGATTGCTTCCCTTTAACTTTAGAAAAAGTAAAAATTTTTTTTTTGCAGTTTTTCCTGTGAAAAACGTGTTTCCGGTCAAAAGTTAAGTTGTAAAACCTAATAGTCGTGTACAGGGACGTAAACTACGCATACAAAAAAAATATCAAAGTTCTACCAAAACGTTTAGCTATTTTATAAATTTTGACTTTATTATAACTTCGCAGCTTTCTCTCGGCTGAACGATTGATCGTAAAAAAACTACAAGTACTTAATGTGTAGGAAATTTTATCCTCTTCTATTTCATATAAGTTTAGCACTTACAAAATTGATTGCTTCCCTTTAACTTTAGAAAAAGTAAAAATTTTGTTTTTTGCAGTTTTTCCTGTGAAAAACGTGTTTCCGGTCAAAATTTAAGTTGTAAAACCTAATAGTCGTGTACAGGGACGTAAACTACGCATACAAAAAAAATATCAAAGTTCTACCAAAACGTTTAGCTATTTTATGAATATTGACTTTATTATAACTTCGCAGTTTTCTCTCTGCTGAACGATTGATCGTAAAAAAAACTACAAGTATTTAATATGTAGGAAATTTTATCCTCTTCTATTTCATATAGTTTAACACTTACAAAATAAATTGTTTCCGTGTGACTTTATAAAAAGTAAAAATTTGGTTTTTTGCACAGTTTTTCCTGTGAAAAACGTGTTTCCGGTCAAGATTTAAGTTGGAAAGCCTAATACTATTGTACAGGGACCTAAACTACGCATACAAAAAAAATATCAAAGTTCTACCAAAACGTTTAGCTATTTTATGAATATTGACTTTATTATAACTTCGCAGTTTTCTCTCTGCTGAACGATTGATCGTAAAAAAAACTACAAGTATTTAATATGTAGGAAATTTTATCCTCTTCTATTTCATATAGTTTAACACTTACAAAATAGATTGTTTCCGTGTGACTTTAGAAAAAGTAAAAATTTTGTTTTTTGCACAGTTTTTCCTTTGAAAAACGTGTTTCCGGTCAAGATTTAAGTTGGAAAGCCTAATACTATTGTACAGGGACCTAAACTACGCATACAAAAAAAATATCGAAGCTGTACCAAAACGTTTCCCTATTTTATAAATTTTGACTTTATTATAACTTCGCAGCTTTCTCTCGGCTGAACGATTGATCGTAAAAAAAACTACAAGTCCTTAATGTGTAGGAAATTTTATCCTCTTCTATTTCATATAAGTTTAGCACTTACAAAATTGATTGCTTCCCTTTAACTTTAGAAAAAGTAAAAATTTTGTTTTTTGCAGTTTTTCCTGTGAAAAACGTGTTTCCGGTCAAAATTTAAGTTGTAAAACCTAATAGTCGTGTACAGGGACGTAAACTACGCATACAAAAAAAATATCAAAGTTCTACCAAAACGTTTAGCTATTATATAAATTTTGACTTTATTATAACTTCGCAGCTTTCTCTCGGCTGAACGATTGATCGTAAAAAAACTACAAGTACTTAATGTGTAGGAAATTTTATCCTCTTCTATTTCATATAAGTTTAACACTTACAAAATGGATTGTTTCCGTGTAACTTTAGAAAAAATAAAAGTTTTGTTTTTTGGACACTTTTTCCTGTGAAAAACGTGTTTTTGGTCAAGATTTAAGTTGGAAAACATAATAGTATTGTACAGGGACCTAAACTACGCATACAAAAAAAATATCGAAGCTGTACCAAAACGTTTCACTATTTTATAAATTTTGACTTTATTATAACTTCGCAGCTTTCTCTCGGCTGAACGATTGATCGTAAAAAAACTACAAGTACTTAATGTGTAGGAAATTTTATCCTCTTCTATTTCATATAAGTTTAACACTTACAAAATGGATTGTTTCCGTGTAACTTTAGAAAAAATAAAAGTTTTGTTTTTTGGACAGTTTTTCCTGTGAAAAACGTGTTTTTGGTCAAGATTTAAGTTGGAAAACCTAATAGTATTGTACAGGGACCTAAACTACGCATACAAAAAAAATATCGAAGCTGTACCAAAACGTTTCCCTATTTTATAAATTTTGACTTTATTATAACTTCGCAGCTTTCTCTCGGCTGAACGATTGATCGTAAAAAAAACTACAAGTACTTAATGTGTAGGAAATTTTATCCTCTTCTATTTCATATAAGTTTAGCACTTACAAAATTGATTGCTTCCCTTTAACTTTAGAAAAAGTAAAAATTTTTTTTTTGCAGTTTTTCCTGTGAAAAACGTGTTTCCGGTCAAAAGTTAAGTTGTAAAACCTAATAGTCGTGTACAGGGACGTAAACTACGCATACAAAAAAAATATCAAAGTTCTACCAAAACGTTTAGCTATTTTATAAATTTTGACTTTATTATAACTTCGCAGCTTTCTCTCGGCTGAACGATTGATCGTAAAAAAAACTACAAGTACTTAATGTGTAGGAAATTTTATCCTCTTCTATTTCATATAAGTTTAGCACTTACAAAATTGATTGCTTCCCTTTAACTTTAGAAAAAGTAAAAATTTTGTTTTTTGCAGTTTTTCCTGTGAAAAACGTGTTTCCGGTCAAAATTTAAGTTGTAAAACCTAATAGTCGTGTACAGGGACGTAAACTACGCATACAAAAAAAATATCAAAGTTCTACCAAAACGTTTAGCTATTTTATGAATATTGACTTTATTATAACTTCGCAGTTTTCTCTCTGCTGAACGATTGATCGTAAAAAAAACTACAAGTATTTAATATGTAGGAAATTTTATCCTCTTCTATTTCATATAGTTTAACACTTACAAAATAAATTGTTTCCGTGTGACTTTATAAAAAGTAAAAATTTGGTTTTTTGCACAGTTTTTCCTGTGAAAAACGTGTTTCCGGTCAAGATTTAAGTTGGAAAGCCTAATACTATTGTACAGGGACCTAAACTACGCATACAAAAAAAATATCGAAGCTGTACCAAAACGTTTCCCTATTTTATAAATTTTGACTTTATTATAACTTCGCAGCTTTCTCTCGGCTGAACGATTGATCGTAAAAAAAACTACAAGTACTTAATGTGTAGGAAATTTTATCCTCTTCTATTTCATATAAGTTTAGCACTTACAAAATTGATTGCTTCCCTTTAACTTTAGAAAAAGTAAAAATTTTGTTTTTTGCAGTTTTTCCTGTGAAAAACGTGTTTCCGGTCAAAATTTAAGTTGTAAAACCTAATAGTCGTGTACAGGGACGTAAACTACGCATACAAAAAAAATATCAAAGTTCTACCAAAACGTTTAGCTATTTTATAAATTTTGACTTTATTATAACTTCGCAGCTTTCTCTCGGCTGAACGATTGATCGTAAAAAAAACTACAAGTACTTAATGTGTAGGAAATTTTATCCTCTTCTATTTCATATAAGTTTAGCACTTACAAAATTGATTGCTTCCCTTTAACTTTAGAAAAAGTAAAAATTTTTTTTTTGCAGTTTTTCCTGTGAAAAACGTGTTTCCGGTCAAAAGTTAAGTTGTAAAACCTAATAGTCGTGTACAGGGACGTAAACTACGCATACAAAAAAAATATCAAAGTTCTACCAAAACGTTTAGCTATTTTATAAATTTTGACTTTATTATAACTTCGCAGCTTTCTCTCGGCTGAACGATTGATCGTAAAAAAACTACAAGTACTTAATGTGTAGGAAATTTTATCCTCTTCTATTTCATATAAGTTTAGCACTTACAAAATTGATTGCTTCCCTTTAACTTTAGAAAAAGTAAAAATTTTGTTTTTTGCACTTTTTCCTGTGAAAAACGTGTTTCCGGTCAAAATTTAAGTTGTAAAACCTAATAGTCGTGTACAGGGACGTAAACTACGCATACAAAAAAAATATCAAAGTTCTACCAAAACGTTTAGCTATTTTATGAATATTGACTTTATTATAACTTCGCAGTTTTCTCTCTGCTGAACGATTGATCGTAAAAAAAACTACAAGTATTTAATATGTAGGAAATTTTATCCTCTTCTATTTCATATAGTTTAACACTTACAAAATAAATTGTTTCCGTGTGACTTTATAAAAAGTAAAAATTTGGTTTTTTGCACAGTTTTTCCTGTGAAAAACGTGTTTCCGGTCAAGATTTAAGTTGGAAAGCCTAATACTATTGTACAGGGACCTAAACTACGAATACAAAAAAAATATCGAAGCTGTACCAAAACGTTTCCCTATTTTATAAATTTTGACTTTATTATAACTTCGCAGCTTTCTCTCGGCTGAACGATTGATCGTAAAAAAAACTACAAGTACTTAATGTGTAGGAAATTTTATCCTCTTCTATATCATATAAGTTTAGCACTTACAAAATTGATTGCTTCCCTTTAACTTTAGAAAAAGTAAAAATTTTGTTTTTTGCAGTTTTTCCTGTGAAAAACGTGTTTCCGGTCAAAATTTAAGTTGTAAAACCTAATAGTCGTGTACAGGGACGTAAACTACGCATACAAAAAAAATATCAAAGTTCTACCAAAACGTTTAGCTATTTTATAAATTTTGACTTTATTATAACTTCGCAGCTTTCTCTCGGCTGAACGATTGATCGTAAAAAAAAACTACAAGTACTTAATGTGTAGGAAATTTTATCCTCTTCTATTTCATATAAGTTTAGCACTTACAAAATTGATTGCTTCCCTTTAACTTTAGAAAAAGTAAAAATTTTTTTTTTGCAGTTTTTCCTGTGAAAAACGTGTTTCCGGTCAAAAGTTAAGTTGTAAAACCTAATAGTCGTGTACAGGGACGTAAACTACGCATACAAAAAAAATATCAAAGTTCTACCAAAACGTTTCCCTATTTTATAAATTTTGACTTTATTATAACTTCGCAGCTTTCTCTCGGCTGAACGATTGATCGTAAAAAAAACTACAAGTACTTAATGTGTAGGAAATTTTATCCTCTTCTATTTCATATAAGTTTAGCACTTACAAAATTGATTGCTTCCCTTTAACTTTAGAAAAAGTAAAAATTTTGTTTTTTGCAGTTTTTCCTGTGAAAAACGTGTTTCCGGTCAAAATTTAAGTTGTAAAACCTAATAGTCGTGTACAGGGACGTAAACTACGCATACAAAAAAAATATCAAAGTTCTACCAAAACGTTTAGCTATTATATAAATTTTGACTTTATTATAACTTCGCAGCTTTCTCTCGGCTGAACGATTGATCGTAAAAAAACTACAAGTACTTAATGTGTAGGAAATTTTATCCTCTTCTATTTCATATAAGTTTAACACTTACAAAATGGATTGTTTCCGTGTAACTTTAGAAAAAATAAAAGTTTTGTTTTTTGGACAGTTTTTCCTGTGAAAAACGTGTTTTTGGTCAAGATTTAAGTTGGAAAACCTAATAGTATTGTACAGGGACCTAAACTACGCATACAAAAAAAATATCGAAGCTGTACCAAAACGTTTCCCTATTTTATAAATTTTGACTTTATTATAACTTCGCAGCTTTCTCTCGGCTGAACGATTGATCGTAAAAAAACTACAAGTACTTAATGTGTAGGAAATTTTATCCTCTTCTATTTCATATAAGTTTAACACTTACAAAATGGATTGTTTCCGTGTAACTTTAGAAAAAATAAAAGTTTTGTTTTTTGGACAGTTTTTCCTGTGAAAAACGTGTTTTTGGTCAAGATTTAAGTTGGAAAACCTAATAGTATTGTACAGAGACCTAAACTACGCATACAAAAAAAATATCGAAGCTGTACCAAAACGTTTCCCTATTTTATAAATTTTGACTTTATTATAACTTCGCAGCTTTCTCTCGGCTGAACGATTGATCGTAAAAAAAACTACAAGTACTTAATGTGTAGGAAATTTTATCCTCTTCTATTTCATATAAGTTTAGCACTTACAAAATTGATTGCTTCCCTTTAACTTTAGAAAAAGTAAAAATTTTGTTTTTTGCAGTTTTTCCTGTGAAAAACGTGTTTCCGGTCAAAATTTAAGTTGTAAAACCTAATAGTCGTGTACAGGGACGTAAACTACGCATACAAAAAAAATATCAAAGTTCTACCAAAACGTTTCCCTATTTTATAAATTTTGACTTTATTATAACTTCGCAGCTTTCTCTCGGCTGAACGATTGATCGTAAAAAAAACTACAAGTACTTAATGTGTAGGAAATTTTATCCTCTTCTATTTCATATAAGTTTAGCACTTACAAAATTGATTGCTTCCCTTTAACTTTAGAAAAAGTAAAAATTTTTTTTTTGCAGTTTTTCCTGTGAAAAACGTGTTTCCGGTCAAAAGTTAAGTTGTAAAACCTAATAGTCGTGTACAGGGACGTAAACTACGCATACAAAAAAAATATCAAAGTTCTACCAAAACGTTTAGCTATTTTATAAATTTTGACTTTATTATAACTTCGCAGCTTTCTCTCGGCTGAACGATTGATCGTAAAAAAACTACAAGTACTTAATGTGTAGGAAATTTTATCCTCTTCTATTTCATATAAGTTTAGCACTTACAAAATTGATTGCTTCCCTTTAACTTTAGAAAAAGTAACAATTTTGTTTTTTGCAGTTTTTCCTGTGAAAAACGTGTTTCCGGTCAAAATTTAAGTTGTAAAACCTAATAGTCGTGTACAGGGACGTAAACTACGCATACAAAAAAAATATCAAAGTTCTACCAAAACGTTTAGCTATTTTATGAATATTGACTTTATTATAACTTCGCAGTTTTCTCTCTGCTGAACGATTGATCGTAAAAAAAACTACAAGTATTTAATATGTAGGAAATTTTATCCTCTTCTATTTCATATAGTTTAACACTTACAAAATAAATTGTTTCCGTGTGACTTTATAAAAAGTAAAAATTTGGTTTTTTGCACAGTTTTTCCTGTGAAAAACGTGTTTCCGGTCAAGATTTAAGTTGGAAAGCCTAATACTATTGTACAGGGACCTAAACTACGCATACAAAAAAAATATCGAAGCTGTACCAAAACGTTTCCCTATTTTATAAATTTTGACTTTATTATAACTTCGCAGCTTTCTCTCGGCTGAACGATTGATCGTAAAAAAAACTACAAGTACTTAATGTGTAGGAAATTTTATCCTCTTCTATTTCATATAAGTTTAGCACTTACAAAATTGATTGCTTCCCTTTAACTTTAGAAAAAGTAAAAATTTTGTTTTTTGCAGTTTTTCCTGTGAAAAACGTGTTTCCGGTCAAAATTTAAGTTGTAAAACCTAATAGTCGTGTACAGGGACGTAAACTACGCATACAAAAAAAATATCAAAGTTCTACCAAAACGTTTAGCTATTTTATAAATTTTGACTTTATTATAACTTCGCAGCTTTCTCTCGGCTGAACGATTGATCGTAAAAAAAACTACAAGTACTTAATGTGTAGGAAATTTTATCCTCTTCTATTTCATATAAGTTTAGCACTTACAAAATTGATTGCTTCCCTTTAACTTTAGAAAAAGTAAAAATTTTTTTTTTGCAGTTTTTCCTGTGAAAAACGTGTTTCCGGTCAAAAGTTAAGTTGTAAAACCTAATAGTCGTGTACAGGGACGTAAACTACGCATACAAAAAAAATATCAAAGTTCTACCAAAACGTTTAGCTATTTTATAAATTTTGACTTTATTATAACTTCGCAGCTTTCTCTCGGCTGAACGATTGATCGTAAAAAAACTACAAGTACTTAATGTGTAGGAAATTTTATCCTCTTCTATTTCATATAAGTTTAGCACTTACAAAATTGATTGCTTCCCTTTAACTTTAGAAAAAGTAAAAATTTTGTTTTTTGCAGTTTTTCCTGTGAAAAACGTGTTTCCGGTCAAAATTTAAGTTGTAAAACCTAATAGTCGTGTACAGGGACGTAAACTACGCATACAAAAAAAATATCAAAGTTCTACCAAAACGTTTAGCTATTTTATGAATATTGACTTTATTATAACTTCGCAGTTTTCTCTCTGCTGAACGATTGATCGTAAAAAAAACTACAAGTATTTAATATGTAGGAAATTTTATCCTCTTCTATTTCATATAGTTTAACACTTACAAAATAAATTGTTTCCGTGTGACTTTATAAAAAGTAAAAATTTGGTTTTTTGCACAGTTTTTCCTGTGAAAAACGTGTTTCCGGTCAAGATTTAAGTTGGAAAGCCTAATACTATTGTACAGGGACCTAAACTACGAATACAAAAAAAATATCGAAGCTGTACCAAAACGTTTCCCTATTTTATAAATTTTGACTTTATTATAACTTCGCAGCTTTCTCTCGGCTGAACGATTGATCGTAAAAAAAACTACAAGTACTTAATGTGTAGGAAATTTTATCCTCTTCTATATCATATAAGTTTAGCACTTACAAAATTGATTGCTTCCCTTTAACTTTAGAAAAAGTAAAAATTTTGTTTTTTGCAGTTTTTCCTGTGAAAAACGTGTTTCCGGTCAAAATTTAAGTTGTAAAACCTAATAGTCGTGTACAGGGACGTAAACTACGCATACAAAAAAAATATCAAAGTTCTACCAAAACGTTTAGCTATTTTATAAATTTTGACTTTATTATAACTTCGCAGCTTTCTCTCGGCTGAACGATTGATCGTAAAAAAAAACTACAAGTACTTAATGTGTAGGAAATTTTATCCTCTTCTATTTCATATAAGTTTAGCACTTACAAAATTGATTGCTTCCCTTTAACTTTAGAAAAAGTAAAAATTTTTTTTTTGCAGTTTTTCCTGTGAAAAACGTGTTTCCGGTCAAAAGTTAAGTTGTAAAACCTAATAGTCGTGTACAGGGACGTAAACTACGCATACAAAAAAAATATCAAAGTTCTACCAAAACGTTTCCCTATTTTATAAATTTTGACTTTATTATAACTTCGCAGCTTTCTCTCGGCTGAACGATTGATCGTAAAAAAAACTACAAGTACTTAATGTGTAGGAAATTTTATCCTCTTCTATTTCATATAAGTTTAGCACTTACAAAATTGATTGCTTCCCTTTAACTTTAGAAAAAGTAAAAATTTTGTTTTTTGCAGTTTTTCCTGTGAAAAACGTGTTTCCGGTCAAAATTTAAGTTGTAAAACCTAATAGTCGTGTACAGGGACGTAAACTACGCATACAAAAAAAATATCAAAGTTCTACCAAAACGTTTAGCTATTATATAAATTTTGACTTTATTATAACTTCGCAGCTTTCTCTCGGCTGAACGATTGATCGTAAAAAAACTACAAGTACTTAATGTGTAGGAAATTTTATCCTCTTCTATTTCATATAAGTTTAACACTTACAAAATGGATTGTTTCCGTGTAACTTTAGAAAAAATAAAAGTTTTGTTTTTTGGACAGTTTTTCCTGTGAAAAACGTGTTTTTGGTCAAGATTTAAGTTGGAAAACCTAATAGTATTGTACAGGGACCTAAACTACGCATACAAAAAAAATATTGAAGCTGTACCAAAACGTTTCCCTATTTTATAAATTTTGACTTTATTATAACTTCGCAGCTTTCTCTCGGCTGAACGATTGATCGTAAAAAAACTACAAGTACTTAATGTGTAGGAAATTTTATCCTCTTCTATTTCATATAAGTTTAACACTTACAAAATGGATTGTTTCCGTGTAACTTTAGAAAAAATAAAAGTTTTGTTTTTTGGACAGTTTTTCCTGTGAAAAACGTGTTTTTGGTCAAGATTTAAGTTGGAAAACCTAATAGTATTGTACAGAGACCTAAACTACGCATACAAAAAAAATATCGAAGCTGTACCAAAACGTTTCCCTATTTTATAAATTTTGACTTTATTATAACTTCGCAGCTTTCTCTCGGCTGAACGATTGATCGTAAAAAAAACTACAAGTACTTAATGTGTAGGAAATTTTATCCTCTTCTATTTCATATAAGTTTAGCACTTACAAAATTGATTGCTTCCCTTTAACTTTAGAAAAAGTAAAAATTTTTTTTTTGCAGTTTTTCCTGTGAAAAACGTGTTTCCGGTCAAAAGTTAAGTTGTAAAACCTAATAGTCGTGTACAGGGACGTAAACTACGCATACAAAAAAAATATCAAAGTTCTACCAAAACGTTTAGCTATTTTATAAATATTGACTTTATTATAACTTCGCAGCTTTCTCTCTGCTGAACGATTGATCGTAAAAAAACTACAAGTACTTAATGTGTAGGAAATTCTATCCTCTTTTATTTCATATAATTTTAACACTTACAAAATAGATTGTTTCCTTGTGACTTTAGAAAAAGTAAAAATTTTGTTTTTTGCACAGTTTTTCCTCTGAAAAACGTGTTTCCGGGTAACAGTTAAGTTGGAAAATCTAATACGCGTGTACACGGACGTAAACTACGCACACAAAAAAAAATATCAAAGCTCTACCAAAACGTTTAGCTATTTTATAAATATTGACTTTATTATAACTTCGCAGCTTTCTCTCGGCTGAACGATTGATCGTAAAAAAACTACAAGTACTTAATGTGTAGGAAATTTTATCCTCTTCTATTTCATATAAGTTTAACACTTACAAAATAGATTGTTTCCGTGTGATTATAGAAAAAGTAAAAGTTTTGTTTTTTGCACAGTTTTTCTTGTGAAAAACGTGTTTTTGGTCAATACTTAAGTTCGAAAACCTAATAGTCGTGTACAGGGACGTAAAGTACGCATACAAAAAAAATATCAAAGCTCTACCAAAACGTTTAGCTATTTTATAAATATTGACTTTATTATAACTTCGCAGCTTTCTCTCTGCTGAACGATTGATCGTAAAAAAACTACAAGTACTTAATGTGTAGGAAATTTTATCCTCTTCTATTTCATATAAGTTTAACACTTACAAAATAGATTGTTTCCGTGTGACTTTAGAAAAAGTAAAAGTTTTGTTTTTTGCACAGTTTTTCTTGTGAAAAACGTGTTTTTGGTCAATACTTAAGTTCGAAAACCTAATAGTCGTGTACAGGGACGTAAACTACAGATACAAAAAAAATATCAAAGCTCTACCAAAACGTTTAGCTATTTTATAAATATTGACTTTATTATAACTTCGCAGCTTTCTCTCTGCTGAACGATTGATCGTAAAAAAACTACAAATAATTAATGTGTAGGAAATTTTATCCTCTTCTATTTCATATAAGTTTAACACTTACAAAATAGATTGTTTCCGTGTGACTTTAGAAAAAGTAAAAATTTTGTTTTTTGCAGTTTTTCCTCTGAAAAACTTGTTTCCGGGTAACAGTTAAGTTGGAAAACCTAATAGTCGTGTACAGGGACATAAACTACAGATACAAAAAAAATATCAAAGCTCTACCAAAACGTTTAGCTATTTTATAAATATTGACTTTATGATAACTTCGCAGCTTTCTCTCTGCTGAACGATTGATCGTAAAAAAACTACAAGTATTTAATGTGTAGGAAATTTTATCCACTTCTATTTCATATAATTTTAACACTTACAAAATAGATTGTTTCCTTGTGACTTTAGAAAAAGTAAAAATTTTGTTTTTTGCACAGTTTTTCCTCTGAAAAACGTGTTTCCGGGTAACAGTTAAGTTGGAAAATCTAATAGTCGTGTACAGGGACGTAAACTACGCATACAAAAAAAATATCAAAGCTCTACCAAAACGTTTAGCTATTTTATAAATATTGACTTTATTATAACTTCGCAGCTATCTCTCGGCTGAACGATTGATCGTAAAAAAACTACAAGTACTTAATGTGTAGGAAATTTTATCCTCTTCTATTTCATATAAGTTTAACACTTACAAAATAGATTGTTTCTGTGTGACTTTAGAAAAAGTAAAAATTTTGTTTTTTGCACAGTTTTTTCTCTGAAAAACTTGTTTCCGGGTAACAGTTAAGTTGGAAAACCTAATAGTCGTGTACAGGGACGTAAAGTACGCATACAAAAAAATATCAAAGCTCTACCAAAACGTTTAGCTATTTTATAAATATTGACTTTATTATAACTTCGCAGCTTTCTCTCTGCTGAACGATTGATCGTAAAAAAAACTACAAGTACTTAATGTGTAGGAAATTTTATCCTCTTCTATTTTATATAAGTCTAACACTTACAAAATAGATTGTTTCCGTGTGACTTTAGAAAAAGTAAAAATTTTGTTTTTTGCACAGTTTTTCCTCTGAAAAACTTGTTTCCGGGTAACAGTTAAGTTGGAAAACCTAATAGTCGTGTACAGGGACGTAAACTACAGATACAAAAAAAATATCAAAGCTCTACCAAAACGTTTAGCTATTTTATAAATATTGACTTTATTATAACTTCGCAGCTTTCTCTCTGCTGAACGATTGATCGTAAAAAAACTACAAGTACTTAATGTGTAGGAAATTTTATCCTCTTCTATTTCATATAATTTTAACACTTACAAAATAGATTGTTTCCTTGTGACTTTAGAAAAAGTAAAAATTTTGTTTTTTGCACAGTTTTTCCTCTGAAAAACGTGTTTCCGGGTAACAGTTAAGTTGGAAAATCTAATACTCGTGTACAGGGACGTAAACTACGCATACAAAAAAAATATCAAAGCTCTACCAAAACGTTTAGCTATTTTATAAATATTGACTTCATTATAACTTCGCAGCTTTCTCTCGGCTGAACGATTGGTCGTAAAAAAAACTACAAGTACTTAATGTGTAGGAAATTTTATCCTCTTCTATTTCATATAAGTTTAACACTTACAAAATAAATTGTTTCTGTGTGACTTTAGAAAAAGTAAAAATTTTGTTTTTTGCACAGTTTTTTCTCTGAAAAACTTGTTTCCGGGTAACAGTTAAGTTGGAAAATCTAATACTCGTGTACAGGGACGTAAACTACGCATACAAATAAAATATCAAAGCTCTACCAAAACGTTTAGCTATTTTATAAATATTGACTTTATTATAACTTCGCAGCTTTCTCTCGGCTGAACGATTGATCGTAAAAAAACTACAAGTACTTAATGTGTAGGAAATTTTATCCTCTTCTATGTCATATAAGTTTAACACTTACAAAATAGATTGTTTCCGTGTGACTTTAGAAAAAGTAAAAGTTTTGTTTTTTGCACAGTTTTTCTTGTGAAAAACGTGTTTTTGGTCAATACTTAAGTTCGAAAACCTAAAAGTCGTGTACAGGGACGTAAAGTACGCATACAAAAAAAAAATCAAAGCTCTACCAAAACGTTTAGCTATTTTATAAATATTGACTTTATTATAACTTCGCAGCTTTCTCTCTGCTGAACGATTGATCGTAAAAAAAACTACAAGTACTTAATGTGTAGGAAATTTTATCCTCTTCTATTTTATATAAGTCTAACACTTACAAAATAGATTGTTTCCGTGTGACTTTAGAAAAAGTAAAAATTTTGTTTTTTGCACAGTTTTTTCTCTGAAAAACTTGTTTCCGGGTAACAGTTAAGTTGGAAAACCTAATAGTCGTGTACAGGGACGTAAAGTAAGCATACAAAAAAAATATCAAAGCTCTACCAAAACGTTTAGCTATTTTATAAATATTGACTTTATTATAACTTCGAAGCTTTCTCTCTGCTGAACGATTGATCGTAAAAAAACTACAAGTACTTAATGTGTAGGAAATTTTATCCTCTTCTATGTCATATAAGTTTAACACTTACAAAATAGATTGTTTCCGTGTGACTTTAGAAAAAGTAAAAGTTTTGTTTTTTGCACAGTTTTTCTTGTGAAAAACGTGTTTTTGGTCAATACTTAAGTTCGAAAACCTAAAAGTCGTGTACAGGGACGTAAAGTACGCATACAAAAAAAAAATCAAAGCTCTACCAAAACGTTTAGCTATTTTATAAATATTGACTTTATTATAACTTCGCAGCTTTCTCTCTGCTGAACGATTGATCGTAAAAAAAACTACAAGTACTTAACGTGTAGGAAATTTTATCCTCTTCTATTTTATATAAGTCTAACACTTACAAAATAGATTGTTTCCGTGTGACTTTAGAAAAAGTAAAAATTTTGTTTTTTGCACAGTTTTTCCTCTGAAAAACTTGTTTCCGGGTAACAGTTAAGTTGGAAAACTTAATAGTCGTGTACAGGGACGTAAACTACAGATACAAAAAAAATATCAAAGCTCTACCAAAACGTTTAGCTATTTTATAAATATTGACTTTATTATAACTTCGCAGCTTTCTCTCTGCTGAACGATTGATCGTAAAAAAAACTACAAGTACTTAATGTGTAGGAAATTTTATCCTCTTCTATTTTATATAAGTCTAACACTTACAAAATAGATTGTTTCCTTGTGACTTTAGAAAAAGTAAAAATTTTGTTTTTTGCACAGTTTTTCCTCTGAAAAACATGTTTCCGGGTAACAGTTAAGTTGGAAAATCTAATAGTCGTGTACAGGGACGTAAACTACGCATACAAAAAAAACATCAAAGCTCTACCAAAACGGTTAGCTATTTTATAAATATTGACTTTATTATAACTTCGCAGCTTTCTCTCGGCTGGACGATTGATCGTAAAAAAACTACAAGTACTTAATGTGTAGGAAATTTTATCCTCTTCTATTTCATATAAGTTTAACACTTACAAAATAGATTGTTTCCGTGTGACTGTAGAAAAAGTAAAAGTTTTGTTTTTTGCACAGTTTTTCTTGTGAAAAACGTGTTTTTGGTCAATACTTAAGTTCGAAAACCTAATAGTCGTGTACAGGGACGTAAACTACGCATACAAAAAAAATATCAAAGCTCTACCAAAACGGTTAGCTATTTTATAAATATTGACTTTATTATAACTTCGCAGCTTTCTCTCTGCTGAACGATTGATCGTAAAAAAACTACAAGTACTTAATGTGTAGGAAATTTTATCCTCTTCTATTTCATATAAGTTTAACACTTACAAAATAGATTGTTTCTGTGTGACTTTAGAAAAAGTAAAAATTTTGTTTTTTGCACAGTTTTTTCTCTGAAAAACTTGTTTCCGGGTAACAGTTAAGTTGGAAAACCTAATAGTCGTGTACAGGGACGTAAAGTAAGCATACAAAAAAAATATCAAAGCTCTACCAAAACGTTTAGCTATTTTATAAATATTGACTTTATTATAACTTCGCAGCTTTCTCTCTGCTGAACGATTGATCGTAAAAAAACTACAAGTACTTAATGTGTAGGAAATTTTATCCTCTTCTATGTCATATAAGTTTAACACTTACAAAATAGATTGTTTCCGTGTGACTTTAGAAAAAGTAAAAGTTTTGTTTTTTGCACAGTTTTTCTTGTGAAAAACGTGTTTTTGGTCAATACTTAAGTTCGAAAACCTAAAAGTCGTGTACAGGGACGTAAAGTACGCATACAAAAAAAAATCAAAGCTCTACCAAAACGTTTAGCTATTTTATAAATATTGACTTTATTATAACTTCGCAGCTTTCTCTCTGCTGAACGATTGATCGTAAAAAAAACTACAAGTACTTAATGTGTAGGAAATTTTATCCTCTTTTATTTCATATAAGTCTAACACTTACAAAATAGATTGTTTCCGTGTGACTTTAGAAAAAGTAAAAATTTTGTTTTTTGCACAGTTTTTCCTCTAAAAAACGTATTTCCGGTTAACAGTTAAGTTTGAAAACCTAATAGTCGTGTACAGGGACGTAAACTGCAGATACAAAAAAAATATCAAAGCTCTACCAAAACGTTTAGCTATTTTATAAATATTGACTTTATTATAACTTCGCAGCTTTCTCTCTGCTGAACGATTGATCGTAAAAAAACTACAAGTACTTAATGTGTAGGAAATTTTATCCTCTTCTATTTCATATAAGTTTAACACTTACAAAATAGATTGTTTCCGTGTGACTTTAGAAAAAGTAAAAGTTTTGTTTTTTGCACAGTTTTTCCTCTGAAAAACGTATTTCCGGTTAACAGTTAAGTTTGAAAACCTAATAGTCGTGTACAGGGACGTAAACTGCAGATACAAAAAAAAATATCAAAGCTCTACCAAAACGTTTAGCTATTTTATAAATATTGACTTTATTATAACTTCGCAGCTTTCTCTCTGCTGAACGATTGATCGTAAAAAAACTACAAGTACTTAATGTGTAGGAAATTTTATCCTCTTCTATTTCATATAAGTCTAACACTTACAAAATAGATTGTTTCCGTGTGACTTTAGAAAAAGTAAAAATTTTGTTTTTTGCACAGTTTTTCCTCTGAAAAACGTATTTCCGGTTAACAGTTAAGTTTGAAAACCTAATAGTCGTGTACAGGGACGTAAACTACAGATACAAAAAAAATATCAAAGCTCTACCAAAACGTTTAGCTATTTTATAAATATTGACTTTATTATAACTTCGCAGCTTTCTCTCTGCTGAACGATTGATCGTAAAAAAACTACAAGTACTTAATGTGTAGGAAATTTTATCCTCTTCTATGTCATATAAGTTTAACACTTACAAAATAGATTGTTTCCGTGTGACTTTAGAAAAAGTAAAAGTTTTGTTTTTTGCACAGTTTTTCTTGTGAAAAACGTGTTTTTGGTCAATACTTAAGTTCGAAAACCTAAAAGTCGTGTACAGGGACGTAAAGTACGCATACAAAAAAAAATCAAAGCTCTACCAAAACGTTTAGCTATTTTATAAATATTGACTTTATTATAACTTCGCAGCTTTCTCTCTGCTGAACGATTGATCGTAAAAAAAACTACAAGTACTTAATGTGTAGGAAATTTTATCCTCTTCTATTTCATATAAGTCTAACACTTACAAAATAGATTGTTTCCGTGTGACTTTAGAAAAAGTAAAAATTTTGTTTTTTGCACAGTTTTTCCTCTGAAAAACGTATTTCCGGTTAACAGTTAAGTTTGAAAACCTAATAGTCGTGTACAGGGACGTAAACTGCAGATACAAAAAAAATATCAAAGCTCTACCAAAACGTTTAGCTATTTTATAAATATTGACTTTATTATAACTTCGCAGCTTTCTCTCTGCTGAACGATTGATCGTAAAAAAACTACAAGTACTTAATGTGTAGGAAATTTTATCCTCTTCTATGTCATATAAGTTTAACACTTACAAAATAGATTGTTTCCGTGTGACTTTAGAAAAAGTAAAAGTTTTGTTTTTTGCACAGTTTTTCTTGTGAAAAACGTGTTTTTGGTCAATACTTAAGTTCGAAAACCTAAAAGTCGTGTACAGGGACGTAAAGTACGCATACAAAAAAAAATCAAAGCTCTACCAAAACGTTTAGCTATTTTATAAATATTGACTTTATTATTACTTCGCAGCTTTCTCTCTGCTGAACGATTGATCGTAAAAAAAACTACAAGTACTTAATGTGTAGGAAATTTTATCCTCTTCTATTTCATATAAGTCTAACACTTACAAAATAGATTGTTTCCGTGTGACTTTAGAAAAAGTAAAAATTTTGTTTTTTGCACAGTTTTTCCTCTGAAAAACGTATTTCCGGTTAACAGTTAAGTTTGAAAACCTAATAGTCGTGTACAGGGACGTAAACTGCAGATACAAAAAAAATATCAAAGCTCTACCAAAACGTTTAGCTATTTTATAAATATTGACTTTATTATAACTTCGCAGCTTTCTCTCTGCTGAACGATTGATCGTAAAAAAAACTACAAGTACTTAATGTGTAGGAAATTTTATCCTCTTCTATTTCATATAAGTCTAACACTTACAAAATAGATTGTTTCCGTGTGACTTTAGAAAAAGTAAAAATTTTGTTTTTTGCACAGTTTTTCCTCTGAAAAACGTATTTCCGGTTAACAGTTAAGTTTGAAAACCTAATAGTCGTGTACAGGGACGTAAACTGCAGATACAAAAAAAATATCAAAGCTCTACCAAAACGTTTAGCTATTTTATAAATATTGACTTTATTATAACTTCGCAGCTTTCTCTCTGCTGAACGATTGATCGTAAAAAAACTACAAGTACTTAATGTGTAGGAAATTTTATCCTCTTCTATGTCATATAAGTTTAACACTTACAAAATAGATTGTTTCCGTGTGACTTTAGAAAAAGTAAAAGTTTTGTTTTTTGCACAGTTTTTCTTGTGAAAAACGTGTTTTTGGTCAATACTTAAGTTCGAAAACCTAAAAGTCGTGTACAGGGACGTAAAGTACGCATACAAAAAAAAATCAAAGCTCTACCAAAACGTTTAGCTATTTTATAAATATTGACTTTATTATAACTTCGCAGCTTTCTCTCTGCTGAACGATTGATCGTAAAAAAAACTACAAGTACTTAATGTGTAGGAAATTTTATCCTCTTCTATTTCATATAAGTCTAACACTTACAAAATAGATTGTTTCCGTGTGACTTTAGAAAAAGTAAAAATTTTGTTTTTTGCACAGTTTTTCCTCTGAAAAACGTATTTCCGGTTAACAGTTAAGTTTGAAAACCTAATAGTCGTGTACAGGGACGTAAACTGCAGATACAAAAAAAATATCAAAGCTCTACCAAAACGTTTAGCTATTTTATAAATATTGACTTTATTATAACTTCGCAGCTTTCTCTCTGCTGAACGATTGATCGTAAAAAAAACTACAAGTACTTAATGTGTAGGAAATTTTATCCTCTTCTATTTCATATAAGTCTAACACTTACAAAATAGATTGTTTCCGTGTGACTTTAGAAAAAGTAAAAATTTTGTTTTTTGCACAGTTTTTCCTCTGAAAAACGTATTTCCGGTTAACAGTTAAGTTTGAAAACCTAATAGTCGTGTACAGGGACGTAAACTGCAGATACAAAAAAAATATCAAAGCTCTACCAAAACGTTTAGCTATTTTATAAATATTGACTTTATTATAACTTCGCAGCTTTCTCTCTGCTGAACGATTGATCGTAAAAAAACTACAAGTACTTAATGTGTAGGAAATTTTATCCTCTTCTATGTCATATAAGTTTAACACTTACAAAATAGATTGTTTCCGTGTGACTTTAGAAAAAGTAAAAGTTTTGTTTTTTGCACAGTTTTTCTTGTGAAAAACGTGTTTTTGGTCAATACTTAAGTTCGAAAACCTAAAAGTCGTGTACAGGGACGTAAAGTACGCATACAAAAAAAAATCAAAGCTCTACCAAAACGTTTAGCTATTTTATAAATATTGACTTTATTATAACTTCGCAGCTTTCTCTCTGCTGAACGATTGATCGTAAAAAAAACTACAAGTACTTAATGTGTAGGAAATTTTATCCTCTTCTATTTCATATAAGTCTAACACTTACAAAATAGATTGTTTCCGTGTGACTTTAGAAAAAGTAAAAATTTTGTTTTTTGCACAGTTTTTCCTCTGAAAAACGTATTTCCGGTTAACAGTTAAGTTTGAAAACCTAATAGTCGTGTACAGGGACGTAAACTGCAGATACAAAAAAAATATCAAAGCTCTACCAAAACGTTTAGCTATTTTATAAATATTGACTTTATTATAACTTCGCAGCTTTCTCTCTGCTGAACGATTGATCGTAAAAAAAACTACAAGTACTTAATGTGTAGGAAATTTTATCCTCTTCTATTTCATATAAGTCTAACACTTACAAAATAGATTGTTTCCGTGTGACTTTAGAAAAAGTAAAAATTTTGTTTTTTGCACAGTTTTTCCTCTGAAAAACGTATTTCCGGTTAACAGTTAAGTTTGAAAACCTAATAGTCGTGTACAGGGACGTAAACTGCAGATACAAAAAAAATATCAAAGCTCTACCAAAACGTTTAGCTATTTTATAAATATTGACTTTATTATAACTTCGCAGCTTTCTCTCTGCTGAACGATTGATCGTAAAAAAACTACAAGTACTTAATGTGTAGGAAATTTTATCCTCTTCTATGTCATATAAGTTTAACACTTACAAAATAGATTGTTTCCGTGTGACTTTAGAAAAAGTAAAAGTTTTGTTTTTTGCACAGTTTTTCTTGTGAAAAACGTGTTTTTGGTCAATACTTAAGTTCGAAAACCTAAAAGTCGTGTACAGGGACGTAAAGTACGCATACAAAAAAAAATCAAAGCTCTACCAAAACGTTTAGCTATTTTATAAATATTGACTTTATTATAACTTCGCAGCTTTCTCTCTGCTGAACGATTGATCGTAAAAAAAACTACAAGTACTTAATGTGTAGGAAATTTTATCCTCTTCTATTTCATATAAGTCTAACACTTACAAAATAGATTGTTTCCGTGTGACTTTAGAAAAAGTAAAAATTTTGTTTTTTGCACAGTTTTTCCTCTGAAAAACGTATTTCCGGTTAACAGTTAAGTTTGAAAACCTAATAGTCGTGTACAGGGACGTAAACTGCAGATACAAAAAAAATATCAAAGCTCTACCAAAACGTTTAGCTATTTTATAAATATTGACTTTATTATAACTTCGCAGCTTTCTCTCTGCTGAACGATTGATCGTAAAAAAACTACAAGTACTTAATGTGTAGGAAATTTTATCCTCTTCTATGTCATATAAGTTTAACACTTACAAAATAGATTGTTTCCGTGTGACTTTAGAAAAAGTAAAAGTTTTGTTTTTTGCACAGTTTTTCTTGTGAAAAACGTGTTTTGGTCAATACTTAAGTTCGAAAACCTAAAAGTCGTGTACAGGGACGTAAAGTACGCATACAAAAAAAAATCAAAGCTCTACCAAAACGTTTAGCTATTTTATAAATATTGACTTTATTATTACTTCGCAGCTTTCTCTCTGCTGAACGATTGATCGTAAAAAAAACTACAAGTACTTAATGTGTAGGAAATTTTATCCTCTTCTATTTCATATAAGTCTAACACTTACAAAATAGATTGTTTCCGTGTGACTTTAGAAAAAGTAAAAATTTTGTTTTTTGCACAGTTTTTCCTCTGAAAAACGTATTTCCGGTTAACAGTTAAGTTTGAAAACCTAATAGTCGTGTACAGGGACGTAAACTGCAGATACAAAAAAAATATCAAAGCTCTACCAAAACGTTTAGCTATTTTATAAATATTGACTTTATTATAACTTCGCAGCTTTCTCTCTGCTGAACGATTGATCGTAAAAAAAACTACAAGTACTTAATGTGTAGGAAATTTTATCCTCTTCTATTTCATATAAGTCTAACACTTACAAAATAGATTGTTTCCGTGTGACTTTAGAAAAAGTAAAAATTTTGTTTTTTGCACAGTTTTTCCTCTGAAAAACGTATTTCCGGTTAACAGTTAAGTTTGAAAACCTAATAGTCGTGTACAGGGACGTAAACTGCAGATACAAAAAAAATATCAAAGCTCTACCAAAACGTTTAGCTATTTTATAAATATTGACTTTATTATAACTTCGCAGCTTTCTCTCTGCTGAACGATTGATCGTAAAAAAACTACAAGTACTTAATGTGTAGGAAATTTTATCCTCTTCTATGTCATATAAGTTTAACACTTACAAAATAGATTGTTTCCGTGTGACTTTAGAAAAAGTAAAAGTTTTGTTTTTTGCACAGTTTTTCTTGTGAAAAACGTGTTTTTGGTCAATACTTAAGTTCGAAAACCTAAAAGTCGTGTACAGGGACGTAAAGTACGCATACAAAAAAAAATCAAAGCTCTACCAAAACGTTTAGCTATTTTATAAATATTGACTTTATTATAACTTCGCAGCTTTCTCTCTGCTGAACGATTGATCGTAAAAAAAACTACAAGTACTTAATGTGTAGGAAATTTTATCCTCTTCTATTTCATATAAGTCTAACACTTACAAAATAGATTGTTTCCGTGTGACTTTAGAAAAAGTAAAAATTTTGTTTTTTGCACAGTTTTTCCTCTGAAAAACGTATTTCCGGTTAACAGTTAAGTTTGAAAACCTAATAGTCGTGTACAGGGACGTAAACTGCAGATACAAAAAAAATATCAAAGCTCTACCAAAACGTTTAGCTATTTTATAAATATTGACTTTATTATAACTTCGCAGCTTTCTCTCTGCTGAACGATTGATCGTAAAAAAAACTACAAGTACTTAATGTGTAGGAAATTTTATCCTCTTCTATTTCATATAAGTCTAACACTTACAAAATAGATTGTTTCCGTGTGACTTTAGAAAAAGTAAAAATTTTGTTTTTTGCACAGTTTTTCCTCTGAAAAACGTATTTCCGGTTAACAGTTAAGTTTGAAAACCTAATAGTCGTGTACAGGGACGTAAACTGCAGATACAAAAAAAATATCAAAGCTCTACCAAAACGTTTAGCTATTTTATAAATATTGACTTTATTATAACTTCGCAGCTTTCTCTCTGCTGAACGATTGATCGTAAAAAAACTACAAGTACTTAATGTGTAGGAAATTTTATCCTCTTCTATGTCATATAAGTTTAACACTTACAAAATAGATTGTTTCCGTGTGACTTTAGAAAAAGTAAAAGTTTTGTTTTTTGCACAGTTTTTCTTGTGAAAAACGTGTTTTTGGTCAATACTTAAGTTCGAAAACCTAAAAGTCGTGTACAGGGACGTAAAGTACGCATACAAAAAAAAATCAAAGCTCTACCAAAACGTTTAGCTATTTTATAAATATTGACTTTATTATAACTTCGCAGCTTTCTCTCTGCTGAACGATTGATCGTAAAAAAAACTACAAGTACTTAATGTGTAGGAAATTTTATCCTCTTCTATTTCATATAAGTCTAACACTTACAAAATAGATTGTTTCCGTGTGACTTTAGAAAAAGTAAAAATTTTGTTTTTTGCACAGTTTTTCCTCTGAAAAACGTATTTCCGGTTAACAGTTAAGTTTGAAAACCTAATAGTCGTGTACAGGGACGTAAACTGCAGATACAAAAAAAATATCAAAGCTCTACCAAAACGTTTAGCTATTTTATAAATATTGACTTTATTATAACTTCGCAGCTTTCTCTCTGCTGAACGATTGATCGTAAAAAAAACTACAAGTACTTAATGTGTAGGAAATTTTATCCTCTTCTATTTCATATAAGTCTAACACTTACAAAATAGATTGTTTCCGTGTGACTTTAGAAAAAGTAAAAATTTTGTTTTTTGCACAGTTTTTCCTCTGAAAAACGTATTTCCGGTTAACAGTTAAGTTTGAAAACCTAATAGTCGTGTACAGGGACGTAAACTGCAGATACAAAAAAAATATCAAAGCTCTACCAAAACGTTTAGCTATTTTATAAATATTGACTTTATTATAACTTCGCAGCTTTCTCTCTGCTGAACGATTGATCGTAAAAAAACTACAAGTACTTAATGTGTAGGAAATTTTATCCTCTTCTATGTCATATAAGTTTAACACTTACAAAATAGATTGTTTCCGTGTGACTTTATAAAAAGTAAAAGTTTTGTTTTTTGCACAGTTTTTCTTGTGAAAAACGTGCTTTTGGTCAATACTTAAGTTCGAAAACCTAAAAGTCGTGTACAGGGACGTAAAGTACGCATACAAAAAAAAAATCAAAGCTCTACCAAAACGTTTAGCTATTTTATAAATATTGACTTTATTATAACTTCGCAGCTTTCTCTCTGCTGAACGATTGATCGTAAAAAAAACTACAAGTACTTAATGTGTAGGAAATTTTATCCTCTTCTATTTCATATAAGTCTAACACTTACAAAATAGATTGTTTCCGTGTGACTTTAGAAAAAGTAAAAATTTTGTTTTTTGCACAGTTTTTCCTCTGAAAAACTTGTTTCCGGGTAACAGTTAAGTTGGAAAACCTAATAGTCGTGTACAGGGACGTAAACTACAGATACAAAAAAAATATCAAAGCTCTACCAAAACGTTTAGCTATTTTATAAATATTGACTTTATTATAACTTCGCAGCTTTCTCTCTGCTGAACGATTGATCGTAAAAAAACTACAAGTACTTAATGTGTAGGAAATTTTATCCTCTTCTATTTCATATAAGTATAACACTTACAAAATAGATTGTTTCTGTGTGACTTTAGAAAAAGCAAAAATTTTGTTTTTTGCACAGTTTTTTCTCTGAAAAACTTGTTTCCGGGTAACAGTTAAGTTGGAAAACCTAATAGTCGTGTACAGGGACGTAAAGTAAGCATACAAAAAAAATATCAAAGCTCTACCAAAACGTTTAGCTATTTTATAAATATTGACTTTATTATAACTTCGCAGCTTTCTCTCTGCTGAACGATTGATCGTAAAAAAACTACAAGTACTTAATGTGTAGGAAATTTTATCCTCTTCTATTTCATATAAGTTTAACACTTACAAAATAGATTGTTTCTGTGTGACTTTAGAAAAAGTAAAAATTTTGTTTTTTGCACAGTTTTTTCTCTGAAAAACTTGTTTCCGGGTAACAGTTAAGTTGGAAAACCTAATAGTCGTGTACAGGGACGTAAAGTAAGCATACAAAAAAAATATCAAAGCTCTACCAAAACGTTTAGCTATTTTATAAATATTGACTTTATTATAACTTCGCAGCTTTCTCTCTGCTGAACGATTGATCGTAAAAAAACTACAAGTACTTAATGTGTAGGAAATTTTATCCTCTTCTATTTCATATAAGTTTAACACTTACAAAATAGATTGTTTCTGTGTGACTTTAGAAAAAGTAAAAATTTTGTTTTTTGCACAGTTTTTTCTCTGAAAAACTTGTTTCCGGGTAACAGTTAAGTTGGAAAACCTAATAGTCGTGTACAGGGACGTAAAGTAAGCATACAAAAAAAATATCAAAGCTCTACCAAAACGTTTAGCTATTTTATAAATATTGACTTTATTATAACTTCGCAGCTTTTTCTCTGCTGAACGATTGATCGTAAAAAAACTACAAGTACTTAATGTGTAGGAAATTTTATCCTCTTCTATGTCATATAAGTTTAACACTTACAAAATAGATTGTTTCCGTGTGACTTTAGAAAAAGTAAAAGTTTTGTTTTTTGCACAGTTTTTCTTGTGAAAAACGTGTTTTTGGTCAATACTTAAGTTCGAAAACCTAAAAGTCGTGTACAGGGACGTAAAGTACGCATACAAAAAAAAATCAAAGCTCTACCAAAACGTTTAGCTATTTTATAAATATTGACTTTATTATAACTTCGCAGCTTTCTCTCTGCTGAACGATTGATCGTAAAAAAAACTACAAGTACTTAATGTGTAGGAAATTTTATCCTCTTCTATTTCATATAAGTCTAACACTTACAAAATAGATTGTTTCCGTGTGACTTTAGAAAAAGTAAAAATTTTGTTTTTTGCACAGTTTTTCCTCTGAAAAACGTATTTCCGGTTAACAGTTAAGTTTGAAAACCTAATAGTCGTGTACAGGGACGTAAACTGCAGATACAAAAAAAATATCAAAGCTCTACCAAAACGTTTAGCTATTTTATAAATATTGACTTTATTATAACTTCGCAGCTTTCTCTCTGCTGAACGATTGATCGTAAAAAAAACTACAAGTACTTAATGTGTAGGAAATTTTATCCTCTTCTATTTCATATAAGTCTAACACTTACAAAATAGATTGTTTCCGTGTGACTTTAGAAAAAGTAAAAATTTTGTTTTTTGCACAGTTTTTCCTCTGAAAAACGTATTTCCGGTTAACAGTTAAGTTTGAAAACCTAATAGTCGTGTACAGGGACGTAAACTGCAGATACAAAAAAAATATCAAAGCTCTACCAAAACGTTTAGCTATTTTATAAATATTGACTTTATTATAACTTCGCAGCTTTCTCTCTGCTGAACGATTGATCGTAAAAAAACTACAAGTACTTAATGTGTAGGAAATTTTATCCTCTTCTATGTCATATAAGTTTAACACTTACAAAATAGATTGTTTCCGTGTGACTTTAGAAAAAGTAAAAGTTTTGTTTTTTGCACAGTTTTTCTTGTGAAAAACGTGTTTTTGGTCAATACTTAAGTTCGAAAACCTAAAAGTCGTGTACAGGGACGTAAAGTACGCATACAAAAAAAAATCAAAGCTCTACCAAAACGTTTAGCTATTTTATAAATATTGACTTTATTATAACTTCGCAGCTTTCTCTCTGCTGAACGATTGATCGTAAAAAAAACTACAAGTACTTAATGTGTAGGAAATTTTATCCTCTTCTATTTCATATAAGTCTAACACTTACAAAATAGATTGTTTCCGTGTGACTTTAGAAAAAGTAAAAATTTTGTTTTTTGCACAGTTTTTCCTCTGAAAAACGTATTTCCGGTTAACAGTTAAGTTTGAAAACCTAATAGTCGTGTACAGGGACGTAAACTGCAGATACAAAAAAAATATCAAAGCTCTACCAAAACGTTTAGCTATTTTATAAATATTGACTTTATTATAACTTCGCAGCTTTCTCTCTGCTGAACGATTGATCGTAAAAAAAACTACAAGTACTTAATGTGTAGGAAATTTTATCCTCTTCTATTTCATATAAGTCTAACACTTACAAAATAGATTGTTTCCGTGTGACTTTAGAAAAAGTAAAAATTTTGTTTTTTGCACAGTTTTTCCTCTGAAAAACGTATTTCCGGTTAACAGTTAAGTTTGAAAACCTAATAGTCGTGTACAGGGACGTAAACTGCAGATACAAAAAAAATATCAAAGCTCTACCAAAACGTTTAGCTATTTTATAAATATTGACTTTATTATAACTTCGCAGCTTTCTCTCTGCTGAACGATTGATCGTAAAAAAACTACAAGTACTTAATGTGTAGGAAATTTTATCCTCTTCTATGTCATATAAGTTTAACACTTACAAAATAGATTGTTTCCGTGTGACTTTAGAAAAAGTAAAAGTTTTGTTTTTTGCACAGTTTTTCTTGTGAAAAACGTGTTTTTGGTCAATACTTAAGTTCGAAAACCTAAAAGTCGTGTACAGGGACGTAAAGTACGCATACAAAAAAAAATCAAAGCTCTACCAAAACGTTTAGCTATTTTATAAATATTGACTTTATTATAACTTCGCAGCTTTCTCTCTGCTGAACGATTGATCGTAAAAAAAACTACAAGTACTTAATGTGTAGGAAATTTTATCCTCTTCTATTTCATATAAGTCTAACACTTACAAAATAGATTGTTTCCGTGTGACTTTAGAAAAAGTAAAAATTTTGTTTTTTGCACAGTTTTTCCTCTGAAAAACGTATTTCCGGTTAACAGTTAAGTTTGAAAACCTAATAGTCGTGTACAGGGACGTAAACTGCAGATACAAAAAAAATATCAAAGCTCTACCAAAACGTTTAGCTATTTTATAAATATTGACTTTATTATAACTTCGCAGCTTTCTCTCTGCTGAACGATTGATCGTAAAAAAAACTACAAGTACTTAATGTGTAGGAAATTTTATCCTCTTCTATTTCATATAAGTCTAACACTTACAAAATAGATTGTTTCCGTGTGACTTTAGAAAAAGTAAAAATTTTGTTTTTTGCACAGTTTTTCCTCTGAAAAACGTATTTCCGGTTAACAGTTAAGTTTGAAAACCTAATAGTCGTGTACAGGGACGTAAACTGCAGATACAAAAAAAATATCAAAGCTCTACCAAAACGTTTAGCTATTTTATAAATATTGACTTTATTATAACTTCGCAGCTTTCTCTCTGCTGAACGATTGATCGTAAAAAAACTACAAGTACTTAATGTGTAGGAAATTTTATCCTCTTCTATGTCATATAAGTTTAACACTTACAAAATAGATTGTTTCCGTGTGACTTTATAAAAAGTAAAAGTTTTGTTTTTTGCACAGTTTTTCTTGTGAAAAACGTGCTTTTGGTCAATACTTAAGTTCGAAAACCTAAAAGTCGTGTACAGGGACGTAAAGTACGCATACAAAAAAAAAATCAAAGCTCTACCAAAACGTTTAGCTATTTTATAAATATTGACTTTATTATAACTTCGCAGCTTTCTCTCTGCTGAACGATTGATCGTAAAAAAAACTACAAGTACTTAATGTGTAGGAAATTTTATCCTCTTCTATTTCATATAAGTCTAACACTTACAAAATAGATTGTTTCCGTGTGACTTTAGAAAAAGTAAAAATTTTGTTTTTTGCACAGTTTTTCCTCTGAAAAACTTGTTTCCGGGTAACAGTTAAGTTGGAAAACCTAATAGTCGTGTACAGGGACGTAAACTACAGATACAAAAAAAATATCAAAGCTCTACCAAAACGTTTAGCTATTTTATAAATATTGACTTTATTATAACTTCGCAGCTTTCTCTCTGCTGAACGATTGATCGTAAAAAAACTACAAGTACTTAATGTGTAGGAAATTTTATCCTCTTCTATTTCATATAAGTATAACACTTACAAAATAGATTGTTTCTGTGTGACTTTAGAAAAAGCAAAAATTTTGTTTTTTGCACAGTTTTTTCTCTGAAAAACTTGTTTCCGGGTAACAGTTAAGTTGGAAAACCTAATAGTCGTGTACAGGGACGTAAAGTAAGCATACAAAAAAAATATCAAAGCTCTACCAAAACGTTTAGCTATTTTATAAATATTGACTTTATTATAACTTCGCAGCTTTCTCTCTGCTGAACGATTGATCGTAAAAAAACTACAAGTACTTAATGTGTAGGAAATTTTATCCTCTTCTATTTCATATAAGTTTAACACTTACAAAATAGATTGTTTCTGTGTGACTTTAGAAAAAGTAAAAATTTTGTTTTTTGCACAGTTTTTTCTCTGAAAAACTTGTTTCCGGGTAACAGTTAAGTTGGAAAACCTAATAGTCGTGTACAGGGACGTAAAGTAAGCATACAAAAAAAATATCAAAGCTCTACCAAAACGTTTAGCTATTTTATAAATATTGACTTTATTATAACTTCGCAGCTTTCTCTCTGCTGAACGATTGATCGTAAAAAAACTACAAGTACTTAATGTGTAGGAAATTTTATCCTCTTCTATTTCATATAAGTTTAACACTTACAAAATAGATTGTTTCTGTGTGACTTTAGAAAAAGTAAAAATTTTGTTTTTTGCACAGTTTTTTCTCTGAAAAACTTGTTTCCGGGTAACAGTTAAGTTGGAAAACCTAATAGTCGTGTACAGGGACGTAAAGTAAGCATACAAAAAAAATATCAAAGCTCTACCAAAACGTTTAGCTATTTTATAAATATTGACTTTATTATAACTTCGCAGCTTTTTCTCTGCTGAACGATTGATCGTAAAAAAACTACAAGTACTTAATGTGTAGGAAATTTTATCCTCTTCTATGTCATATAAGTTTAACACTTACAAAATAGATTGTTTCCGTGTGACTTTAGAAAAAGTAAAAGTTTTGTTTTTTGCACAGTTTTTCTTGTGAAAAACGTGTTTTTGGTCAATACTTAAGTTCGAAAACCTAAAAGTCGTGTACAGGGACGTAAAGTACGCATACAAAAAAAAATCAAAGCTCTACCAAAACGTTTAGCTATTTTATAAATATTGACTTTATTATAACTTCGCAGCTTTCTCTCTGCTGAACGATTGATCGTAAAAAAAACTACAAGTACTTAATGTGTAGGAAATTTTATCCTCTTCTATTTCATATAAGTCTAACACTTACAAAATAGATTGTTTCCGTGTGACTTTAGAAAAAGTAAAAATTTTGTTTTTTGCACAGTTTTTCCTCTGAAAAACGTATTTCCGGTTAACAGTTAAGTTTGAAAACCTAATAGTCGTGTACAGGGACGTAAACTGCAGATACAAAAAAAATATCAAAGCTCTACCAAAACGTTTAGCTATTTTATAAATATTGACTTTATTATAACTTCGCAGCTTTCTCTCTGCTGAACGATTGATCGTAAAAAAACTACAAGTACTTAATGTGTAGGAAATTGTATCCTCTTCTATTTCATATAAGTTTAACACTTACAAAATAGATTGTTTCTGTGTGACTTTAGAAAAAGTAAAAATTTTGTTTTTTGCACAGTTTTTTCTCTGAAAAACTTGTTTCCGGGTAACAGTTAAGTTGGAAAACCTAATAGTCGTGTACAGGGACGTAAAGTAAGCATACAAAAAAAATATCAAAGCTCTACCAAAACGTTTAGCTATTTTATAAATATTGACTTTATTATAACTTCGCAGCTTTCTCTCTGCTGAACGATTGATCGTAAAAAAACTACAAGTACTTAATGTGTAGGAAATTTTATCCTCTTCTATGTCATATAAGTTTAACATTTACAAAATAGATTGTTTCCGTGTGACTTTAGAAAAAGTAAAAGTTTTGTTTTTTGCACAGTTTTTCTTGTGAAAAACGTGTTTTTGGTCAATACTTAAGTTCGAAAACCTAAAAGTCGTGTACAGGGACGTAAAGTACGCATACAAAAAAAAAATCAAAGCTCTACCAAAACGTTTAGCTATTTTATAAATATTGACTTTATTATAACTTCGCAGCTTTCTCTCTGCTGAACGATTGATCGTAAAAAAAACTACAAGTACTTAATGTGTAGGAAATTTTATCCTCTTCTATTTCATATAAGTCTAACACTTACAAAATAGATTGTTTCCGTGTGACTTTAGAAAAAGTAAAAATTTTGTTTTTTGCACAGTTTTTCCTCTGAAAAACTTGTTTCCGGGTAACAATTAAGTTGGAAAACCTAATAGTCGTGTACAGGGACGTAAACTACAGATACAAAAAAAATATCAAAGCTCTACCAAAACGTTTAGCTATTTTATAAATATTGACTTTATTATAACTTCGCAGCTTTCTCTCTGCTGAACGATTGATCGTAAAAAAACTACAAGTACTTAATGTGTAGGAAATTTTATCCTCTTCTATTTCATATAAGTTTAACACTTACAAAATAGATTGTTTCCTTGCGACTTTAGAAAAAGTAAAAATTTTGTTTTTTGCACAGTTTTTCTTGTGAAAAACGTGTTTTTGGTCAATACTTAAGTTCGAAAACCTAATAGTCGTGTACAGGGACGTAAAGTACGCATACAAAAAAAATATCAAAGCTCTACCAAAACGGTTAGCTATTTTATAAATATTGACTTTATTATAACTTCGCAGCTTTCTCTCTGCTGAACGATTGATCGTAAAAAAACTACAAGTACTTAATGTGTAGGAAATTTTATCCTCTTCTATTTCATATAAGTTTAACACTTACAAAATAGATTGTTTCCTTGCGACTTTAGAAAAAGTAAAAATTTTGTTTTTTGCACAGTTTTTCCTCTGAAAAACATGTTTCCGGGTAACAGTTAAGTTGGAAAATCTAATAGTCGTGTACAGGGACGTAAACTACGCATACAAAAAAAACATCAAAGCTCTACCAAAACGTTTAGCTATTTTATAAATATTGACTTTATTATAACTTCGCAGCTTTCTCTCGGCTGAACGATTGATCGTAAAAAAACTACAAGTACTTAATGTGTAGGAAATTTTATCCTCTTCTATTTCATATAAGTTTAACACTTACAAAATAGATTGTTTCTGTGTGACTTTAGAAAAAGTAAAAATTTTGTTTTTTGCACAGTTTTTTCTCTGAAAAACTTGTTTCCGGGTAACAGTTAAGTTGGAAAACCTAATAGTCGTGTACAGGGACGTAAAGTAAGCATACAAAAAAAATATCAAAGCTCTACCAAAACGTTTAGCTATTTTATAAATATTGACTTTATTATAACTTCGCAGCTTTCTCTCTGCTGAACGATTGATCGTAAAAAAACTACAAGTACTTAATGTGTAGGAAATTTTATCCTCTTCTATGTCATATAAGTTTAACACTTACAAAATAGATTGTTTCCGTGTGACTTTAGAAAAAGTAAAAGTTTTGTTTTTTGCACAGTTTTTCTTGTGAAAAACGTGTTTTTGGTCAATACTTAAGTTCGAAAACCAAAAAGTCGTGTACAGGGACGTAAAGTACGCATACAAAAAAAAATCAAAGCTCTACCAAAACGTTTAGCTATTTTATAAATATTGACTTTATTATAACTTCGCAGCTTTCTCTCTGCTGAACGATTGATCGTAAAAAAAACTACAAGTACTTAATGTGTAGGAAATTTTATCCTCTTCTATTTCATATAAGTCTAACACTTACAAAATAGATTGTTTCCGTGTGACTTTAGAAAAAGTAAAAATTTTGTTTTTTGCACAGTTTTTCCTCTGAAAAACGTATTTCCGGTTAACAGTTAAGTTTGAAAACCTAATAGTCGTGTACAGGGACGTAAACTGCAGATACAAAAAAAATATCAAAGCTCTACCAAAACGTTTAGCTATTTTATAAATATTGACTTTATTATAACTTCGCAGCTTTCTCTCTGCTGAACGATTGATCGTAAAAAAACTACAAGTACTTAATGTGTAGGAAATTTTATCCTCTTCTATGTCATATAAGTTTAACACTTACAAAATAGATTGTTTCCGTGTGACTTTAGAAAAAGTAAAAGTTTTGTTTTTTGCACAGTTTTTCTTGTGAAAAACGTGCTTTTGGTCAATACTTAAGTTCGAAAACCTAAAAGTCGTGTACAGGGACGTAAAGTACGCATACAAAAAAAAAATCAAAGCTCTACCAAAACGTTTAGCTATTTTATAAATATTGACTTTATTATAACTTCGCAGCTTTCTCTCTGCTGAACGATTGATCGTAAAAAAAACTACAAGTACTTAATGTGTAGGAAATTTTATCCTCTTCTATTTCATATAAGTCTAACACTTACAAAATAGATTGTTTCCGTGTGACTTTAGAAAAAGTAAAAATTTTGTTTTTTGCACAGTTTTTCCTCTGAAAAACTTGTTTCCGGGTAACAGTTAAGTTGGAAAACCTAATAGTCGTGTACAGGGACGTAAACTACAGATACAAAAAAAATATCAAAGCTCTACCAAAACGTTTAGCTATTTTATAAATATTGACTTTATTATAACTTCGCAGCTTTCTCTCTGCTGAACGATTGATCGTAAAAAAACTACAAGTACTTAATGTGTAGGAAATTTTATCCTCTTCTATTTCATATAAGTATAACACTTACAAAATAGATTGTTTCTGTGTGACTTTAGAAAAAGCAAAAATTTTGTTTTTTGCACAGTTTTTTCTCTGAAAAACTTGTTTCCGGGTAACAGTTAAGTTGGAAAACCTAATAGTCGTGTACAGGGACGTAAAGTAAGCATACAAAAAAAATATCAAAGCTCTACCAAAACGTTTAGCTATTTTATAAATATTGACTTTATTATAACTTCGCAGCTTTCTCTCTGCTGAACGATTGATCGTAAAAAAACTACAAGTACTTAATGTGTAGGAAATTTTATCCTCTTCTATTTCATATAAGTTTAACACTTACAAAATAGATTGTTTCTGTGTGACTTTAGAAAAAGTAAAAATTTTGTTTTTTGCACAGTTTTTTCTCTGAAAAACTTGTTTCCGGGTAACAGTTAAGTTGGAAAACCTAATAGTCGTGTACAGGGACGTAAAGTAAGCATACAAAAAAAATATCAAAGCTCTACCAAAACGTTTAGCTATTTTATAAATATTGACTTTATTATAACTTCGCAGCTTTCTCTCTGCTGAACGATTGATCGTAAAAAAACTACAAGTACTTAATGTGTAGGAAATTTTATCCTCTTCTATTTCATATAAGTTTAACACTTACAAAATAGATTGTTTCTGTGTGACTTTAGAAAAAGTAAAAATTTTGTTTTTTGCACAGTTTTTTCTCTGAAAAACTTGTTTCCGGGTAACAGTTAAGTTGGAAAACCTAATAGTCGTGTACAGGGACGTAAAGTAAGCATACAAAAAAAATATCAAAGCTCTACCAAAACGTTTAGCTATTTTATAAATATTGACTTTATTATAACTTCGCAGCTTTCTCTCTGCTGAACGATTGATCGTAAAAAAACTACAAGTACTTAATGTGTAGGAAATTTTATCCTCTTCTATGTCATATAAGTTTAACACTTACAAAATAGATTGTTTCCGTGTGACTTTAGAAAAAGTAAAAGTTTTGTTTTTTGCACAGTTTTTCTTGTGAAAAACGTGTTTTTGGTCAATACTTAAGTTCGAAAACCTAAAAGTCGTGTACAGGGACGTAAAGTACGCATACAAAAAAAAATCAAAGCTCTACCAAAACGTTTAGCTATTTTATAAATATTGACTTTATTATAACTTCGCAGCTTTCTCTCTGCTGAACGATTGATCGTAAAAAAAACTACAAGTACTTAATGTGTAGGAAATTTTATCCTCTTCTATTTCATATAAGTCTAACACTTACAAAATAGATTGTTTCCGTGTGACTTTAGAAAAAGTAAAAATTTTGTTTTTTGCACAGTTTTTCCTCTGAAAAACGTATTTCCGGTTAACAGTTAAGTTTGAAAACCTAATAGTCGTGTACAGGGACGTAAACTGCAGATACAAGAAAAATATCAAAGCTCTACCAAAACGTTTAGCTATTTTATAAATATTGACTTTATTATAACTTCGCAGCTTTCTCTCTGCTGAACGATTGATCGTAAAAAAACTACAAGTACTTAATGTGTAGGAAATTGTATCCTCTTCTATTTCATATAAGTTTAACACTTACAAAATAGATTGTTTCTGTGTGACTTTAGAAAAAGTAAAAATTTTGTTTTTTGCACAGTTTTTTCTCTGAAAAACTTGTTTCCGGGTAACAGTTAAGTTGGAAAACCTAATAGTCGTGTACAGGGACGTAAAGTAAGCATACAAAAAAAATATCAAAGCTCTACCAAAACGTTTAGCTATTTTATAAATATTGACTTTATTATAACTTCGCAGCTTTCTCTCTGCTGAACGATTGATCGTAAAAAAACTACAAGTACTTAATGTGTAGGAAATTTTATCCTCTTCTATGTCATATAAGTTTAACATTTACAAAATAGATTGTTTCCGTGTGACTTTAGAAAAAGTAAAAGTTTTGTTTTTTGCACAGTTTTTCTTGTGAAAAACGTGTTTTTGGTCAATACTTAAGTTCGAAAACCTAAAAGTCGTGTACAGGGACGTAAAGTACGCATACAAAAAAAAAATCAAAGCTCTACCAAAACGTTTAGCTATTTTATAAATATTGACTTTATTATAACTTCGCAGCTTTCTCTCTGCTGAACGATTGATCGTAAAAAAAACTACAAGTACTTAATGTGTAGGAAATTTTATCCTCTTCTATTTCATATAAGTCTAACACTTACAAAATAGATTGTTTCCGTGTGACTTTAGAAAAAGTAAAAATTTTGTTTTTTGCACAGTTTTTCCTCTGAAAAACTTGTTTCCGGGTAACAATTAAGTTGGAAAACCTAATAGTCGTGTACAGGGACGTAAACTACAGATACAAAAAAAATATCAAAGCTCTACCAAAACGTTTAGCTATTTTATAAATATTGACTTTATTATAACTTCGCAGCTTTCTCTCTGCTGAACGATTGATCGTAAAAAAACTACAAGTACTTAATGTGTAGGAAATTTTATCCTCTTCTATTTCATATAAGTTTAACACTTACAAAATAGATTGTTTCATTGTGACTTTAGAAAAAGTAAAAATTTTGTTTTTTGCACAGTTTTTCCTCTGAAAAACATGTTTCCGGGTAACAGTTAAGTTGGAAAATCTAATAGTCGTGTACAGGGACGTAAACTACGCATACAAAAAAAAACATCAAAGCTCTACCAAAACGTTTAGCTATTTTATAAATATTGACTTTATTATAACTTCGCAGCTTTCTCTCGGCTGAACGATTGATCGTAAAAAAACTACAAGTACTTAATGTGTAGGAAATTTTATCCTCTTCTATTTCATATAAGTTTAACACTTACAAAATAGATTGTTTCCGTGTGACTTTAGAAAAAGTAAAAGTTTTGTTTTTTGCACAGTTTTTCTTGTGAAAAACGTGTTTTTGGTCAATACTTAAGTTCGAAAACCTAATAGTCGTGTACAGGGACGTAAAGTACGCATACAAAAAAAATATCAAAGCTCTACCAAAACGGTTAGCTATTTTATAAATATTGACTTTATTATAACTTCGCAGCTTTCTCTCTGCTGAACGATTGATCGTAAAAAAACTACAAGTACTTAATGTGTAGGAAATTTTATCCTCTTCTATTTCACATAAGTTTAACACTTACAAAATAGATTGTTTCCTTGCGACTTTAGAAAAAGTAAAAATTTTGTTTTTTGCACAGTTTTTCCTCTGAAGAACATGTTTCCGGGTAACAGTTAAGTTGGAAAATCTAATAGTCGTGTACAGGGACGTAAACTACGCATACAAAAAAAACATCAAAGCTCTACCAAAACGTTTAGCTATTTTATAAATATTGACTTTATTATAACTTCGCAGCTTTCTCTCGGCTGAACGATTGATCGTAAAAAAACTACAAGTACTTAATGTGTAGGAAATTTTATCCTCTTCTATTTCATATAAGTTTAACACTTACAAAATAGATTGTTTCTGTGTGACTTTAGAAAAAGTAAAAATTTTGTTTTTTGCACAGTTTTTTCTCTGAAAAACTTGTTTCCGGGTAACAGTTAAGTTGGAAAACCTAATAGTCGTGTACAGGGACGTAAAGTAAGCATACAAAAAAAATATCAAAGCTCTACCAAAACGTTTAGCTATTTTATAAATATTGACTTTATTATAACTTCGCAGCTTTCTCTCTGCTGAACGATTGATCGTAAAAAAACTACAAGTACTTAATGTGTAGGAAATTTTATCCTCTTCTATGTCATATAAGTTTAACACTTACAAAATAGATTGTTTCCGTGTGACTTTAGAAAAAGTAAAAGTTTTGTTTTTTGCACAGTTTTTCTTGTGAAAAACGTGTTTCCGGTCAAGATTTAAGTTGTAAAACCTAATAGTATTGTACAGGGACCTAAACTACGCATACAAAAAAAAATATCAAAGCTCTACCAAAACGTTTAGCTATTTTATAAATTTTGACTTTATTATAACTTCGCAGGTTTATCTTGGCTGAACGATTGATCGTAAAAAATACTACAAGTACTTAATGTGTAGGAAATTTTATCCTCTTCTATTTCATATAAGTTTAACACTTACAAAATGGATTGTTTCCGTGTAACTTTAGAAAAAATAAAAGTTTTGTTTTTTGCACAGTTTTTCCTCTGAAAAACGTATTTCCGGTTAACAGTTAAGTTTGAAAACCTAATAGTCGTGTACAGGGACGTAAACTACGCATACAAAAAAAATATCAAAGCTCTACCAAAACGTTTAGCTATTTTATAAATATTGACTTTATTATAACTTCGCAGCTTTCTCTCTGCTGAACGATTGATCGTAAAAAAAACTACAAGTATTTAATGTGTAGGAAATTTTATCCTCTTCTATTTCATATAAGTTTAACACTTACAAAATAAATGGTTTCCGTGTGACTTTAGAAAAAGTAAAAATTTGGTTTTTTGTACAGTTTTTCCTGTGAAAAACGTGTTTCCGGTCAAGATTTAAGTTGTAAAACCTAATAGTATTGTACAGGGACCTAAACTACGCATACAAAAAAAATATCAAAGCTCTACCAAAACGTTTAGCTATTTTATAAATTTTGACTTTATTATAACTTCGCAGGTTTATCTCGGCTGAACGATTGATCGTAAAAAATACTACAAGTACTTAATGTGTAGGAAATTTTATCCTCTTCTATTTCATATAAGTTTAACACTTACAAAATGGATTGTTTCCGTGTAACTTTAGAAAAAATAAAAGTTTTGTTTTTTGCACAGTTTTTCTTGTGAAAAACGTGTTTTTGGTCAATACTTAAGTTCGAAAACCTAATAGTCGTGTACAGGGACGAAAAGTACGCATACAAAAAAAATATCAAAGCTCTACCAAAACGTTTAGCTATTTTATAAATATTGACTTTATTATAACTTCGCAGCTTTCTCTCTGCTGAACGATTGATCGTAAAAAAACTACAAGTACTTAATGTGTAGGAAATTTTATCCTCTTCTATTTCATATAATTTTAACACTTACAAAATAGATTGTTTCCTTGTGACTTTAGAAAAAGTAAAAATTTTGTTTTTTGCACAGTTTTTCCTCTGAAAAACGTGTTTCCGGGTAACAGTTAAGTTGGAAAACCTAATAGTCGTGTACAGGGACGTAAGCTACGCATACAAAAAAAATATCAAAGCTCTACCAAAACGTTTAGCTATTTTATAAATATTGACTTTATTATAACTTCGCAGCTTTCTCTCTGCTGAACGATTGATCGTAAAAAAACTACAAGTACTTAATGTGTAGGAAATTTTATCCTCTTCTATTTCATATAAGTTTAACACTTACAAAATAGATTGTTTCCGTGTGACTTTAAAAAAAGTAAAAATTTTGTTTTTTGCACAGTTTTTCCTCTGAAAAACTTGTTTCCGGGTAACAGTTAAGTTGGAAAACCTAATAGTCGTGTACAGGGACGTAAACTGCAGATACAAAAAAAATATCAAAGCTCTACCAAAACGTTTAGCTATTTTATAAATATTGACTTTATTATAACTTCGCAGCTTTCTCTCGGCTGAACGATTGATCGCAAAGAAACTACAAGTACTTAATGTGTAGGAAATTTTATCCTCTTCTATTTCATATAAGTTTGACACTTACAAAATAGATTGTTTCCGTGTGACTTTAGAAAAAGTAAAAATTTTGTTTTTTGCACAGTTTTTCCTCTGAAAAACGTATTTCCGGTTAACAGTTAAGTTTGAAAACCTAATAGTCGTGTACAGGGACGTAAACTGCAGATACAAATAAAATATCAAAGCTCTACCAAAACGTTTAGCTATTTTATAAATATTGACTTTATTATAACTTCGCAGCTTTCTCTCTGCTGAACGATTGATCGTAAAAAAAACTACAAGTATTTAATGTGTAGGAAATTTTATCCTCTTCTATTTCATATAAGTTTAACACTTACAAAATAAATTGTTTCCGTGTGACTTTAGAAAAAGTAAAAATTTGGTTTTTTGCACAGTTTTTCCTGTGAAAAACGTGTTTCCGGTCAAGATTTAAGTTGTAAAACCTAATAGTATTGTACAGGGACCTAAACTACGCATACAAAAAAAATATCAAAGCTCTACCAAAATGTTTAGCTATTTTATAAATTTTGACTTTATTATAACTTCGCAGGTTTATCTCGGCTGAACGATTGATCGTAAAAAATACTACAAGTACTTAATGTGTAGGAAATTTTATCCTCTTCTATTTCATATAAGTTTAACACTTACAAAATGGATTGTTTCCGTGTAACTTTAGAAAAAATAAAAGTTTTGTTTTTAGCACAGTTTTTCTTGTGAAAAACGTGTTTTTGGTCAATACTTAAGTTCGAAAACCTAATAGTCGTGTACAGGGACGTAAAGTACGCATACAAAAAAATATCAAAGCTCTACCAAAACGTTTAGCTATTTTATAAATATTGACTTTATTATAACTTCGCAGCTTTCTCTCTGCTGAACGATTGATCGTAATAAAACTACAAGTATTTAATGTGTAGGAAATTTTATCCTCTTCTATTTCATATAATTTTAACACTTACAAAATAGATTGTTTCCTTGTGACTTTAGAAAAAGTAAAAATTTTGTTTTTTGCACAGTTTTTCCTCTGAAAAACGTGTTTCCGTATAACAGTTAAGTTGGAAAACCTAATAGTCGTGTACAGGGACGTAAATTACGCATACAAAAAAAATATCAAAGCTCTACCAAAACGTTTAGCTATTTTATAAATATTGACTTTATTATAACTTCGCAGCTTTCTCTCTGCTGAACGATTGATCGTAAAAAAAACTACAAGTATTTAATGTGTAGGAAATTTTATCCTCTTCTATTTCATATAAGTTTAACACTTACAAAATAAATTGTTTCCGTGTGACTTTAGAAAAAGTAAAAATTTGGTTTTTTGCACAGTTTTTTCTGTGAAAAACGTGTTTCCGGTCAAGATTTAAGTTGTAAAACCTAATAGTATTGTACAGGGACCTAAACTACGCATACAAAAAAAATATCAAAGCTTTACCAAAACGTTTAGCTATTTTATAAATTTTGACTTTATTATAACTTCGCAGGTTTATCTCGGCTGAACGATTGATCGTAAAAAATACTACAAGTACTTAATGTGTAGGAAATTTTATCCTCTTCTATTTCATATAAGTTTAACACTTACAAAATGGATTGTTTCCGTGTAACTTTAGAAAAAATAAAAGTTTTGTTTTTTGCACAGTTTTTCTTGTGAAAAACGTGTTTTTGGTCAATACTTAAGTTCGAAAACCTAATAGTCGTGTACAGGGACGAAAAGTACGCATACAAAAAAAATATCAAAGCTCTACCAAAACGTTTAGCTATTTTATAAATATTGACTTTATTATAACTTCGCAGCTTTCTCTCTGCTGAACGATTGATCGTAAAAAAACTACAAGTACTTAATGTGTAGGAAATTTTATCCTCTTCTATTTCATATAATTTTAACACTTACAAAATAGATTGTTTCCTTGTGACTTTAGAAAAAGTAAAAATTTTGTTTTTTGCACAGTTTTTCCTCTGAAAAACGTGTTTCCGGGTAACAGTTAAGTTGGAAAACCTAATAGTCGTGTACAGGGACGTAAGCTACGCATACAAAAAAAATATCAAAGCTCTACCAAAACGTTTAGCTATTTTATAAATATTGACTTTATTATAACTTCGCAGCTTTCTCTCTGCTGAACGATTGATCGTAAAAAAACTACAAGTACTTAATGTGTAGGAAATTTTATCCTCTTCTATTTCATATAAGTTTAACACTTACAAAATAGATTGTTTCCGTGTGACTTTAAAAAAAGTAAAAATTTTGTTTTTTGCACAGTTTTTCCTCTGAAAAACTTGTTTCCGGGTAACAGTTAAGTTGGAAAACCTAATAGTCGTGTACAGGGACGTAAACTGCAGATACAAAAAAAATATCAAAGCTCTACCAAAACGTTTAGCTATTTTATAAATATTGACTTTATTATAACTTCGCAGCTTTCTCTCGGCTGAACGATTGATCGCAAAGAAACTACAAGTACTTAATGTGTAGGAAATTTTATCCTCTTCTATTTCATATAAGTTTGACACTTACAAAATAGATTGTTTCCGTGTGACTTTAGAAAAAGTAAAAATTTTGTTTTTTGCACAGTTTTTCCTCTGAAAAACGTATTTCCGGTTAACAGTTAAGTTTGAAAACCTAATAGTCGTGTACAGGGACGTAAACTGCAGATACAAATAAAATATCAAAGCTCTACCAAAACGTTTAGCTATTTTATAAATATTGACTTTATTATAACTTCGCAGCTTTCTCTCTGCTGAACGATTGATCGTAAAAAAAACTACAAGTATTTAATGTGTAGGAAATTTTATCCTCTTCTATTTCATATAAGTTTAACACTTACAAAATAAATTGTTTCCGTGTGACTTTAGAAAAAGTAAAAATTTGGTTTTTTGCACAGTTTTTCCTGTGAAAAACGTGTTTCCGGTCAAGATTTAAGTTGTAAAACCTAATAGTATTGTACAGGGACCTAAACTACGCATACAAAAAAAATATCAAAGCTCTACCAAAATGTTTAGCTATTTTATAAATTTTGACTTTATTATAACTTCGCAGGTTTATCTCGGCTGAACGATTGATCGTAAAAAATACTACAAGTACTTAATGTGTAGGAAATTTTATCCTCTTCTATTTCATATAAGTTTAACACTTACAAAATGGATTGTTTCCGTGTAACTTTAGAAAAAATAAAAGTTTTGTTTTTAGCACAGTTTTTCTTGTGAAAAACGTGTTTTTGGTCAATACTTAAGTTCGAAAACCTAATAGTCGTGTACAGGGACGTAAAGTACGCATACAAAAAAATATCAAAGCTCTACCAAAACGTTTAGCTATTTTATAAATTTTGACTTTATTATAACTTCGCCAGCGTGGCTCTGATGGTTAGAGCATCGGACTGCGGCGCGGAAGTCTGGAGTTCAAATCCCAGATCGATGCCTGGCGGGCGGCCTACCCAGTCGCTTTAAATAATTGGGAACCTGCGTTCGAAAGAACAAGGGGTAATAATGCGGCTGTCTAATGCGTGGTGCTCACCACATCACCACGTGTCATGAATTTGACACGCGACAGCCGGGTGTGAGAGCGAGGATACGGAAGCTCTAACCTTCCGCCTTGCAGGCCAAGCTCCTTCATGGGGTGTTAGTGCCTCACCATTATTATTATTATAACTTCGCAGGTTTATCTCGGCTGAACGATTGATCGTAAAAAATACTACAAGTACTTAATGTGTAGGAAATTTTATCCTCTTCTATTTCATATAAGTTTAACACTTACAAAATGGATTGTTTCCGTGTAACTTTAGAAAAAATAAAAGTTTTGTTTTTTGCACAGTTTTTCTTGTGAAAAACGTGTTTTTGGTCAATACTTAAGTTCGAAAACCTAATAGTCGTGTACAGGGACGTAAAGTACGCATACAAAAAAATATCAAAGCTCTACCAAAACGTTTAGCTATTTTATAAATATTGACTTTATTATAACTTCGCAGCTTTCTCTCTGCTGAACGATTGATCGTAATAAAACTACAAGTACTTAATGTGTAGGAAATTTGATCCTCTTCTATTTCATATAATTTTAACACTTACAAAATAGATTGTTTCCTTGTGACTTTAGAAAAAGTAAAAATTTTGTTTTTTGCACAGTTTTTTTTCTGAAAAACTTGTTTCCGGGTAACAGTTAAGTTGGAAAACCTAATAGTCGTGTACAGGGACGTAAAGTACGCATACAAAAAAAATATCAAAGCTCTACCAAAACGTTTAGCTATTTTATAAATATTGACTTTATTATAACTTCGCAGCTTTCTCTCGGCTGAACGATTGATCGTAAAAAAACTACAAGTACTTAATGTGTAGGAAATTTTATCCTCTTCTATTTCATATAAGTTTAACACTTACAAAATAAATTGTTTCCGTGTGACTTTAGAAAAAGTAAAAATTTGGTTTTTTGCACAGTTTTTCCTGTGAAAAACGTGTTTCCGCTCAAGATTGAAGTTGTAAAACCTAATAGTATTGTACAGGGACCTAAACTACGCATAAAAAAAAAATATCAAAGGTCTACCAAAACGTTTAGCTATTTTATAAATTTTGACTTTATTATAACTTCGCAGGTTTATCTCGGCTGAACGATTGATCGTAAAAAATACTACAAGTACTTAATGTGTAGGAAATTTTATCCTCTTCTATTTCATATAAGTTTAACACTTACAAAATGGATTGTTTCCGTGTAACTTTAGAAAAAATAAAAGTTTTGTTTTTTGCACAGTTTTTCTTGTGAAAAACGTGTTTTTGGTCAATACTTAAGTTCGAAAACCTAATAGTCGTGTACAGGGACGTAAAGTACGCATACAAAAAAAATATCAAAGCTCTACCAAAACGTTTAGCTATTTTATAAATATTGACTTTATTATAACTTCGCAGCTTTCTCTCTGCTGAACGATTGATCGTAAAAAAACTACAAGTACTTAATGTGTAGGAAATTTTATCCTCTTCTATTTCATATAAGTTTAACACTTACAAAATAGATTGTTTCCGTGTGACTTTAGAAATGTAAAAATTTGGTTTTTTGCACAGTTTTTTCTGTGAAAAACGTGTTTCCGGTCAAGATTTAAGTTGTAAAACCTAATAGTATTGTACAGGGACCTAAACTACGCATACAAAAAAATATCAAAGCTCTACCAAAACGTTTAGCTATTTTATAAATTTTGACTTTATTATAACTTCGCCAGCGTGGCTCTGATGGTTAGAGCATCGGACTGCGGCGCGGAAGTCTGGAGTTCAAATCCCAGATCGATGCCTGGCGGGCGGCCTACCCAGTCGCTTTAAATAATTGGGAACCTGCGTTCGAAAGAACAAGGGGTAATAATGCGGCTGTCTAATGCGTGGTGCTCACCACATCACCACGTGTCATGAATTTGACACGCGACAGCCGGGTGTGAGAGCGAGGATACGGAAGCTCTAACCTTCCGCCTTGCAGGCCAAGCTCCTTCATGGGGTGTTAGTGCCTCACCATTATTATTATTATAACTTCGCAGGTTTATCTCGGCTGAACGATTGATCGTAAAAAATACTACAAGTACTTAATGTGTAGGAAATTTTATCCTCTTCTATTTCATATAAGTTTAACACTTACAAAATGGATTGTTTCCGTGTAACTTTAGAAAAAATAAAAGTTTTGTTTTTTGCACAGTTTTTCTTGTGAAAAACGTGTTTTTGGTCAATACTTAAGTTCGAAAACCTAATAGTCGTGTACAGGGACGTAAAGTACGCATACAAAAAAATATCAAAGCTCTACCAAAACGTTTAGCTATTTTATAAATATTGACTTTATTATAACTTCGCAGCTTTCTCTCTGCTGAACGATTGATCGTAATAAAACTACAAGTACTTAATGTGTAGGAAATTTGATCCTCTTCTATTTCATATAATTTTAACACTTACAAAATAGATTGTTTCCTTGTGACTTTAGAAAAAGTAAAAATTTTGTTTTTTGCACAGTTTTTCCTCTGAAAAACGTGTTTCCGTATAACAGTTAAGTTGGAAAACCTAATAGTCGTGTACAGGGACGTAAACTACGCATACAAAAAAAATATCAAAGCTCTACCAAAACGTTTAGCTATTTAATAAATATTGACTTTATTATAACTTCGCAGCTTTCTCTCGGCTGAACGATTGATCGTAAAAAAACTACAAGTACTTAATGTGTAGGAAATTTTATCCTCTTCTATTTCATATAAGTTTAACACTTACAAAATAGATTGTTTCTGTGTGACTTTAGAAAAAGTAAAAATTTTGTTTTTTGCACAGTTTTTTTTCTGAAAAACTTGTTTCCGGGTAACAGTTAAGTTGGAAAACCTAATAGTCGTGTACAGGGACGTAAAGTACGCATACAAAAAAAATATCAAAGCTCTACCAAAACGTTTAGCTATTTTATAAATATTGACTTTATTATAACTTCGCAGCTTTCTCTCGGCTGAACGATTGATCGTAAAAAAACTACAAGTACTTAATGTGTAGGAAATTTTATCCTCTTCTATTTCATATAAGTTTAACACTTACAAAATAAATTGTTTCCGTGTGACTTTAGAAAAAGTAAAAATTTGGTTTTTTGCACAGTTTTTCCTGTGAAAAACGTGTTTCCGGTCAAGATTGAAGTTGTAAAACCTAATAGTATTGTACAGGGACCTAAACTACGCATAAAAAAAAAATATCAAAGCTCTACCAAAACGTTTAGCTATTTTATAAATTTTGACTTTATTATAACTTCGCAGGTTTATCTCGGCTGAACGATTGATCGTAAAAAATACTACAAGTACTTAATGTGTAGGAAATTTTATCCTCTTCTATTTCATATAAGTTTAACACTTACAAAATGGATTGTTTCCGTGTAACTTTAGAAAAAATAAAAGTTTTGTTTTTTGCACAGTTTTTCTTGTGAAAAACGTGTTTTTGGTCAATACTTAAGTTCGAAAACCTAATAGTCGTGTACAGGGACGTAAAGTACGCATACAAAAAAAATATCAAAGCTCTACCAAAACGTTTAGCTATTTTATAAATATTGACTTTATTATAACTTCGCAGCTTTCTCTCTGCTGAACGATTGATCGTAAAAAAACTACAAGTACTTAATGTGTAGGAAATTTTATCCTCTTCTATTTCATATAAGTTTAACACTTACAAAATAGATTGTTTCCGTGTGACTTTAGAAATGTAAAAATTTTGTTTTTTGCACAGTTTTTCCTCTGAAAAACTTGTTTCCGGGTAACAGTTAAGGTGGAAAACCTAATAGTCGTGTACAGGGACGTAAACTACAGATACAAAAAAAATATCAAAGCTCTACCAAAACGTTTAGCTATTTTATAAATATTGACTTTATTATAACTTCGCAGCTTTCTCTCTGCTGAACGATTGATCGTAATAAAACTACAAGTACTTAATGTGTAGGAAATTTGATCCTCTTCTATTTCATATAATTTTAACACTTACAAAATAGATTGTTTCCTTGTGACTTTAGAAAAAGTAAAAATTTTGTTTTTTGCACAGTTTTTCCTCTGAAAAACGTGTTTCCGTATAACAGTTAAGTTGGAAAACCTAATAGTCGTGTACAGGGACGTAAACTACGCATACAAAAAAAATATCAAAGCTCTACCAAAACGTTTAGCTATTTAATAAATATTGACTTTATTATAACTTCGCAGCTTTCTCTCGGCTGAACGATTGATCGTAAAAAATACTACAAGTACTTAATGTGTAGGAAATTTTATCCTCTTCTATTTCATATAAGTTTAACACTTACAAAATGGATTGTTTCCGTGTAACTTTAGAAAAAATAAAAGTTTTGTTTTTTGCACAGTTTTTCTTGTGAAAAACGTGTTTTTGGTCAATACTTAAGTTCGAAAACCTAATAGTCGTGTACAGGGACGTAAAGTACGCATACAAAAAAAATATCAAAGCTCTACCAAAACGTTTAGCTATTTTATAAATATTGACTTTATTATAACTTCGCAGCTTTCTCTCTGCTGAACGATTGATCGTAAAAAAACTACAAGTACTTAATGTGTAGGAAATTTTATCCTCTTCTATTTCATATAAGTTTAACACTTACAAAATAGATTGTTCCGTGTGACTTTAGAAATGTAAAAATTTTGTTTTTTGCACAGTTTTTCCTCTGAAAAACTTGTTTCCGGGTAACAGTTAAGGTGGAAAACCTAATAGTCGTGTACAGGGACGTAAACTACAGATACAAAAAAAATATCAAAGCTCTACCAAAACGTTTAGCTATTTTATAAATATTGACTTTATTATAACTTCGCAGCTTTCTCTCTGCTGAACGATTGATCGTAAAAAAACTACAAGTACTTAATGTGTAGGAAATTTTATCCTCTTCTATTTCATATAATTTTAACACTTACAAAATAGATTGTTTCCTTGTGACTTTAGAAAAAGTAAAAATTTTGTTTTTTGCACACTTTTTCCTCTGAAAAACGTGTTTCCGGGTAACAGTTAGGTTGGAAAATCTAATAGTCGTGTACAGGGACGTAAACTACGCATACAAAAAAATATCAAAGCTCTACCAAAACGTTTAGCTATTTTATAAATATTGACTTTATTATAACTTCGCAGCTTTCTCTCGGCTGAACGATTGATCGTAAAAAAACTACAAGTACTTAATGTGTAGGAAATTTTATCCTCTTCTATTTCATATAAGTTTAACACTTACAAAATAGATTGTTTCTGTGTGACTTTAGAAAAAGTAAAAATTTTGTTTTTTGCACAGTTTTTTCTCTGAAAAACTTGTTTCCGGGTAACAGTTAAGTTGGAAAACCTAATAGTCGTGTACATGTACGTAAAGTACGCATACAAAAAAAATATCAAAGCTCTACCAAAACGTTTAGCTATTTTATAAATATTCACTTTATTATAACTTCGCAGCTTTCTCTCTGCTGAACGATTGATCGTAAAAAAACTACAAGTACTTAATGTGTAGGAAATTTTATCCTCTTCTATTTCATATAAGTTTAACACTTACAAAATAGATTGTTTCCGTGTGACTTTAGAAAAAGTAAAAATTTTGTTTTTTGCACAGTTTTTCCTCTGAAAAACGTGTTTCCGGTTAACGGTTAAGTTGGCAAACCTAATAGTCGAGTACAGGGACGTAAACTACGCATACAAAAAAAATATCAAAGCTCTACCAAAACGTTTAGCTTGTTTATGAATATTGACTTTATTATAATTTCGCAGCTTTCTCTCTGCTGAACGATTGATCGTATAAAAAACTACAAGTATTTAATGTGTAGGAAATTTTATCCTCTTCTATTTCATATAAGTTTAGCACTTACAAAATGGATTGTTTCCGTGTAACTTTAGAAAAAATAAAAGTTTTGTTTTTTGCACAGTTTTTCTTGTGAAAAACGTGTTTTTGGTCAATACTTAAGTTCGAAAACCTAATAGTCGAGTACAGGGACGTAAACTACGCATACAAAAAAAATATCAAAGCTCTACCAAAACGTTTAGCTTGTTTATGAATATTGACTTTATTATAACTTCGCAGCTTTCTCTCTGCTGAACGATTGATCGTAAAAAAAACTACAAGTATTTAATGTGTAGGAAATTTTATCCTCTTCTATTTCATATAAGTTTAGCACTTACAAAATGGATTGTTTCCGTGTAACTTTAGAAAAAATAAAAGTTTTGTTTTTTGCACAGTTTTTCTTGTGAAAAACGTGTTTTTGGTCAATACTTAAGTTCGAAAACCTAATAGTCGTGTACAGGAACGTAAAGTACGCATACAAAAAAAATATCAAAGCTCTACCAAAACGTTTAGCTATTTTATAAATATTGACTTTATTATAACTTCGCAGCTTTCTCTCGGCTGAACGATTGATCGTAAAAAATACTACAAGTACTTAATGTGTAGGAAATTTTATCCTCTTCTATTTCATATAAGTTTAACACTTACAAAATGGATTGTTTCCGTGTAACTTTAGAAAAAATAAAAGTTTTGTTTTTTGCACAGTTTTTCTTGTGAAAAACGTGTTTTTGGTCAATACTTAAGTTCGAAAACCTAATAGTCGTGTACAGGGACGTAAACTACGCATACAAAAAAATATCAAAGCTCTACCAAAACGTTTAGCTATTTTATAAATATTGACTTTATTATAACTTCGCAGCTTTCTCTCTGCTGAACGATTGATCGTAATAAAACTACAAGTACTTAATGTGTAGGAAATTTGATCCTCTTCTATTTCATATAATTTTAACACTTACAAAATAGATTGCTTCCTTGTGACTTTAGAAAAAGTAAAAATTTTGTTTTTTGCACAGTTTTTCCTCTGAAAAACGTGTTTCCGTATAACAGTTAAGTTGGAAAACCTAATAGTCGTGTACAGGGACGTAAACTACGCATACAAAAAAATATCAAAGCTCTACCAAAACGTTTAGCTATTTTATAAATATTGACTTTATTATAACTTCGCAGCTTTCTCTCTGCTGAACGATTGATCGTAAAAAAAACTACAAGTATTTAATGTGTAGGAAATTTTATCCTCTTTTATTTCATGTAAGTTTAACACTTACAAAATAAATTGTTTCCGTGTGACTTTAGAAAAAGTAAAAATTTGGTTTTTTGCACAGTTTTTCCTGTGAAAAACGTGTTTCCGGTCAAGATTTAAGTTGTAAAACCTAATAGTATTGTACAAGGACCTAAACTACGCATACAAAAAAAATATCAAAGCTCTACCAAAACGTTTAGCTATTTTATAAATTTTGACTTTATTATAACTTCGCAGGTTTATCTCGGCTGAACGATTGATCGTAAAAAATACTACAAGTACTTAATGTGTAGGAAATTTTATCCTCTTCTATTTCATATAAGTTTAACACTTACAAAATGGATTGTTTCCGTGTAACTTTAGAAAAAATAAAAGTTTTGTTTTTTGCACAGTTTTTCTTGTGAAAAACGTGTTTTTGGTCAATACTTAAGTTCGAAAACCTAATAGTCGTGTACAGGGACGTAAAGTACGCATACAAAAAAATATCAAAGCTCTACCAAAACGTTTAGCTATTTTATAAATATTGACTTTATTATAACTTCGCAGCTTTCTCTCTGCTGAACGATTGATCGTAATAAAACTACAAGTACTTAATGTGTAGGAAATTTGATCCTCTTCTATTTCATATAATTTTAGCACTTACAAAATAGATTGTTTCCTTGTGACTTTAGAAAAAGTAAAAATTTTGTTTTTTGCACAGTTTTTCCTCTGAAAAACGTGTTTCCGTATAACAGTTAAGTTGGAAAACCTAATAGTCGTGTACAGGGACATAAACTACGCATACAAAAAAATATCAAAGCTCTACCAAAACGTTTAGCTATTTTATAAATATTGACTTTATTATAACTTCGCAGCTTTCTCTCGGCTGAACGATTGATCGTAAAAAAACTACAAGTACTTAATGTGTAGGAAATTTTATCCTCTTCTATTTCATATAAGTTTAACACTTACAAAATAGATTGTTTCTGTTTGACTTTAGAAAAAGTAAAAATTTTGTTTTTTGCACAGTTTTTTCTCTGAAAAACTTGTTTCCGGGTAACAGTTAAGTTGGAAAACCTAATAGTCGTGTACAAGGACGTAAAGTACGCATACAAAAAAAATATCAAAGCTCTACCAAAACGTTTAGCTATTTTATAAATATTGACTTTATTATAACTTCGCAGCTTTCTCTCGGCTGAACGATTGATCGTAAAAAAACTACAAGTACTTAATGTGTAGGAAATTTTATCCTCTTCTATTTCATATAAGTTTAACACTTACAAAATAGATTGTTTCTGTTTGACTTTAGGAAAAGTAAAAATTTTGTTTTTTGCACAGTTTTTTCTCTGAAAAACTTGTTTCCGGGTAACAGTTAAGTTGGAAAACCTAATAGTCGTGTACAAGGACGTAAAGTACGCATACAAAAAAAATATCAAAGCTCTACCAAAACGTTTAGCTATTTTATAAATATTGACTTTATTATAACTTCGCAGCTTTCTCTCTGCTGAACGATTGATCGTAAAAAAACTACAAGTACTTAATGTGTAGCAAATTTTATCCTCTTCTATTTCATATAAGTTTAACACTTACAAAATAGATTGTTTCCGTGTGACTTTAGAAAAAGTAAAAATTTTGTTTTTTGCACAGTTTTTCCTCTGAAAAACGTGTTTCCGGTTAACAGTTAAGTTGGAAAACCTAATAGTCGAGTACAGGGACGTAAACTACGCATACAAAAAAAATATCAAAGCTCTACCAAAACGTTTAGCTATTTTATAAATATTGACTTTATTATAACTTCGCAGCTTTCTCTCTGCTGAACGATTGATCGTAAAAAAAACTACAAGTATTTAATGTGTAGGAAATTTTATCCTCTTTTATTTCATGTAAGTTTAACACTTACAAAATAAATTGTTTCCGTGTGACTTTAGAAAAAGTAAAAATTTGGTTTTTTGCACAGTTTTTCCAGTGAAAAACGTGTTTCCGGTCAAGATTTAAGTTGTAAAACCTAATAGTATTGTACAAGGACCTAAACTACGCATACAAAAAAAATATCAAAGCTCTACCAAAACGTTTAGCTATTTTATAAATATTGACTTTATTATAACTTCGCAGCTTTCTCTCGGCTGAACGATTGATCGTAAAAAAACTACAAGTACTTAATGTGTAGGAAATTTTATCCTCTTCTATTTCATATAAGTTTAACACTTACAAAATAGATTGTTTCTGTGTGACTTTAGAAAAAGTAAAAATTTTGCTTTTTGCACAGTTTTTTTTCTGAAAAACTTGTTTCCGGGTAACAGTTAAGTTGGAAAACCTAATAGTCGTGTACAGGGACGTAAAGTACGCATACAAAAAAAATATCAAAGCTCTACCAAAACGTTTAGCTATTTTATAAATATTGACTTTATTATAACTTCGCAGCTTTCTCTCGGCTGAACGATTGATCGTAAAAAAACTACAAGTACTTAATGTGTAGGAAATTTTATCCTCTTCTATTTCATATAAGTTTAACACTTACAAAATAGATTGTTTCTGTTTGACTTTAGAAAAAGTAAAAATTTTGTTTTTTGCACAGTTTTTTCTCTGAAAAACTTGTTTCCGGGTAACAGTTAAGTTGGAAAACCTAATAGTCGTGCACAAGGACGTAAAGTACGCATACAAAAAAAATATCAAAGCTCTACCAAAACGTTTAGCTATTTTATAAATATTGACTTTATTATAACTTCGCAGGTTTATCTCGGCTGAACGATTGATCGTAAAAAATACTACAAGTACTTAATGTGTAGGAAATTTTATCCTCTTCTATTTCATATAAGTTTAACACTTACAAAATGGATTGTTTCCGTGTAACTTTAGAAAAAATAAAAGTTTTGTTTTTTGCACAGTTTTTCTTGTGAAAAACGTGTTTTTGGTCAATACTTAAGTTCGAAAACCTAATAGTCGTGTACAGGGACGTAAAGTACGCATACAAAAAAATATCAAAGCTCTACCAAAACGTTTAGCTATTTTATAAATATTGACTTTATTATAACTTCGCAGCTTTCTCTCTGCTGAACGATTGATCGTAATAAAACTACAAGTACTTAATGTGTAGGAAATTTGATCCTCTTCTATTTCATATAATTTTAACACTTACAAAATAGATTGTTTCCTTGTGACTTTAGAAAAAGTAAAAATTTTGTTTTTTGCACAGTTTTTCCTCTGAAAAACGTGTTTCCGTATAACAGTTAAGTTGGAAAACCTAATAGTCGTGTACAGGGACGTAAACTACGCATACAAAAAAATATCAAAGCTCTACCAAAACGTTTAGCTATTTTATAAATATTGACTTTATTATAACTTCGCAGCTTTCTCTCTGCTGAACGATTGATCGTAAAAAAAACTACAAGTATTTAATGTGTAGGAAATTTTATCCTCTTTTATTTCATGTAAGTTTAACACTTACAAAATAAATTGTTTCCGTGTGACTTTAGAAAAAGTAAAAATTTGGTTTTTTGCACAGTTTTTCCTGTGAAAAACGTGTTTCCGGTCAAGATTTAAGTTGTAAAACCTAATAGTATTGTACAAGGACCTAAACTACGCATACAAAAAAAATATCAAAGCTCTACCAAAACGTTTAGCTATTTTATAAATTTTGACTTTATTATAACTTCGCAGGTTTATCTCGGCTGAACGATTGATCGTAAAAAATACTACAAGTACTTAATGTGTAGGAAATTTTATCCTCTTCTATTTCATATAAGTTTAACACTTACAAAATGGATTGTTTCCGTGTAACTTTAGAAAAAATAAAAGTTTTGTTTTTTGCACAGTTTTTCTTGTGAAAAACGTGTTTTTGGTCAATACTTAAGTTCGAAAACCTATTAGTCGTGTACAGGGACGTAAAGTACGCATACAAAAAAATATCAAAGCTCTACCAAAACGTTTAGCTATTTTATAAATATTGACTTTATTATAACTTCGCAGCTTTCTCTCTGCTGAACGATTGATCGTAATAAAACTACAAGTACTTAATGTGTAGGAAATTTGATCCTCTTCTATTTCATATAATTTTAACACTTACAAAATAGATTGTTTCCTTGTGACTTTAGAAAAAGTAAAAATTTTGTTTTTTGCACAGTTTTTCCTCTGAAAAACGTGTTTCCGTATAACGGTTAAGTTGGAAAACCTAATAGTCGTGTACAGGGACATAAACTACGCATACAAAAAAAATATCAAAGCTCTACCAAAACGTTTAGCTATTTTATAAATATTGACTTTATTATAACTTCGCAGCTTTCTCTCGGCTGAACGATTGATCGTAAAAAAACTACAAGTACTTAATGTGTAGGAAATTTTATCCTCTTCTATTTCATATAAGTTTAACACTTACAAAATAGATTGTTTCTGTTTGACTTTAGAAAAAGTAAAAATTTTGTTTTTTGCACAGTTTTTTCTCTGAAAAACTTGTTTCCGGGTAACAGTTAAGTTGGAAAACCTAATAGTCGTGTACAAGGACGTAAAGTACGCATACAAAAAAAATATCAAAGCTCTACCAAAACGTTTAGCTATTTTATAAATATTGACTTTATTATAACTTCGCAGCTTTCTCTCTGCTGAACGATTGATCGTAAAAAAACTACAAGTACTTAATGTGTAGCAAATTTTATCCTCTTCTATTTCATATAAGTTTAACACTTACAAAATAGATTGTTACCGTGTGACTTTAGAAAAAGTAAAAATTTTGTTTTTTGCACAGTTTTTCCTCTGAAAAACGTGTTTCCGGTTAACAGTTAAGTTGGAAAACCTAATAGTCGAGTACAGGGACGTAAACTACGCATACAAAAAAAATATCAAAGCTCTACCAAAACGTTTAGCTATTTTATAAATATTGACTTTATTATAACTTCGCAGCTTTCTCTCTGCTGAACGATTGATCGTAAAAAAAACTACAAGTATTTAATGTGTAGGAAATTTTATCCTCTTTTATTTCATGTAAGTTTAACACTTACAAAATAAATTGTTTCCGTGTGACTTTAGAAAAAGTAAAAATTTGGTTTTTTGCACAGTTTTTCCAGTGAAAAACGTGTTTCCGGTCAAGATTTAAGTTGTAAAACCTAATAGTATTGTACAAGGACCTAAACTACGCATACAAAAAAAATAGAAAAGCTCTACCAAAACGTTTAGCTATTTTATAAATATTGACTTTATTATAACTACGCAGCTTTCTCTCGGCTGAACGATTGATCGTAAAAAAACTACAAGTACTTAATGTGTAGGAAATTTTATCCTCTTCTATTTCATATAAGTTTAACACTTACAAAATAGATTGTTTCTGTGTGACTTTAGAAAAAGTAAAAATTTTGCTTTTTGCACAGTTTTTTTTCTGAAAAACTTGTTTCCGGGTAACAGTTAAGTTGGAAAACCTAATAGTCGTGTACAGGGACGTAAAGTACGCATACAAAAAAAATATCAAAGCTCTACCAAAACGTTTAGCTATTTTATAAATATTGACTTTATTATAACTTCGCAGCTTTCTCTCGGCTGAACGATTGATCGTAAAAAAACTACAAGTACTTAATGTGTAGGAAATTTTATCCTCTTCTATTTCATATAAGTTTAACACTTACAAAATAGATTGTTTCTGTTTGACTTTAGAAAAAGTAAAAATTTTGTTTTTTGCACAGTTTTTTCTCTGAAAAACTTGTTTCCGGGTAACAGTTAAGTTGGAAAACCTAATAGTCGTGTACAAGGACGTAAAGTACGCATACAAAAAAAATATCAAAGCTCTACCAAAACGTTTAGCTATTTTATAAATATTGACTTTATTATAACTTCGCAGCTTTCTCTCTGCTGAACGATTGATCGTAAAAAAACTACAAGAACTTAATGTGTAGCAAATTTTATCCTCTTCTATTTCATATAAGTTTAACACTTACAAAATAGATTGTTTCCGTGTGACTTTAGAAAAAGTAAAAATTTTGTTTTTTGCACAGTTTTTCCTCTGAAAAACGTGTTTCCGGTTAACAGTTAAGATGGAAAACCTAATAGTCGAGTACAGGGACGTAAACTACGCATACAAAAAAATATCAAAGCTCTACCAAAACGTTTAGCTATTTTATAAATATTGACTTTATTATAACTTCGCAGCTTTCTCTCTGCTGAACGATTGATCGTAAAAAAAACTACAAGTATTTAATGTGTAGGAAATTTTATCCTCTTTTATTTCATGTAAGTTTAACACTTACAAAATAAATTGTTTCCGTGTGACTTTAGAAAAAGTAAAAATTTGGTTTTTTGCACAGTTTTTCCTGTGAAAAACGTGTTTCCGGTCAAGATTTAAGTTGTAAAACCTAATAGTATTGTACGAGGACCTAAACTACGCATACAAAAAAAATATCAAAGCTCTACCAAAACGTTTAGCTATTTTATAAATATTGACTTTATTATAACTACGCAGCTTTCTCTCGGCTGAACGATTGATCGTAAAAAAACTACAAGTACTTAATGTGTAGGAAATTTTATCCTCTTCTATTTCATATAAGTTTAACACTTACAAAATAGATTGTTTCTGTGTGACTTTAGAAAAAGTAAAAATTTTGCTTTTTGCACAGTTTTGTTTCTGAAAAACTTGTTTCCGGGTAACAGTTAAGTTGGAAAACCTAATAGTCGTGTACAGGGACGTAAAGTACGCATACAAAAAAAATATCAAAGCTCTACCAAAACGTTTAGCTATTTTATAAATATTGACTTTATTATAACTTCGCAGCTTTCTCTCGGCTGAACGATTGATCGTAAAAAAACTACAAGTACTTAATGTGTAGGAAATTTTATCCTCTTCTATTTCATATAAGTTTAACACTTACAAAATAGATTGTTTCTGTTTGACTTTAGAAAAAGTAAAAATTTTGTTTTTTGCACAGTTTTTTCTCTGAAAAACTTGTTTCCGGGTAACAGTTAAGTTGGAAAACCTAATAGTCGTGTACAAGGACGTAAAGTACGCATACAAAAAAAATATCAAAGCTCTACCAAAACGTTTAGCTATTTTATAAATATTGACTTTATTATAACTTCGCAGCTTTCTCTCTGCTGAACGATTGATCGTAAAAAAACTACAAGTACTTAATGTGTAGCAAATTTTATCCTCTTCTATTTCATATAAGTTTAACACTTACAAAATAGATTGTTTCCGTGTGACTTTAGAAATGTAAAAATTTTGTTTTTTGCACAGTTTTTCCTCTGAAAAACTTGTTTCCGGGTAACAGTTAAGGTGGAAAACCTAATAGTCGTGCACAAGGACGTAAAGTACGCATACAAAAAAAATATCAAAGCTCTACCAAAACGTTTAGCTATTTTATAAATATTGACTTTATTATAACTTCGCAGGTTTATCTCGGCTGAACGATTGATCGTAAAAAATACTACAAGTACTTAATGTGTAGGAAATTTTATCCTCTTCTATTTCATATAAGTTTAACACTTACAAAATGGATTGTTTCCGTGTAACTTTAGAAAAAATAAAAGTTTTGTTTTTTGCACAGTTTTTCTTGTGAAAAACGTGTTTTTGGTCAATACTTAAGTTCGAAAACCTAATAGTCGTGTACAGGGACGTAAAGTACGCATACAAAAAAATATCAAAGCTCTACCAAAACGTTTAGCTATTTTATAAATATTGACTTTATTATAACTTCGCAGCTTTCTCTCTGCTGAACGATTGATCGTAATAAAACTACAAGTACTTAATGTGTAGGAAATTTGATCCTCTTCTATTTCATATAATTTTAACACTTACAAAATAGATTGTTTCCTTGTGACTTTAGAAAAAGTAAAAATTTTGTTTTTTGCACAGTTTTTCCTCTGAAAAACGTGTTTCCGTATAACAGTTAAGTTGGAAAACCTAATAGTCGTGTACAGGGACATAAACTACGCATACAAAAAAAAATATCAAAGCTCTACCAAAACGTTTAGCTATTTTATAAATATTGACTTTATTATAACTTCGCAGCTTTCTCTCGGCTGAACGATTGATCGTAAAAAAACTACAAGTACTTAATGTGTAGGAAATTTTATCCTCTTCTATTTCATATAAGTTTAACACTTACAAAATAGATTGTTTCTGTGTGACTTTAGAAAAAGTAAAAATTTTGCTTTTTGCACAGTTTTTTTTCTGAAAAACTTGTTTCCGGGTAACAGTTAAGTTGGAAAACCTAATAGTCGTGTACAGGGACGTAAAGTACGCATACAAAAAAAATATCAAAGCTCTACCAAAACGTTTAGCTATTTTATAAATATTGACTTTATTATAACTTCGCAGCTTTCTCTCTGCTGAACGATTGATCGTAAAAAAACTACAAGTACTTAATGTGTAGCAAATTTTATCCTCTTCTATTTCATATAAGTTTAACACTTACAAAATAGATTGTTTCCGTGTGACTTTAGAAAAAGTAAAAATTTTGTTTTTTGCACAGTTTTTCCTCTGAAAAACGTGTTTCCGGTTAACAGTTAAGTTGGAAAACCTAATAGTCGAGTACAGGGACGTAAACTACGCATACAAAAAAATATCAAAGCTCTACCAAAACGTTTAGCTATTTTATAAATATTGACTTTATTATAACTTCGCAGCTTTCTCTCTGCTGAACGATTGATCGTAAAAAAACTACAAGTACTTAATGTGTAGCAAATTTTATCCTCTTCTATTTCATATAAGTTTAACACTTACAAAATAGATTGTTTCCGTGTGACTTTAGAAAAAGTAAAAATTTTGTTTTTTGCACAGTTTTTCCTCTGAAAAACGTGTTTCCGGTTAACAGTTAAGTTGGAAAACCTAATAGTCGAGTACAGGGACGTAAACTACGCATACAAAAAAATATCAAAGCTCTACCAAAACGTTTAGCTATTTTATAAATATTCACTTTATTATAACTTCGCAGCTTTCTCTCTGCTGAACGATTGATCGTAAAAAAAACTACAAGTATTTAATGTGTAGGAAATTTTATCCTCTTTTATTTCATGTAAGTTTAACACTTACAAAATAAATTGTTTCCGTGTAACTTTAGAAAAAGTAAAAATTTTGTTTTTTGCACAGTTTTTCCTCTGAAAAACGTGTTTCCGTATAACAGTTAAGTTGGAAAACCTAATAGTCGAGTACAGGGACGTAAACTACGCATACAAAAAAAATATCAAAGCTCTACCAAAACGTTTAGCTATTTTATAAATATTGACTTTATTATAACTTCGCAGCTTTCTCTCTGCTGAACGATTGATCGTAAAAAAAACTACAAGTATTTAATGTGTAGGAAATTTTATCCTCTTTTATTTCATGTAAGTTTAACAATTACAAAATAAATTGTTTCCGTGTGACTTTAGAAAAAGTAAAAATTTTGTTTTTTGCACAGTTTTTCCTCTGAAAAACGTGTTTCCGGTTAACAGTTAAGTTGGAAAACCTAATAGTCGAGTACAGGGACGTAAACTACGCATACAAAAAAATATCAAAGCTCTACCAAAACGTTTAGCTATTTTATAAATATTGACTTTATTATAACTTCGCAGCTTTCTCTCTGCTGAACGATTGATCGTAAAAAAAACTACAAGTATTTAATGTGTAGGAAATTTTATCCTCTTTTATTTCATGTAAGTTTAACACTTACAAAATAAATTGTTTCCGTGTAACTTTAGAAAAAGTAAAAATTTTGTTTTTTGCACAGTTTTTCCTCTGAAAAACGTGTTTCCGTATAACAGTTAAGTTGGAAAACCTAATAGTCGAGTACAGGGACGTAAACTACGCATACAAAAAAAATATCAAAGCTCTACCAAAACGTTTAGCTATTTTATAAATATTGACTTTATTATAACTTCGCAGCTTTCTCTCTGCTGAACGATTGATCGTAAAAAAAACTACAAGTATTTAATGTGTAGGAAATTTTATCCTCTTTTATTTCATGTAAGTTTAACAATTACAAAATAAATTGTTTCCGTGTGACTTTAGAAAAAGTAAAAATTTTGTTTTTTGCACAGTTTTTCCTCTGAAAAACGTGTTTCCGGTTAACAGTTAAGTTGGAAAACCTAATAGTCGAGTACAGGGACGTAAACTACGCATACAAAAAAATATCAAAGCTCTACCAAAACGTTTAGCTATTTTATAAATATTCACTTTATTATAACTTCGCAGCTTTCTCTCTGCTGAACGATTGATCGTAAAAAAAACTACAAGTATTTAATGTGTAGGAAATTTTATCCTCTTTTATTTCATGTAAGTTTAACACTTACAAAATAAATTGTTTCCGTGTAACTTTAGAAAAAGTAAAAATTTTGTTTTTTGCACAGTTTTTCCTCTGAAAAACGTGTTTCCGTATAACAGTTAAGTTGGAAAACCTAATAGTCGAGTACAGGGACGTAAACTACGCATACAAAAAAAATATCAAAGCTCTACCAAAACGTTTAGCTATTTTATAAATATTGACTTTATTATAACTTCGCAGCTTTCTCTCTGCTGAACGATTGATCGTAAAAAAAACTACAAGTATTTAATGTGTAGGAAATTTTATCCTCTTTTATTTCATGTAAGTTTAACAATTACAAAATAAATTGTTTCCGTGTGACTTTAGAAAAAGTAAAAATTTTGTTTTTTGCACAGTTTTTCCTCTGAAAAACGTGTTTCCGGTTAACAGTTAAGTTGGAAAACCTAATAGTCGAGTACAGGGACGTAAACTACGCATACAAAAAAATATCAAAGCTCTACCAAAACGTTTAGCTATTTTATAAATATTGACTTTATTATAACTTCGCAGCTTTCTCTCTGCTGAACGATTGATCGTAAAAAAAAACTACAAGTATTTAATGTGTAGGAAATTTTATCCTCTTTTATTTCATGTAAGTTTAACACTTACAAAATAAATTGTTTCCGTGTGACTTTAGAAAAAGTAAAAATTTTGTTTTTTGCACAGTTTTTCCTCTGAAAAACGTGTTTCCGGTCAAGATTTAAGTTGTAAAACCTAATAGTATTGTACAAGGACCTAAACTACGCATACAAAAAAAATATCAAAGCTCTACCAAAACGTTTAGCTATTTTATAAATTTTGACTTTATTATAACTTCGCAGGTTTATCTCGGCTGAACGATGATCGTAAAAAATACTACAAGTACTTAATGTGTAGCAAATTTATCCTCTTCTATTTCATATAAGTTTAACACTTACAAAATAGATTGTTTCCGTGTGACTTTAGAAAAAGTAAAAATTTTGTTTTTTGCACAGTTTTTCCTCTGAAAAACGTGTTTCCGGTTAACAGTTAAGTTGGAAAACCTAATAGTCGAGTACAGGGACGTAAACTACGCATACAAAAAAATATCAAAGCTCTACCAAAACGTTTAGCTATTTTATAAATATTGACTTTATTATAACTTCGCAGCTTTCTCTCTGCTGAACGATTGATCGTAAAAAAACTACAAGTACTTAATGTGTAGCAAATTTTATCCTCTTCTATTTCATATAAGTTTAACAATTACAAAATAAATTGTTTCCGTGTGACTTTAGAAAAAGTAAAAATTTTGTTTTTTGCACAGTTTTTCCTCTGAAAAACGTGTTTCCGGTTAACAGTTAAGTTGGAAAACCTAATAGTCGAGTACAGGGACGTAAACTACGCATACAAAAAAATATCAAAGCTCTACCAAAACGTTTAGCTATTTTATAAATATTGACTTTATTATAACTTCGCAGCTTTCTCTCTGCTGAACGATTGATCGTAAAAAAAACTACAAGTATTTAATGTGTAGGAAATTTTATCCTCTTTTATTTCATGTAAGTTTAACACTTACAAAATAAATTGTTTCCGTGTAACTTTAGAAAAAGTAAAAATTTTGTTTTTTGCACAGTTTTTCCTCTGAAAAACGTGTTTCCGTATAACAGTTAAGTTGGAAAACCTAATAGTGGTGTACAGGGACGTAAACTACGCATACAAAAAAAATATCAAAGCTCTACCAAAACGTTTAGCTATTTTATAAATATTGACTTTATTATAACTTCGCAGCTTTCTCTCTGCTGAACGATTGATCGTAAAAAAAACTACAAGTATTTAATCTGTAGGAAATTTTATCCTCTTTTATTTCATGTAAGTTTAACAATTACAAAATAAATTGTTTCCGTGTGACTTTAGAAAAAGTAAAAATTTTGTTTTTTGCACAGTTTTTCCTCTGAAAAACGTGTTTCCGGTTAACAGTTAAGTTGGAAAACCTAATAGTCGAGTACAGGGACGTAAACTACGCATACAAAAAAATATCAAAGCTCTACCAAAACGTTTAGCTATTTTATAAATATTGACTTTATTATAACTTCGCAGCTTTCTCTCTGCTGAACGATTGATCGTAAAAAAAACTACAAGTATTTAATGTGTAGGAAATTTTATCCTCTTTTATTTCATGTAAGTTTAACACTTACAAAATAAATTGTTTCCGTGTGACTTTAGAAAAAGTAAAAATTTGGTTTTTTGCACAGTTTTTCCTGTGAAAAACGTGTTTCCGGTCAAGATTTAAGTTGTAAAACCTAATAGTATTGTACAAGGACCTAAACTACGCATACAAAAAAAATATCAAAGCTCTACCAAAACGTTTAGCTATTTTATAAATATTGACTTTATTATAACTTCGCAGCTTTCTCTCGGCTGAACGATTGATCGTAAAAAAACTACAAGTACTTAATGTGTAGGAAATTTTATCCTCTTCTATTTCATATAAGTTTAACACTTACAAAATAGATTGTTTCTGTGTGACTTTAGAAAAAGTAAAAATTTTGCTTTTTGCACAGTTTTTTTTCTGAAAAACTTGTTTCCGGGTAACAGTTAAGTTGGAAAACCTAATAGTCGTGTACAGGGACGTAAAGTACGCATACAAAAAAATATCAAAGCTCTACCAAAACGTTTAGCTATTTTATAAATATTGACTTTATTATAACTTCGCAGCTTTCTCTCGGCTGAACGATTGATCGTAAAAAAACTACAAGTACTTAATGTGTAGGAAATTTTATCCTCTTCTATTTCATATAAGTTTAACACTTACAAAATAGATTGTTTCTGTTTGACTTTAGAAAAAGTAAAAATTTTGTTTTTTGCACAGTTTTTTCTCTGAAAAACTTGTTTCCGGGTAACAGTTAAGTTGGAAAACCTAATAGTCGTGTACAAGGACGTAAAGTACGCATACAAAAAAAATATCAAAGGTCTACCAAAACGTTTAGCTATTTTATAAATATTGACTTTATTATAACTTCGCAGCTTTCTCTCTGCTGAACGATTGATCGTAAAAAAACTACAAGTACTTAATGTGTAGCAAATTTTATCCTCTTCTATTTCATATAAGTTTAACACTTACAAAATAGATTGTTTCCGTGTGACTTTAGAAAAAGTAAAAATTTTGTTTTTTGCACAGTTTTTCCTCTGAAAAACGTGTTTCCGTATAACAGTTAAGTTGGAAAACCTAATAGTCGTGTACAGGGACATAAACTACGCATACAAAAAAAATATCAAAGCTCTACCAAAACGTTTAGCTATTTTATAAATATTGACTTTATTATAACTTCGCAGCTTTCTCTCGGCTGAACGATTGATCGTAAAAAAACTACAAGTACTTAATGTGTAGGAAATTTTATCCTCTTCTATTTCATATAAGTTTAACACTTACAAAATAGATTGTTTCTGTGTGACTTTAGAAAAAGTAAAAATTTTGCTTTTTGCACAGTTTTTTTTCTGAAAAACTTGTTTCCGGGTAACAGTTAAGTTGGAAAACCTAATAGTCGTGTACAGGGACGTAAAGTACGCATACAAAAAAAATATCAAAGCTCTACCAAAACGTTTAGCTATTTTATAAATATTGACTTTATTATAACTTCGCAGCTTTCTCTCGGCTGAACGATTGATCGTAAAAAAACTACAAGTACTTAATGTGTAGGAAATTTTATCCTCTTCTATTTCATATAAGTTTAACACTTACAAAATAGATTGTTTCTGTTTGACTTTAGAAAAAGTAAAAATTTTGTTTTTTGCACAGTTTTTTCTCTGAAAAACTTGTTTCCGGGTAACAGTTAAGTTGGAAAACCTAATAGTCGAGTACAGGGACGTAAACTACGCATACAAAAAAATATCAAAGCTCTACCAAAACGTTTAGCTATTTTATAAATATTGACTTTATTATAACTTCGCAGCTTTCTCTCTGCTGAACGATTGATCGTAAAAAAACTACAAGTACTTAATGTGTAGCAAATGTTATCCTCTTCTATTTCATATAAGTTTAACACTTACAAAATAGATTGTTTCCGTGTGACTTTAGAAAAAGTAAAAATTTGGTTTTTTGCACAGTTTTTCCTGTGAAAAACGTGTTTCCGGTCAAGATTGAAGTTGTAAAACCTAATAGTATTGTACAGAGACCTAACTACGCATACAAAAAAAAATATCAAAGCTCTACCAAAACGTTTAGCTATTTTATAAATATTGACTTTATTATAACTTCGCAGCTTTCTCTCTGCTGAACGATTGATCGTAAAAAAACTACAAGTACTTAATGTGTAGCAAATTTTATCCTCTTCTATTTCATATAAGTTTAACACTTACAAAATAGATTGTTTCCGTGTGACTTTAGAAAAAGTAAAAATTTTGTTTTTTGCACAGTTTTTCCTCTGAAAAACGTGTTTCCGGTTAACAGTTAAGTTGGAAAACCTAATAGTCGTGTACAGGGACATAAACTACGCATACAAAAAAAATATCAAAGCTCTACCAAAACGTTTAGCTATTTTATAAATATTGACTTTATTATAACTTCGCAGCTTTCTCTCGGCTGAACGATTGATCGTAAAAAAAGTACAAGTACTTAATGTGTAGGAAATTTTATCCTCTTCTATTTCATATAAGTTTAACACTTACAAAATAGATTGTTTCTGTGTGACTTTAGAAAAAGTAAAAATTTTGCTTTTTGCACAGTTTTTTTTCTGAAAAACTTGTTTCCGGGTAACAGTTAAGTTGGAAAACCTAATAGTCGTGTACAGGGACGTAATGTACGCATACAAAAAAAATATCAAAGCTCTACCAAAACGTTTAGCTATTTTATAAATATTGACTTTATTATAACTTCGCAGCTTTCTCTCGGCTGAACGATTGATCGTAAAAAAACTACAAGTACTTAATGTGTAGGAAATTTTATCCTCTTCTATTTCATATAAGTTTAACACTTACAAAAGAGATTGTTTCCGTGTGACTTTAGAAAAAGTAAAAATTTTGTTTTTTGCACAGTTTTTCCTCTGAAAAACGTGTTTCCGGTTAACAGTTAAGTTGGAAAACCTAATAGTCGTGTACAGGGAGATAAACTACGCATACAAAAAAAATATCAAAGCTCTACCAAAACGTTTAGCTATTTTATAAATATTGACTTTATTATAACTTCGCAGCTTTCTCTCGGCTGAACGATTGATCGTAAAAAAACTACAAGTACTTAATGTGTAGGAAATTTTATCCTCTTCTATTTCATATAAGTTTAACACTTAAAAAATAGATTGTTTCTGTGTGACTTTAGAAAAAGTAAAAATTTTGCTTTTTGCACAGTTTTTTTTCTGAAAAACTTGTTTCCGGGTAACAGTTAAGTTGGAAAACCTAATAGTGGTGTACAGGGACGTAAAGTACGCATACAAAAAAAATATCAAAGCTCTACCAAAACGTTTAGCTATTTTATAAATATTGACTTTATTATAACTTCGCAGCTTTCTCTCGGCTGAACGATTGATCGTAAAAAAACTACAAGTACTTAATGTGTAGGAAATTTTATCCTCTTCTATTTCATATAAGTTTAACACTTACAAAATAGATTGTTTCCGTGTGACTTTAGAAAAAGTAAAATTTGGTTTTTTGCACAGTTTTTCCTGTGAAAAACGTGTTTCGGTCAAGATTGAAGTTGTAAAACCTAATAGTATTGTACAGAGACCTAAACTACGCATACAAAAAAAAATATCAATTCTCTACCAAAACGTTTAGCTATTTTATAAATATTGACTTTATTATAACTTCGCAGCTTTCTCTCTGCTGAACGATTGATCGTAAAAAAACTACAAGTACTTAATGTGTAGCAAATTTTATCCTCTTCTATTTCATATAAGTTTAACACTTACAAAATAGATTGTTTCCGTGTGACTTTAGAAAAAGTAAAAATTTTGTTTTTTGCACAGTTTTTCCTCTGAAAAACGTGTTTCCGGTTAACAGTTAAGTTGGAAAACCTAATAGTCGTGTACAGGGACATAAACTACGCATACAAAAAAAATATCAAAGCTCTACCAAAACGTTTAGCTATTTTATAAATATTGACTTTATTATAACTTCGCAGCTTTCTCTCGCTGAACGATTGATCGTAAAAAAAGTACAAGTACTTAATGTGTAGGAAATTTTATCCTCTTCTATTTCATATAAGTTTAACACTTACAAAATAGATTGTTTCTGTGTGACTTTAGAAAAAGTAAAAATTTTGCTTTTTGCACAGTTTTTTTTCTGAAAAACTTGTTTCCGGGTAACAGTTAAGTTGGAAAACCTAATAGTCGTGTACAGGGACGTAATGTACGCATACAAAAAAAATATCAAAGCTCTACCAAAACGTTTAGCTATTTTATAAATATTGACTTTATTATAACTTCGCAGCTTTCTCTCGGCTGAACGATTGATCGTAAAAAAACTACAAGTACTTAATGTGTAGGAAATTTTATCCTCTTCTATTTCATATAAGTTTAACACTTACAAAATAGATTGTTTCCGTGTGACTTTAGAAAAAGTAAAAATTTTGTTTTTTGCACAGTTTTTCCTCTGAAAAACGTGTTTCCGGTTAACAGTTAAGTTGGAAAACCTAATAGTCGTGTACAGGGACATAAACTACGCATACAAAAAAAATATCAAAGCTCTACCAAAACGTTTAGCTATTTTATAAATATTGACTTTATTATAACTTCGCAGCTTTCTCTCGGCTGAACGATTGATCGTAAAAAAACTACAAGTACTTAATGTGTAGGAAATTTTATCCTCTTCTATTTCATATAAGTTTAACACTTAAAAAATAGATTGTTTCTGTGTGACTTTAGAAAAAGTAAAAATTTTGCTTTTTGCACAGTTTTTTTTTCTGAAAAACTTGTTTCCGGGTAACAGTTAAGTTGGAAAACCTAATAGTGGTGTACAGGGACGTAAAGTACGCATACAAAAAAATATCAAAGCTCTACCAAAACGTTTAGCTATTTTATAAATATTGACTTTATTATAACTTCGCAGCTTTCTCTCGGCTGAACGATTGATCGTAAAAAAACTACAAGTACTTAATGTGTAGCAAATGTTATCCTCTTCTATTTCATATAAGTTTAACACTTACAAAATAGATTGTTTCCGTGTGACTTTAGAAAAAGTAAAAATTTGGTTTTTTGCACAGTTTTTCCTGTGAAAAACGTGTTTCCGGTCAAGATTGAAGTTGTAAAACCTAATAGTATTGTACAGAGACCTAAACTACGCATACAAAAAAAAATATCAAAGCTCTACCAAAACGTTTAGCTATTTTATAAATATTGACTTTATTATAACTTCGCAGCTTTCTCTCTGCTGAACGATTGATCGTAAAAAAACTACAAGTACTTAATGTGTAGCAAATTTTATCCTCTTCTATTTCATATAAGTTTAACACTTACAAAATAGATTGTTTCCGTGTGACTTTAGAAAAAGTAAAAATTTTGTTTTTTGCACAGTTTTTCCTCTGAAAAACGTGTTTCCGGTTAACAGTTAAGTTGGAAAACCTAATAGTCGTGTACAGGGACATAAACTACGCATACAAAAAAAATATCAAAGCTCTACCAAAACGTTTAGCTATTTTATAAATATTGACTTTATTATAACTTCGCAGCTTTCTCTCGGCTGAACGATTGATCGTAAAAAAAGTACAAGTACTTAATGTGTAGGAAATTTTATCCTCTTCTATTTCATATAAGTTTAACACTTACAAAATAGATTGTTTCTGTGTGACTTTAGAAAAAGTAAAAATTTTGCTTTTTGCACAGTTTTTTTTCTGAAAAACTTGTTTCCGGGTAACAGTTAAGTTGGAAAACCTAATAGTCGTGTACAGGGACGTAATGTACGCATACAAAAAAAATATCAAAGCTCTACCAAAACGTTTAGCTATTTTATAAATATTGACTTTATTATAACTTCGCAGCTTTCTCTCGGCTGAACGATTGATCGTAAAAAAACTACAAGTACTTAATGTGTAGGAAATTTTATCCTCTTCTATTTCATATAAGTTTAACACTTACAAAATAGATTGTTTCCGTGTGACTTTAGAAAAAGTAAAAATTTTGTTTTTTGCACAGTTTTTCCTCTGAAAAACGTGTTTCCGGTTAACAGTTAAGTTGGAAAACCTAATAGTCGTGTACAGGGACATAAACTACGCATACAAAAAAAATATCAAAGCTCTACCAAAACGTTTAGCTATTTTATAAATATTGACTTTATTATAACTTCGCAGCTTTCTCTCGGCTGAACGATTGATCGTAAAAAAACTACAAGTACTTAATGTGTAGGAAATTTTATCCTCTTCTATTTCATATAAGTTTAACACTTAAAAAATAGATTGTTTCTGTGTGACTTTAGAAAAAGTAAAAATTTTGCTTTTTGCACAGTTTTTTTTCTGAAAAACTTGTTTCCGGGTAACAGTTAAGTTGGAAAACCTAATAGTGGTGTACAGGGACGTAAAGTACGCATACAAAAAAATATCAAAGCTCTACCAAAACGTTTAGCTATTTTATAAATATTGACTTTATTATAACTTCGCAGCTTTCTCTCGGCTGAACGATTGATCGTAAAAAAACTACAAGTACTTAATGTGTAGCAAATGTTATCCTCTTCTATTTCATATAAGTTTAACACTTACAAAATAGATTGTTTCCGTGTGACTTTAGAAAAAGTAAAAATTTGGTTTTTTGCACAGTTTTTCCTGTGAAAAACGTGTTTCCGGTCAAGATTGAAGTTGTAAAACCTAATAGTATTGTACAGAGACCTAAACTACGCATACAAAAAAAAATATCAAAGCTCTACCAAAACGTTTAGCTATTTTATAAATATTGACTTTATTATAACTTCGCAGCTTTCTCTCTGCTGAACGATTGATCGTAAAAAAACTACAAGTACTTAATGTGTAGCAAATTTTATCCTCTTCTATTTCATATAAGTTTAACACTTACAAAATAGATTGTTTCCGTGTGACTTTAGAAAAAGTAAAAATTTTGTTTTTTGCACAGTTTTTCCTCTGAAAAACGTGTTTCCGGTTAACAGTTAAGTTGGAAAACCTAATAGTCGTGTACAGGGACATAAACTACGCATACAAAAAAAATATCAAAGCTCTACCAAAACGTTTAGCTATTTTATAAATATTGACTTTATTATAACTTCGCAGCTTTCTCTCGGCTGAACGATTGATCGTAAAAAAAGTACAAGTACTTAATGTGTAGGAAATTTTATCCTCTTCTATTTCATATAAGTTTAACACTTACAAAATAGATTGTTTCTGTGTGACTTTAGAAAAAGTAAAAATTTTGCTTTTTGCACAGTTTTTTTTCTGAAAAACTTGTTTCCGGGTAACAGTTAAGTTGGAAAACCTAATAGTCGTGTACAGGGACGTAATGTACGCATACAAAAAAAATATCAAAGCTCTACCAAAACGTTTAGCTATTTTATAAATATTGACTTTATTATAACTTCGCAGCTTTCTCTCGGCTGAACGATTGATCGTAAAAAAACTACAAGTACTTAATGTGTAGGAAATTTTATCCTCTTCTATTTCATATAAGTTTAACACTTACAAAATAGATTGTTTCCGTGTGACTTTAGAAAAAGTAAAAATTTTGTTTTTTGCACAGTTTTTCCTCTGAAAAACGTGTTTCCGGTTAACAGTTAAGTTGGAAAACCTAATAGTCGTGTACAGGGACATAAACTACGCATACAAAAAAAATATCAAAGCTCTACCAAAACGTTTAGCTATTTATAAATATTGACTTTATTATAACTTCGCAGCTTTCTCTCGGCTGAACGATTGATCGTAAAAAAACTACAAGTACTTAATGTGTAGGAAATTTTATCCTCTTCTATTTCATATAAGTTTAACACTTAAAAAATAGATTGTTTCTGTGTGACTTTAGAAAAAGTAAAAATTTTGCTTTTTGCACAGTTTTTTTTCTGAAAAACTTGTTTCCGGGTAACAGTTAAGTTGGAAAACCTAATAGTGGTGTACAGGGACGTAAAGTACGCATACAAAAAAAATATCAAAGCTCTACCAAAACGTTTAGCTATTTTATAAATATTGACTTTATTATAACTTCGCAGCTTTCTCTCGGCTGAACGATTGATCGTAAAAAAACTACAAGTACTTAATGTGTAGGAAATTTTATCCTCTTCTATTTCATATAAGTTTAACACTTACAAAATAGATTGTTTCCGTGTGACTTTAGAAAAAGTAAAAATTTTGTTTTTTGCACAGTTTTTCCTGTGAAAAACGTGTTTCCGGTCAAGATTGAAGTTGTAAAACCTAATAGTATTGTACAGAGACCTAAACTACGCATACAAAAAAAAATATCAAAGCTCTACCAAAACGTTTAGCTATTTTATAAATATTGACTTTATTATAACTTCGCAGCTTTCTCTCTGCTGAACGATTGATCGTAAAAAAACTACAAGTACTTAATGTGTAGCAAATTTTATCCTCTTCTATTTCATATAAGTTAACACTTACAAAATAGATTGTTTCCGTGTGACTTTAGAAAAAGTAAAAATTTTGTTTTTTGCACAGTTTTTCCTCTGAAAAACGTGTTTCCGGTTAACAGTTAAGTTGGAAAACCTAATAGTCGTGTACAGGGACATAAACTACGCATACAAAAAAAATATCAAAGCTCTACCAAAACGTTTAGCTATTTTATAAATATTGACTTTATTATAACTTCGCAGCTTTCTCTCGGCTGAACGATTGATCGTAAAAAAAGTACAAGTACTTAATGTGTAGGAAATTTTATCCTCTTCTATTTCATATAAGTTTAACACTTACAAAATAGATTGTTTCTGTGTGACTTTAGAAAAAGTAAAAATTTTGCTTTTTGCACAGTTTTTTTTCTGAAAAACTTGTTTCCGGGTAACAGTTAAGTTGGAAAACCTAATAGTCGTGTACAGGGACGTAATGTACGCATACAAAAAAAATATCAAAGCTCTACCAAAACGTTTAGCTATTTTATAAATATTGACTTTATTATAACTTCGCAGCTTTCTCTCGGCTGAACGATTGATCGTAAAAAAACTACAAGTACTTAATGTGTAGGAAATTTTATCTTCTTCTATTTCATATAAGTTTAACACTTACAAAATAGATTGTTTCCGTGTGACTTTAGAAAAAGTAAAAATTTTGTTTTTTGCACAGTTTTTCCTCTGAAAAACGTGTTTCCGGTTAACAGTTAAGTTGGAAAACTTAATAGTCGTGTACAGGGACATAATCTACGCATACAAAAAAAATATCAAAGCTCTACCAAAACGTTTAGCTATTCTATAAATTTTTACTTTATTATAACTTCGCAGCTTTCTCTCGGCTGAACGATTGATCGTAAAGAAACTACAAGTACTTAATGTGTAGGAAATTTTATCCTCTTCTATTTCATATAAGTTTAACACTTACAAAATAGATTGTTTCCGTGTGACTTTAGAAAAAGTAAAAATTTTGTTTTTTGCACAGTTTTTCCTCTGAAAAACGTGTTTCCGGTTAACAGTTAAGTTGGAAAACCTAATAGTCGTGTACAGGGACGTCAAGTACGCATACAAAAAAAATATCAAAGCTCTACCAAAACGTTTAGCTATTTTATAAATATTGACTTTATTATAACTTCGCAGCTTTCTCTCTGCTGAACGATTGATCGTAAAAAAACTACAAGTACTTAATGTGTAGGAAATTTTATCCTCTTCTATTTCATATAAGTTTAACACTTACAAAATAGATTGTTTCCGTGTGACTTTAGAGAAAGTAAAAATTTTGATTTTTGCACAGTTTTTCCTCTGAAAAACGTGTTTACGGTTAACAGTTAAGTTGGAAAACCTAATAGTCGCGTACAGGGACGTAAACTGCAGATACAAAAAAAATATCAAAGCTCTACCAAAACGTTTAGCTATTTTATAAATATTGACTTTATTATAACTTCGCAGCTTTCTCTCTGCTGAACGATTGATCGTAAAAAAACTACAAGTACTTAATGTGTAGGAAATTTTATCCTCTTCTATTTCATATAAGTTTAACACTCACAAAATAGATTGTTTCCGTGTGACTTTAGAAAAAGTAAAAATTTTGTTTTTTGCACAGTTTTTTCTCTGAAAAACGTGTTTTCGGTTAACAGTTAAGTTGGAAAGCTTAATAGCCGTGTACAGGGACGTAAACTACGCATACAAAAAAAATATCAAAGCTCTACCAAAACGTTTAGCTATTTTATAAATATTGACTTTATTATAACTTCGCAGCTTTCTCTCTGCTGAACGATTGATCGTAAAAAAACTACAAGTACTTAATGTGTAGGAAATTTTATCCTCTTCTATTTAATATAAGTTTAACACTTACAAAATAGATTGTTTCTGTGTGACTTTAGAAAAAGTAAAAATTTGGTTTTTTGCACAGTTTTTTTTCTGAAAAACTTGTTTCCGGGTAACAGTTAAGTTGGAAAACCTAATAGTCGTGTACAGGGACGTAAAATACAAATACAAAAAAAATATCAAAGTTCTACCAAAACGTTTAGCTATTTTATAAATATTGACTTTATTATAACTTCGCAGCTTTCTCTCTGCTGAACGATTGATCGTAAAAAAACTACAAGTACTTAATGTGTAGGAAATTTTATCTTCTTCTATTTCATATAAGTTTAACACTTACAAAATAGATTGTTTCCGTGTGACTTTAGAAAAAGTAAAAATTTTGTTTTTTGCACAGTTTTTCCTCTGAAAAACGTGTTTCCGGTTAACAGTTAAGTTGGAAAACTTAATAGTCGTGTACAGGGACGTAATCTACGCATACAAAAAAAATATCAAAGCTCTACCAAAACGTTTAGCTATTCTATAAATTTTTACTTTATTATAACTTCGCAGCTTTCTCTCGGCTGAACGATTGATCGTAAAGAAACTACAAGTACTTAATGTGTAGGAAATTTTATCCTCTTCTATTTCATATAAGTTTAACACTTACAAAATAGATTGTTTCCGTGTGACTTTAGAAAAAGTAAAAATTTTGTTTTTTGCACAGTTTTTCCTCTGAAAAACGTGTTTCCGGTTAACAGTTAAGTTGGAAAACCTAATAGTCGTGTACAGGGACGTCAAGTACGCATACAAAAAAAATATCAAAGCTCTACCAAAACGTTTAGCTATTTTATAAATATTGACTTTATTATAACTTCGCAGCTTTCTCTCTGCTGAACGATTGATCGTAAAAAAACTACAAGTACTTAATGTGTAGGAAATTTTATCCTCTTCTATTTCATATAAGTTTAACACTTACAAAATAGATTGTTTCCGTGTGACTTTAGAGAAAATAAAAATTTTGATTTTTGCACAGTTTTTCCTCTGAAAAACGTGTTTACGGTTAACAGTTAAGTTGGAAAACTTAATAGTCGTGTACAGGGACGTCAAGTACGCATACAAAAAAAATATCAAAGCTCTACCAACACGTTTAGCTATTTTATAAATTTTGACTTTATTATAACTTCGCAGCTTTCTCTCGGCTGAACGATTGATCGTAAAGAAACTACAAGTACTTAATGTGTAGGAAATTTTATCCTCTTCTATTTTATATAAGTTTAACACTTACAAAATAGATTGTTTCCGTGTGACTTTAGAAAAAGTAAAAATTTTGTTTTTTGCACAGTTTTTCCTCTGAAAAACGTGTTTCCGGGTAACAGTTAAGTTGGAAAACCTAATAGTCGTGTACAGGGACGAAAACTACGCATACAAAAAAAATATCAAAGTTCTACCAAAACGTTTCCCTATTTTATAAATTTTGACTTTATTATAACTTCGCAGCTTTCTCTCGGCTGAATGATTGATGGTAAAAAAAACTACAAGTACCTTGTGCAGGAAATTTTATTGGCGCTTGGCTGGACGCTTGGCTTGGCGCTTTTTTCGCGCGTGGCTTGTCGCTTGGCTTGGCGCTTTCTTGGCGCGTGGCTTGGCGCTTGGCTTGGCGCTTTCTTGGCGCGTGGCTTGGCGCTTGGCTAGGCGCATGGCTTGGCGCTCTTCTTAGCGCGTGGCTTGGCGCTTGGCTGGACGCTTGGCTTGGCGCTTTCTTGGCGCGTGGCTTGTCGCTTAGCTTAGCGCTTTCTTGGCGAGTGGCTTGTCGCTTTTTTTGGCGCTTGATTTGGTGCGTGGCTTGGCGCTTGGCTGGGCGCTTGGCTTGGCGCTTGGTCTAGCGCATGGCTTGGCGCTCTCCTTGGTGCGTGGCTTGGCGCTTGGCTTGGCGCTTGGCTTGGCACTTGGCTTGGCGCTTTCGTGGGGCTTGGTTTGTCGCTTGGCTTGGCGCTTTCTAGGCCCGTGGGTTAGCGCTTGGCTTGGCGCGTGGCTTAGCGCCCTCTTTGGCGCGTGGCTTGGAGCTTGGCTGGACGCTTGGCTTAGCGCTTTCTTGGCGCGTGGCTTGTCGCTTGGCTTGGCTCTTTCTTGGCGCGTAGCTTGTCGTTTGGCTTAGCGCTTTTCTTGGCGCGTGACTTAGTGCGTGGCTTGGCGCTTGGCTGGGCGCTTGGCTTGGCGCTTCGCTTAGCGCATGGCTTGGCGCTCTCCTTGGCGCGTGGCTTGGCGCTTGGCTTGGCGCTTTCTAGGCGCGTGGCTTGGCGCTTGGCTTGGCATTTGGCTTGGCGCTTGGCTTGGCGCTTTCGTGGCGCGTGGCTTGTCGGTTGGCTTGGCGCTTTTCTTTGCGGGTGGCTTGCCACTTGGCTTGGCGCTTGGCTTGGCGCGTGGCTTGGCGCTTTTCTTGGAGCGTGACTTAACGCGTGGCTTGGCGCTTGGCTTGGCGCTTGGCTTGACGTTTGGCTTGGCGCTTCCGTGGCGCGTGGCTTGTCGCTTGGCTTGGCGCTTGGCTGGGCGCTTATCTTGGCGTTTGCCTTGGCGCATTTCTTGGCGCGTAGCGTGTCGCTTGGCTTGGTGCTTTTCTTGGCACTTGGCTTGGCGCTTGGCTTGGCGCGTGGCTTGTCGCTTGGCTGGGCGCTTGGCGTGGTGCTTGGCGTGGCGCTTGGCTTGACGCTTTTCTTGGCGCGTGGTTTGGCGCGTGGCTTGTTGTTTGGCTGGGCGCTTGGCTTGGCGCTTGGCTTGAAGCTTGGATTGGCGCATGGCTTGGCACGTGGCTTGGCGCTTGGCTTGACGCTTTTCTTGACACGTGGTTTGGCACTTGGCTTGGCGCTTGGCTGGGCGCTTGCCTTGGCGCTTGGCTTGACGCTTTTCTTGGCGCGTGGTTTGGCGCTTGGCTGGGCGTTTATCTTGGCGCTTGGCTTGGCGCATTTCTAGGCGCGTAGCTTGTCGCTTGGCTTGGTGCTTTTCTTGGCACTTGGCGTGGCGCTTGGCTTGGCGCGTGGCTTGTCGCTTGGCTGGGCGCTTGGCGTGGCGCTTTGCTTGACGCTTTTCTTGGCGCATGGTTTTTCGCGTGGCTTGTCGTTTGGCTGGGCGCTTGGCGTGGCGCTTGGCTTGACGCCTTTCTTGGCGCATAGTTTGGCGCGTGGCTAGGCGCTTGGCTGGGCGCTTGGCTTGGCGCTTGGCTGGACGCTTGGCTTGGCGCTTTCTTCGCGCGTGGCTTGTCGCTTGGCTTGGCGCTTTCTTGGCGCGTTGCGTGGAGCTTGGCTTGACGATTATTCTTGACGCGTGGCTTGGCGCTTGGCTAGACGCTTGCCTTGGCGTTTAGTTGGCGCGTGGCTTGTCGCTTGGCTTGGCGCTTTCTTGGCGCGTGGCTTGGCGCTTGGCTTGGCGCATGGCTTGGCTCTCTCCTTGGCGCGTGGCTTGGCGCTTGGCTTTCCGCTTGGCTTAACGCTTTTCTTGGCGCGTGGCTTGTCGCATGGCTTGGCGCTCTCCTTGGTGCATGGGGTGGCGCTTTTCTTGGCGCGTGGCTTGGCGCTTGGCTTGGCGTTTTTCTTGGCGCGTGGTTTGTTGCTCGGCTTGGCGCTCTCCTTAAAGTGTGGCTTGTCGCTTGGCTTGGCGCTTTCTTGGCGCGTTGCTTGGCGCTTGGCTTGGCGATTATTCTTGACGCGTGGCTTGGCGCTTGGCTAGACGCTTGCCTTGGCGCTTTCTTGGCGCGTGGCTTGTCGCTTGGCTTGGCGTTTTCTTGGCGCGTGGCTTGGCGCTTGGCTTGGCGCATGGCATGGCGCTCTCATTGGCGCGTGGCTTGGCGCTTGGCTTAACGCTTTTCTTGGCGCGTGGCTTAGCGCGTAGCTTGTCGCTTGGCTTGGCGCTCTCCTTGGTGCATGGGGTGGCGCTTTTTTTGGCGCGTGGCTTGGCGCTTGGCTTGGCGCTTGGCTTGACGCTTTTCTTGGCGCGTGGCTTGTCGCTTGGCTTGGCGCTCTCCTTAAATTGTGGCTTGGCGCTTTTCTTGGCGAGTGGCTTGTCGCTTGGCTTGGTGCTTTCCTTGGCGCGTGGCTTAGCACTTGGTTTGGCGCTTAGCCAGACGCTTGGCTTGGCGCATGCCTTGGCGCTCTCCTTGGCGCGTGGTTTGGCGCTTGGCTTAGCGTTTGGCTTGGCGCTTGTCTCGGCGCTTGGCTTGGCGCTTTTCTTGGCGCGTGGATTGGCGCGTAGCTTGGCGCTTGGCTGGGCGCTTGGCTTGGCGCTTGGCTTGCGCTTAGCTTGGCGTTTTTCTTGGCGCGTAGCTGGGCGCTTGGCTTGGCGCTTGGCTTGGCGTTTGGCTTGGCGCTTTTCTTGGCGCTTTTCTTGGCGCGTGGCTTGGCGCTTTGCTTGGCGGTTGGCTTAGCGCTTTTCTTGGCGCTAGGCTTAGCGCTTGGTTGGGCGCTAGGCTTGACGTTTGGCTTGGCGCTTTTCTTGGCGTGTGGCTTGGCACTTGGCTTGGCGCTTAACTTTGTGTTTTGTTTGGCGCACGGCTTGGCGGTATCCTTGGCACTTGGCTTGGCGCTTAACCTTGTGTTTTGTATGGCGCACGGTTTGGCGGTATCCTTGGCGCTTGGTTTGGCGCTTGGCTTGGCGCTTGGCTTGGCACTTTTCTTGGCGCTTTTCTTAGCGCGTGGCTTGGCGCTTGTCTTGGCTCTTTGGCTTGGCGCTTGTCTTGGCGCATGGTTTAACGCTCTCCTTGGCGCGTGGATAGGCACTCTGCTAGGCGCTTGGTTTGGCGCTTGGTTTGGCGTTTTTCTTGGGGCGTAGCTTGTCGCTTGGCTTGGTGCTTTTCTTGGCGCGTGGCTTGGTACTTGCCTTGGCGCTTGGCATGGCGCGTGGCTTGGCACTTTTCTTGGCGCTTTTCTTGGCGCGTGGTTTGGCGCATGGCTTGGCGGTTGCCTTAACGCTCTCCTTGGCACGTGGCTTAGCGCTTGGTAGTGCGCTTGGCTTGGCGTTTGGCTTGGCGCTTTTTTTGGCGCGTGGTTTGTCGCTTGGCTTGGCGCTTTTCTTGGCGTGTGGATTGGCACTTGGCTGGACGCTTGGCTTGGCGCTTCCCTTGGCGCTCGGCTTGGCGCTCGGTTTGGCGCTTGGCTTGGCGCTTGGTTTAACGCTTGGTTTGGCGCATGGTTTGGCGCTCTCCTTGGCGCGTGGCTTGGCGCTTGGCAGGGCACTTGGCTTGGCGCTTGGCTTGGCGCTTGGCTTTGCGCTTTTCTTAGCGCGTGGCTTGGTGCTTGGCTTGCCGCTTTCATGGCTCGTGGCTCGTCGCTTGGCGTGGCGCTTTCTTGGCGCGTGGCTTGTTGCTTAGCCTAGCGTTTTTCTTGGCGCGTGATTTGGTGCGTGGCTTGGCGCTTGGCTGGGTGCTTATTTTGGCGTTTGGCTTGGCTCATGGCTTAGCGCTCTTCTTGGAGCGTGGCTTGGCGCTTGGCTTGGCGCATAGCTTGGCGCTCTCCTTGGCGCGTAGTTTGACGCTTGGCTTTGCGCTTTCATGGCGCGCGCCTTGTCGCTTTCTTGGCGCGTTGTTTGTCGCTTGGCCTAGCGCTTTTCTTGGCGTGCGATTTGGTGCATGGCTTGGCGCTTGGCTGGGCGCTTGCCTTGGCGTTTCGCTTAGCGCTTGGCTTGGCGCTTGGCTTGGCGCTTGGTTTGGCGCGATCTTGGCGGATGGCTTGGCGCTTGGCTTGGCGCTTGGCTTGACGTTTGGCTTGGCGCTTTCGTGGCGCGTGGCTTGTCGCTTGGCTTGGCGCTTGGCTGGGCGCTTATCTTGGCGTTTGGCTTGGCGCATTTCTTGGCGCGTAGCTTGTCGCTTGGCTTGGTGCTTTTCTTGGCACTTGGTTTGGCGCTTGGCTTGACGAGTGGCTTGTCGCTTGGCTGGGCGCTTGGCTTGACGCTTTTCTTGGCGCGTGGTTTGGCGCGTGGCTTGGTGCTTGGCTGGGCGTTTGGCTTGGCGCTTGGCTTGAAGCTTGGCTTGGCGCATGGCTTGGCACGTGGCTTGGCGCTTGGCTTGACGCTTTTCTTGACACGTGGTTTGGCACTTGGCTTGGCGCTTGGCTTGACGCTTTTCTTGGCACGTGGTTTGGCGCGTGGCTTGGTGCTTGGCTGGGCGCTTGGCTTGGCGCTTGGCTTGACGCTTTTCTTGGCGCGTGGTTTGGCGCTTGGTTTGGCGCTTGGCTGGGCGCTTGGCTTGGCGCATTTCTAGGAGCGTAGCTTGTCGCTTGGCTTGGTGCTTTTCTTGGCACTTGGCTTGGCGCTTGGCTTGGCGCGTGGCTTGTCGCTTGGCTGGGCGCTTGGCGTGGCGCTTTGCTTGGCGCATGGCTTGGCTCTCTCCTTGGCGCGTGGCTTGGCGCTTGGCTTGCCGCTTGGCTTAACGCTTTTCTTGGCGCGTGGCTTAGCGCGTGGCTTGTCGCTTGGCTTGGCGCTCTCCTTGGTGCATGGCGTGGCGCTTTTCTTGGCGCGTGGCTTGGCGCTTGGCTTGGCGCTTGGCTTGGTGTTTTTCTTGGCGCGTGGCTTGTCGCTTGGCTTGGCGCTCTCCTTAAAGTGTGGCTTGTCGCTTGGCTTGGCGCTTTCTTGGCGCGTTGCTTGGCGCTTGGCTTGGAGATTATTCTTGACCCGTGGCTTGGCGCTTGGCTAGACGCTTGCCTTGGCGCTTACTTGGCGCGTGGCTTGTCGCTTGGCTTGGCGTTTTCTTGGCGCGTAGCTTGGCGCTTGGCTTGGCGCATGGCTTGGCGCTCTCCTTGTCGCGTGGCTTGGCGCTTGGCTTGCCGTTTGGCTTAACGCTTTTCTTGGCGCGTGGATTGGCGCGTAGCTTGGCGCTTGGCTGGGCGCTTGGCTTGGCGCTTGGCTTGCGGTTAGCTTGGCGCTTTTCTTGGCGCGTAGCTGGGCGCTTGGCGCGTTTCTTGGCGCGTAGCTGGGCGCTTGGCTTGGCGCTTGACTTGGCGTTTGGCTTGGCGCTTTTCTTGGCGCGTGGCTTAGCGCGTGGCTTGTCGCTTGGCTTGGCGCTCTCCTTGGTGCATGGGGTGGCGCTTTTCTTGGCGCGTGGCTTGGCGCTTGGATTGGCGATTATTATTGACGCGTGGCTTGGCGCTTGGCTAGACGCTTGCCTTGGCGCTTACTTGGCGCGTGGCTTGTCGCTTGGCTTGGCGTTTTCTTGGCGCGTGGCTTGGCGCTTGGTTTGGCGCATGGCTTGGCGCTCTCCTTGGCGCGTGGCTTGGCGCTTGGCTTGCCGCTTGGCTTAACGCTTTTCTTGGCGCGTGGCTTAGCGCGTAGCTTGTCGCTTGGCTTGGCGCTCTCCTTGGTGCATGTGGTGGCGCTTTTTTTGGCGCGTGGCTTGGCGCTTGGCTTGGCGTTTTCTTGGCGCGTGGCTTGGCGCTTGGCTTGGCGCATGGCTTGGCGCTCTCCTTGGCGCGTGGATTGGCGCTTGGCTTGCCGCTTGGCTTAACGCTTTTCTTGGCGCGTGGCTTGGCGCTTTTCTTGGCGCGTGGATTGTCGCGTAGCTTGGCGCTTGGCTGGGCGCTTGGCTTGGCGCTTGGCTTGGCGCTTTTCTTGGCGCGTGGATTGGCGCGTAGCTTGGCGCTTGGCTGGGCGCTTGGCTTGGCGTTTGGCTTGCGCTTAGCTTGGCGTTTTTCTTGGCGCGTAGCTGGGCGCTTGGCTTGGCGCTTGGCTTGGCGTTTGGCTTGGCGCTTTTCTTGGCGCTTTTCTTGGCGCGTGGCTTGGCGCTTTGCTTGGCGGTTGGCTTAGCGCTTTTCTTGGCGCTAGGCTTAGCGCTTGGTTGGGCGCTAGGCTTGACGTTTGGCTTGGCGCTTTTCTTGGCGTGTGGCTTGGCACTTGGCTTGGCGCTTAACTTTGTGTTTTGTTTGGCGCACGGCTTGGCGGTATCCTTGGCACTTGGCTTGGCGCTTAACCTTGTGTTTTGTTTGGCGCACGGCTTGGCGGTATCCTTGGCGCTTGGTTTGGCGCTTGGCTTGGCGCTTGGCTTGGCACTTTTCTTGGCGCTTTTCTTAGCGCGTGGCTTGGCGCTTGTATTGGCTCTTTGGCTTGGCGCTTGTCTTGGCGCATGGTTTAACGCTCTCCTTGGCGCGTGGATAGGCACTCTGCTAGGCGCTTGGTTTGGCGCTTGGTTTGGCGTTTTTCTTGGGGCGTAGCTTGTCGCTTGGCTTGGTGCTTTTCTTGGCGCGTGGCTTGCTACTTGGCTTGGCGCTTGGCATGGCGCGTGGCTTGGTGCTTTTCTTGGCGCTTTTCTTGGCGCGTGGTTTGGCGCATGGCTTGGCGGTTGGCTTAACGCTCTCCTTGGCACGTGGCTTAGCGCTTGGTTGTGCGCTTGGCTTGGCGTTTGGCTTGGCGCTTTTCTTGGCGCGTGGTTTGTCGCTTGGCTTGGCGCTTTTCTTGGCGTGTGGATTGGCACTTGGCTGGACGCTTGGCTTGGCGCTTCCCTTGGCGCTCGGCTTGGCGCTCGGTTTGGCGCTTGGCTTGGCGCTTGGTTTACCGCTTGGTTTGGCGCATGGTTTGGCGCTCTCCTTGGCGCGTGGCTTGGCGCTTGGCAGGGCACTTGGCTTGGCGCTTGGCTTGGCGCTTGGCTTTGCGCTTTTCTTAGCGCGTGGCTTGGTGCTTGGCTTGCCGCTTTCATGGCTCGTGGCTTGTCGCTTGGCGTGGCGCTTTCTTGGCGCGTGGCTTGTTGCTTAGCCTAGCGTTTTTCTTGGCGCGTGATTTGGTGCGTGGCTTGGCGCTTGGCTGGGTGCTTATCTTTTCGTTTGGCTTGGCTCATGGCTTAGCGCTCTTCTTGAGGCGTGGCTTGGCGCTTGGCTTGGCGCATGGTTTGGCGCTCTCCTTGGCGCGTAGTTTGACGCTTGGCTTTGCGCTTTCATGGCGCGCGCCTTGTCGCTTGGCTTGGCGCTTTCTTGGCGCGTTGTTTGGTGCATGGCTTGGCGCTTATCTGGGCGCTTGCCTTGGCGTTTCGCTTAGCGCTTGGCTTGGCGCTTGGCTTGGCGCGATCTTGGCGGATGGCTTGGCGCTTGGTTTGGCGCTTGGCTTGACGTTTGGCTTGGCGCTTTCGTGGCGCGTGGCTTGTCGCTTGGCTTGGCGCTTGGCTGGGCGCTTATCTTGGCGTTTGGCTTGGCGCATTTCTTGGCGCGTAGCTTGTCGCTTGGCTTGGTGCTTTTCTTGGCACTTGGCTTGGCGCTTGGCTTGGCGAGTGGCTTGTCGCTTGGCTGGGCGCTTGGCTTGACGCTTTTCTTGGCGCGTGGTTTGGCGCGTGGCTTGGTGCTTGGCTGGGCGTTTGGCTTGGCGCTTGGCTTGAAGCTTGGCTTGGCGCATGGCTTGGCACGTGGCTTGGCGCTTGGCTTGACGCTTTTCTTGACACGTGGTTTGGCACTTGGCTTAGCGCTTGGCTTGACGCTTTTCTTGGCACGTGGTTTGGCGCGTGGCTTGGCGCTTGGCTGGGCGCTTGGCTTGGCGCTTGGCTTGACGCTTTTCTTGGCGCGTGGTTTGGCGCGTGGTTTGGCGCTTGGCTGGGCGCTTATCTTGGCGCTTGGCTTGGCGCATTTCTAGGCGCGTAGCTTGTCGCTTAGCTTGGTGCTTTTCTTGGCACTTGGCTTGGCGCTTGGCTTGGCGCGTGGCTTGTCGCTTGGCTGGGCGCTTGGCGTGGCGCTTTGCTTGGCGCATGGCTTGGCTCTCTCCTTGGCGCGTGGCTTGGCGCTTGGCTTGCCGCTTGGCTTAACGCTTTTCTTGGCGCGTGGCTTAGCGCGTGGCTTGTCGCTTGGCTTGGCGCTCTCCTTGGTGCATGGGGTGGCGCTTTTCTTGGCGCGTGGCTTGGCGCTTGGCTTGGCGCTTGGCTTGGTGTTTTTCTTGGCGCGTGGCTTGTCGCTTGGCTTGGCGCTCTCCTTAAAGTGTGGCTTGTCGCTTGGCTTGGCGCTTTTTTGTCGCGTTGCTTGGCGCTTGGCTTGGAGATTATTCTTGACCCGTGGCTTGGCGCTTGGCTAGACGCTTGCCTTGGCGCTTACTTGGCGCGTGGCTTGTCGCTTGGCTTGGCGTTTTCTTGGCGCGTGGCTTGGCGCTTGGCTTGGCGCATGGCTTGGAGCTCTCCTTGTCGCGTGGCTTGGCGCTTGGCTTGCCGTTTGGCTTAACGCTTTTCTTGGCGCGTGGATTGGCGCGTAGCTTGGCGCTTGGCTGGGCGCTTGGCTTGGCGCTTGGCTTGCGCTTAGCTTGGCGCTTTTCTTGGCGCGTAGCTGGGCGCTTGGCGCGTTTCTTGGCGCGTAGCTGGGCGCTTGGCTTGGCGCTTGACTTGGCGTTTGGCTTGGGGCTTTTCTTGGCGCGTGGCTTAGCGCGTGGCTTGTCGCTTGGCTTGGCGCTCACCTTGGTGCGTGGGGTGGCGCTTTTTTTGGCGCGTGGCTTGGCGATTATTATTGACGCGTGGCTTGGCGCTTGGCTAGACGCTTGCCTTGGCGCTTACTTGGCGCGTGGCTTGTCGCTTGGCTTGGCGTTTTCTTGGCGCGTGGCTTGGCGCTTGGCTTGGCTCATGGCTTGGCGCTCTCCTTGGCGCGTGGCTTGGCGCTTGGCTTGTCGCTTGGCTTGGCGCTTTCTTGGCGCTTTGCTTGCCGCTTGTCTTGGCGATTATTATTGACGCGTGGCTTGGCGCTTGGCTAGACGCTTGCCTTGGCGCTTACTTGGCGCGTGGCTTGTCGCTTGGCTTGGCGTTTTCTTGGCGCGTGGGTTGGCGCTTGGCTTGGCGCATGGCTTGGCGCTCTCCTTGGCGCGTGGCTTGGCGCTTGGCTTGCCGCTTGGCTTAACGCTTTTCTTGGCGCGTGGCTTAGCGCGTAGCTTGTCGCTTGGCTTGGCGCATTCCTTGGTGCATGGGGTGGCGCTTTTTTAGGCGCGTGGCTTGGCGCTTGGCTTGGCGTTTGGCTTGACGCTTTTCTTGGCGCGTGGCTTGTCGCTTGGCTTGGCGCTCTCCTTAAAGTGTGGCTTGGCGCTTGGCTTGGCGCTTTTCTTGGCGAGTGGCTTGTTGCTTGGCTTGGTGCTTTTCTTGGCGCGTGGCTTAGCACTTGGTTTGGCGCTTAGCCAGACGCTTGGCTTGGCGCATGCCTTGGCGCTCTCCTTGGCGCGTGGTTTGGCGCTTGGCTTAGCGTTTGGCTTGGAGCTTGTCTCAGCGCTTGGCTTGGCGCTTTTTTGGCGCGTGGATTGGCGCGTAGCTTGGCGCTTGGCTGGGCGCTTGGCTTGGCGCTTGGCTTGGCGTTTGGCTTGGCGCGTAGCTGGGCGCTTGGCTTGGCGCTTTGCTTGGCGTTTGGCTTGGCGCGTAGCTGGGCGCTTGGCTTGGCGCTTGGCTTGGCGGTTGGCTTAGCGCTTTTCTTATCGCGTGGCTTAGCGCTTGGTTGGGCGCTAGGCTTGACGTTTGGCTTGGCGCTTTTCTTGGCGTGTGGCTTGGCACTTGGCTTGGCGCTTAACTTTGTGTTTTGTTTGGCGCACGGCTTGGCGGTATCCTTGGCACTTGGCTTGGTGCTTAACCTTGTGTTTTGTTTGGCGCACGGCTTGGCGGTATCCTTGGCGCTTGGTTTGGCGCTTGGCTTGGCGCTTGGCTTGGCGATTTTCTTGGCGCTTTTCTTAGCGCGTGGCTTGGCGCTTGTCTTCGCTCTTTGGCTTGGCGCTTGTCTTGGCGCATGGTTTAACGCTCTCCTTGGCGCGTGGATAGGCGCTCTGCTAGGCGCTTGGCTTGGCGCTTGGTTTGGCGTTTTTCTTGGGGCGTAGCTTGTCGCTTGGCTTGGTGCTTTTCTTGGCGCGTGGCTTGGTACTTGGCTTGGCGCTTGGCATGGCGCGTCACTTGGCGCTTTTCTTGGCGCTTTTCTTGGCGCGTGGTTTGGCGCGTGGTTTGGCGCTTGGCTGGGCGCTTATCTTGGCGCTTGGCTTGGCGCATTTCTAGGCGCGTAGCTTGTCGCTTGGCTTGGTGCTTTTCTTGGCACTTGGCTTGGCGCTTGGCTTGGCGCGTGGCTTGTCGTTTGGCTGGGCGCTTGGCGTGGCGCTTTGCTTGGCGCATGGCTTGGCTCTCTCCTTGGCGCGTGGCTTGGCGCTTGGCTTGCCGCTTGGCTTAACGCTTTTCTTGGCGCGTGGCTTAGCGCGTGGCTTGTCGCTTAGCTTGGCGCTCTCCTTGGTGCATGGGGTGGCGCTTTTCTTGGCGCGTGGCTTGGCGCTTGGCTTGGCGCTTGGCTTGGTGTTTTTCTTGGCGCGTGGCTTGTCGCTTGGCTTGGCGCTCTCCTTAAAGTGTGGCTTGTCGCTTGGCTTGGCGCTTTCTTGGCGCGTTGCTTGGCGCTTGGCTTGGAGATTATTCTTGACCCGTGGCTTGGCGCTTGGCTAGACGCTTGCCTTGGCGCTTACTTGGTGCGTGGCTTGTCGCTTGGCTTGGCGTTTTCTTGGCGCGTGGCCTGGCGCTTGGCTTGGCGCATGGCTTGGCGCTCTCCTTGTCGCGTGGCTTGGCGCTTGGCTTGCCGTTTGGCTTAACGCTTTTCTTGGCGCGTGGATTGGCGCGTAGCTTGGCGCTTGGCTGGGCGCTTGGCTTGGCGCTTGGCTTGCGGTTAGCTTGGCGCTTTTCTTGGCGCGTAGCTGATCGCTTGGCGCGTTTCTTGGCGCGTAGCTGGGCGCTTGGCTTGGCGCTTGACTTGGCGTTTGGCTTGGCGCTTTTCTTGGCGCGTGGCTTAGCGCGTGGCTTGTCGCTTGGCTTGGCGCTCTTCTTGGTGCATGGGGTGGCGCTTTTCTTGGCGCGTGGCTTGGCGCGTGGCTTGTCGCTTGGCTGGGCGCTTGGCGTGGCGCTTTGCTTGGCGCATGGCTTGGCTCTCTCCTTGGCGCGTGGCTTGGCGCTTGGCTTGCCGCTTGGCTTAACGCTTTTCTTGGCGCGTTGCTTGGCGCTTGGCTTGGAGATTATTCTTGACCCGTGGCTTGGCGCTTGGCTTGTCGCTTGGCTTGGCGCTCTCCTTGGTGCATGGGGTGGCGCTTTTCTTGGCGCGTGGTTTGTCGCTTGGCTTGGCGCTCTCCTTGGTGCATGGGGTGGCGCTTTTCTTGGCGCGTGGCTTGGCGCGTGGCTTGTCGCTTGGCTGGGCGCTTGGCGTGGCGCTTTGCTTGGCGCATGGCTTGGCTCTCTCCTTGGCGCGTGGCTTGGCGCTTGGCTTGCCGCTTGGCTTAACGCTTTTCTTGGCGCGTTGCTTGGCGCTTGGCTTGGAGATTATTCTTGACCCGTGGCTTAGCGCGTGGCTTGTCGCTTGGCTTGGCGCTCTCCTTGGTGCATGGGGTGGCGCTTTTCTTGGCGCGTGGCTTGGCGCTTGGCTTGGCGCTAGGCTTGGTGTTTTTGTTGGCGCGTGGCTTGTCGCTTGGCTTGGCGCTCTCCTTAAAGTGTGGCTTGTCGCTTGGCTTGGCGCTTTCTTGGCGCGTTGCTTGGCGCTTGGCTTGGAGATTATTCTTGACCCGTGGCTTGGCGCTTGGCTAGACGCTTGCCTTGGCGCTTACTTGGCGCGTGGCTTGTCGCTTGGCTTGGCGTTTTCTTGGCGCGTGGCTTGGCGCTTGGCTTGGCGCATGGCTTGGCGCTCTCCTTGGCGCGTGGCTTGGCGCTTGGCTTGTCGCTTGGCTTGGCGCTTTTTTAGCGCGTTGCTTGCCGCTTGTCTTGGCGATTATTATTGACGCGTGGCTTGGCGCTTGGCTAGACGCTTGCCTTGGCGCTTACTTGGCGCGTGGCTTGTCGCTTGGCTTGGCGTTTTCTTGGCGCGTGGCTTGGCGCTTGGCTTGGCGCATGGCTTGGCGCTCTCCTTGGCGCGTGGCTTGGCGCTTGGCTTGCCGCTTGGCTGGGCGCTTGGCGTGGCGCTTTGCTTGGCGCATGGCTTGGCTCTCTCCTTGGCGCGTGGCTTGGCGCTTGGCTTGCCGCTTGGCTTAACGCTTTTCTTGGCGCGTTGCTTGCCGCTTGTCTTGGCGATTATTATTGACGCGTGGCTTGGCGCTTGGCTAGACGCTTGCCTTGGCGCTTACTTGGCGCGTGGCTTGTCGCTTGGCTTGGCGTTTTCTTGGCGCGTGGCTTAGCGCGTAGCTTGTCGCTTGGCTTGGCGCTCTCCTTGGTGCATGGGGTGGCGCTTTTTTTGGCGCGTGGCTTGGCGCTTGGCTTGGCGTTTGGCTTGACGCTTTTCTTGGCGCGTGGCTTGTCGCTTGGCTTGGCGCTCTCCTTAAAGTGTGGCTTGGCGCTTGGCTTGGCGCTTTTCTTGGCGAGTGGCTTGTCGCTTGGCTTGGTGCTTTTCTGGGCGCGTGGCTTAGCACTTGGTTTGGCGCTTAGCCAGACGCTTGGCTTGGCGCATGCCTTGGCGCTCTCCTTGGCGCGTGGTTTGGCGCTTGGCTGGGCGCTTGGCTTGGCGCTTGGCTTGGCGCTTGGCTTTGCGCTTTTCTTAGCGCGTGGCTTGGTGCTTGGCTTGCCGCTTTCATGGCGCGTGGCTTGTTGCTTAGCCTAGCGTTTTTCTTGGCGCGTGATTTGGTGCGTCGCTTGGCGCTTGGCTGGGCGCTTGGCTTGGCGTTTGGCTTGGCTCATGGCTTAGCGCTCTTCTTGGAGCGTGGCTTGGCGCTTGGCTTGGCGCATGGCTTGGCGCTCTCCTTGGCGCGTAGCTTGACGCTTGGTTTTGCGGTTTCATGGCGCGTGGCTTGTTGCTTAGCCTAGCGTTTTTCTTGGCGCGTGATTTGGTGCGTGGCTTGGCGCTTGGCTGGGCGCTTAGCTTGGCGTTTGGCTTGGCTCATGGGTTAGCGCTCTCCTTGGCGCGTGGCTTGGCGCTTGGCTTGCCGCTTGGCTTAACGCTTTTCTTGGCGCGTGGCTTAGCGCGTGGCTTGTCGCTTGGCTTGGCGCTCTCCTTGGTGCATGGCGTGGCGCTTTTCTTGGCGCGTGGCTTGGCGCTTGGCTTGGCGCTTGGCTTGGTGTTTTTCTTGGCGCGTGGCTTGTCGCTTGGCTTGGCGCTCTCCTTAAAGTGTGGCTTGTCGCTTGGCTTGGCGCTTTCTTGGCGCGTTGCTTGGCGCTTGGCTTGGAGATTATTCTTGACCCGTGGCTTGGCGCTTGGCTAGACGCTTGCCTTGGCGCTTACTTGGCGCGTGGCTTGTCGCTTGGCTTGGCGTTTTCTTGGCGCGTAGCTTGGCGCTTGGCTTGGCGCATGGCTTGGCGCTCTCCTTGTCGCGTGGCTTGGCGCTTGGCTTGCCGTTTGGCTTAACGCTTTTCTTGGCGCGTGGATTGGCGCGTAGCTTGGCGCTTGGCTGGGCGCTTGGCTTGGCGCTTGGCTTGCGGTTAGCTTGGCGCTTTTCTTGGCGCGTAGCTGGGCGCTTGGCGCGTTTCTTGGCGCGTAGCTGGGCGCTTGGCTTGGCGCTTGACTTGGCGTTTGGCTTGGCGCTTTTCTTGGCGCGTGGCTTAGCGCGTGGCTTGTCGCTTGGCTTGGCGCTCTCCTTGGTGCATGGGGTGGCGCTTTTCTTGGCGCGTGGCTTGGCGCTTGGATTGGCGATTATTATTGACGCGTGGCTTGGCGCTTGGCTAGACGCTTGCCTTGGCGCTTACTTGGCGCGTGGCTTGTCGCTTGGCTTGGCGTTTTCTTGGCGCGTGGCTTGGCGCTTGGTTTGGCGCATGGCTTGGCGCTCTCCTTGGCGCGTGGCTTGGCGCTTGGCTTGCCGCTTGGCTTAACGCTTTTCTTGGCGCGTGGCTTAGCGCGTAGCTTGTCGCTTGGCTTGGCGCTCTCCTTGGTGCATGTGGTGGCGCTTTTTTTGGCGCGTGGCTTGGCGCTTGGCTTGGCGTTTTTCTTGGCGCGTGGCTTGTTAATTGGCTTGGCGCTCTCCTTAAAGTGTGGCTTGTCGCTTGGCTTGGCGCTTTCTTGGCGCGTTGCTTGCCGCTTGTCTTGGCGATTATTATTGACGCGTGGCTTGGCGCTTGGCTAGACGCTTGCCTTGGCGCTTACTTGGCGCGTGGCTTGTCGCTTGGCTTGGCGTTTTCTTGGCGCGTGGCTTGGCGCTTGGCTTGGCGCATGGCTTGGCGCTCTCCTTGGCGCGTGGATTGGCGCTTGGCTTGCCGCTTGGCTTAACGCTTTTCTTGGCGCGTGGCTTGGCGCTTTTCTTGGCGCGTGGATTGTCGCGTAGCTTGGCGCTTGGCTGGGCGCTTGGCTTGGCGCTTGGCTTGGCGCTTTTCTTGGCGCGTGGATTGGCGCGTAGCTTGGCGCTTGGCTGGGCGCTTGGCTTGGCGTTTGGCTTGCGCTTAGCTTGGCGTTTTTCTTGGCGCGTAGCTGGGCGCTTGGCTTGGCGCTTGGCTTGGCGTTTGGCTTGGCGCTTTTCTTGGCGCTTTTCTTGGCGCGTGGCTTGGCGCTTTGCTTGGCGGTTGGCTTAGCGCTTTTCTTGGCGCTAGGCTTAGCGCTTGGTTGGGCGCTAGGCTTGACGTTTGGCTTGGCGCTTTTCTTGGCGTGTGGCTTGGCACTTGGCTTGGCGCTTAACTTTGTGTTTTGTTTGGCGCACGGCTTGGCGGTATCCTTGGCACTTGGCTTGGCGCTTAACCTTGTGTTTTGTTTGGCGCACGGCTTGGCGGTATCCTTGGCGCTTGGTTTGGCGCTTGGCTTGGCGCTTGGCTTGGCACTTTTCTTGGCGCTTTTCTTAGCGCGTGGCTTGGCGCTTGTCTTGGCTCTTTGGCTTGGCGCTTGTCTTGGCGCATGGTTTAACGCTCTCCTTGGCGCGTGGATAGGCACTCTGCTAGGCGCTTGGTTTGGCGCTTGGTTTGGCGTTTTTCTTGGGGCGTAGCTTGTCGCTTGGCTTGGTGCTTTTCTTGGCGCGTGGCTTGCTACTTGGCTTGGCGCTTGGCATGGCGCGTGGCTTGGTGCTTTTCTTGGCGCTTTTCTTGGCGCGTGGTTTGGCGCATGGCTTGGCGGTTGGCTTAACGCTCTCCTTGGCACGTGGCTTAGCGCTTGGTTGTGCGCTTGGCTTGGCGTTTGGCTTGGCGCTTTTCTTGGCGCGTGGTTTGTCGCTTGGCTTGGCGCTTTTCTTGGCGTGTGGATTGGCACTTGGCTGGACGCTTGGCTTGGCGCTTCCCTTGGCGCTCGGCTTGGCGCTCGGTTTGGCGCTTGGCTTGGCGCTTGGTTTACCGCTTGGTTTGGCGCATGGTTTGGCGCTCTCCTTGGCGCGTGGCTTGGCGCTTGGCAGGGCACTTGGCTTGGCGCTTGGCTTGGCGCTTGGCTTTGCGCTTTTCTTAGCGCGTGGCTTGGTGCTTGGCTTGCCGCTTTCATGGCTCGTGGCTTGTCGCTTGGCGTGGCGCTTTCTTGGCGCGTGGCTTGTTGCTTAGCCTAGCGTTTTTCTTGGCGCGTGATTTGGTGCGTGGCTTGGCGCTTGGCTGGGTGCTTATCTTTTCGTTTGGCTTGGCTCATGGCTTAGCGCTCTTCTTGAGGCGTGGCTTGGCGCTTGGCTTGGCGCATGGTTTGGCGCTCTCCTTGGCGCGTAGTTTGACGCTTGGCTTTGCGCTTTCATGGCGCGCGCCTTGTCGCTTGGCTTGGCGCTTTCTTGGCGCGTTGTTTGGTGCATGGCTTGGCGCTTATCTGGGCGCTTGCCTTGGCGTTTCGCTTAGCGCTTGGCTTGGCGCTTGGCTTGGCGCGATCTTGGCGGATGGCTTGGCGCTTGGTTTGGCGCTTGGCTTGACGTTTGGCTTGGCGCTTTCGTGGCGCGTGGCTTGTCGCTTGGCTTGGCGCTTGGCTGGGCGCTTATCTTGGCGTTTGGCTTGGCGCATTTCTTGGCGCGTAGCTTGTCGCTTGGCTTGGTGCTTTTCTTGGCACTTGGCTTGGCGCTTGGCTTGGCGAGTGGCTTGTCGCTTGGCTGGGCGCTTGGCTTGACGCTTTTCTTGGCGCGTGGTTTGGCGCGTGGCTTGGTGCTTGGCTGGGCGTTTGGCTTGGCGCTTGGCTTGAAGCTTGGCTTGGCGCATGGCTTGGCGCTTTTCTTGACACGTGGTTTGGCACTTGGCTTAGCGCTTGGCTTGACGCTTTTCTTGGCACGTGGTTTGGCGCGTGGCTTGGCGCTTGGCTGGGCGCTTGGCTTGGCGCTTGGCTTGACGCTTTTCTTGGCGCGTGGTTTGGCGCGTGGTTTGGCGCTTGGCTTGGCGCTTATCTTGGCGCTTGGCTTGGCGCATTTCTAGGCGCGTAGCTTGTCGCTTAGCTTGGTGCTTTTCTTGGCACTTGGCTTGGCGCTTGGCTTGGCGCGTGGCTTGTCGCTTGGCTGGGCGCTTGGCGTGGCGCTTTGCTTGGCGCATGGCTTGGCTCTCTCCTTGGCGCGTGGCTTGGCGCTTGGCTTGCCGCTTGGCTTAACGCTTTTCTTGGCGCGTGGCTTAGCGCGTGGCTTGTCGCTTGGCTTGGCGCTCTCCTTGGTGCATGGGGTGGCGCTTTTCTTGGCGCGTGGCTTGGCGCTTGGCTTGGCGCTTGGCTTGGTGTTTTTCTTGGCGCGTGGCTTGTCGCTTGGCTTGGCGCTCTCCTTAAAGTGTGGCTTGTCGCTTGGCTTGGCGCTTTTTTGTCGCGTTGCTTGGCGCTTGGCTTGGAGATTATTCTTGACCCGTGGCTTGGCGCTTGGCTAGACGCTTGCCTTGGCGCTTACTTGGCGCGTGGCTTGTCGCTTGGCTTGGCGTTTTCTTGGCGCGTGGCTTGGCGCTTGGCTTGGCGCATGGCTTGGAGCTCTCCTTGTCGCGTGGCTTGGCGCTTGGCTTGCCGTTTGGCTTAACGCTTTTCTTGGCGCGTGGATTGGCGCGTAGCTTGGCGCTTGGCTGGGCGCTTGGCTTGGCGCTTGGCTTGCGCTTAGCTTGGCGCTTTTCTTGGCGCGTAGCTGGGCGCTTGGCGCGTTTCTTGGCGCGTAGCTGGGCGCTTGGCTTGGCGCTTGACTTGGCGTTTGGCTTGGGGCTTTTCTTGGCGCGTGGCTTAGCGCGTGGCTTGTCGCTTGGCTTGGCGCTCACCTTGGTGCGTGGGGTGGCGCTTTTTTTGGCGCGTGGCTTGGCGATTATTATTGACGCGTGGCTTGGCGCTTGGCTAGACGCTTGCCTTGGCGCTTACTTGGCGCGTGGCTTGTCGCTTGGCTTGGCGTTTTCTTGGCGCGTGGCTTGGCGCTTGGCTTGGCGCATGGCTTGGCGCTCTCCTTGGCGCGTGGCTTGGCGCTTGGCTTGTCGCTTGGCTTGGCGCTTTCTTGGCGCGTTGCTTGCCGCTTGTCTTGGCGATTATTATTGACGCGTGGCTTGGCGCTTGGCTAGACGCTTGCCTTGGCGCTTACTTGGCGCGTGGCTTGTCGCTTGGCTTGGCGTTTTCTTGGCGCGTGGGTTGGCGCTTGGCTTGGCGCATGGCTTGGCGCTCTCCTTGGCGCGTGGCTTGGCGCTTGGCTTGCCGCTTGGCTTAACGCTTTTCTTGGCGCGTGGCTTAGCGCGTAGCTTGTCGCTTGGCTTGGCGCTTTCCTTGGTGCATGGGGTGGCGCTTTTTTTGGCGCGTGGCTTGGCGCTTGGCTTGGCGTTTGGCTTGACGCTTTTCTTGGCGCGTGGCTTGTCGCTTGGCTTGGCGCTCTCCTTAAAGTGTGGCTTGGCGCTTGGCTTGGCGCTTTTCTTGGCGAGTGGCTTGTTGCTTGGCTTGGTGCTTTTCTTGGCGCGTGGCTTAGCACTTGGTTTGGCGCTTAGCCAGACGCTTGGCTTGGCGCATGCCTTGGCGCTCTCCTTGGCGCGTGGTTTGGCGCTTGGCTTAGCGTTTGGCTTGGAGCTTGTCTCAGCGCTTGGCTTGGCGCTTTTTTGGCGCGTGGATTGGCGCGTAGCTTGGCGCTTGGCTGGGCGCTTGGCTTGGCGCTTGGCTTGGCGTTTGGCTTGGCGCGTAGCTGGGCGCTTGGCTTGGCGCTTTGCTTGGCGTTTGGCTTGGCGCGTAGCTGGGCGCTTGGCTTGGCGCTTGGCTTGGCGGTTGGCTTAGCGCTTTTCTTATCGCGTGGCTTAGCACTTGGTTGGGCGCTAGGCTTGACGTTTGGCTTGGCGCTTTTCTTGGCGTGTGGCTTGGCACTTGGCTTGGCGCTTAACTTTGTGTTTTGTTTGGCGCACGGCTTGGCGGTATCCTTGGCACTTGGCTTGGTGCTTAACCTTGTGTTTTGTTTGGCGCACGGCTTGGCGGTATCCTTGGCGCTTGGTTTGGCGCTTGGCTTGGCGCTTGGCTTGGCGATTTTCTTGGCGCTTTTCTTAGCGCGTGGCTTGGCGCTTGTCTTCGCTCTTTGGCTTGGCGCTTGTCTTGGCGCATGGTTTAACGCCCTCCTTGGCGCGTGGATAGGCGCTCTGCTAGGCGCTTGGCTTGGCGCTTGGTTTGGCGTTTTTCTTGGGGCGTAGCTTGTCGCTTGGCTTGGTGCTTTTCTTGGCGCGTGGCTTGGTACTTGGCTTGGCGCTTGGCATGGCGCGTCACTTGGCGCTTTTCTTGGCGCTTTTCTTGGCGCGTGGTTTGGCGCGTGGTTTGGCGCTTGGCTGGGCGCTTATCTTGGCGCTTGGCTTGGCGCATTTCTAGGCGCGTAGCTTGTCGCTTGGCTTGGTGCTTTTCTTGGCACTTGGCTTGGCGCTTGGCTTGGCGCGTGGCTTGTCGCTTGGCTGGGCGCTTGGCGTGGCGCTTTGCTTGGCGCATGGCTTGGCTCTCTCCTTGGCGCGTGGCTTGGCGCTTGGCTTGCCGCTTGGCTTAACGCTTTTCTTGGCGCGTGGCTTAGCGCGTGGCTTGTCGCTTAGCTTGGCGCTCTCCTTGGTGCATGGGGTGGCGCTTTTCTTGGCGCGTGGCTTGGCGCTTGGCTTGGCGCTTGGCTTGGTGTTTTTCTTGGCGCGTGGCTTGTCGCTTGGCTTGGCGCTCTCCTTAAAGTGTGGCTTGTCGCTTGGCTTGGCGCTTTCTTGGCGCGTTGCTTGGCGCTTGGCTTGGAGATTATTCTTGACCCGTGGCTTGGCGCTTGGCTAGACGCTTGCCTTGGCGCTTACTTGGTGCGTGGCTTGTCGCTTGGCTTGGCGTTTTCTTGGCGCGTGGCCTGGCGCTTGGCTTGGCGCATGGCTTGGCGCTCTTCTTGTCGCGTGGCTTGGCGCTTGGCTTGCCGTTTGGCTTAACGCTTTTCTTGGCGCGTGGATTGGCGCGTAGCTTGGCGCTTGGCTGGGCGCTTGGCTTGGCGCTTGGCTTGCGGTTAGCTTGGCGCTTTTCTTGGCGCGTAGCTGGGCGCTTGGCGCGTTTCTTGGCGCGTAGCTGGGCGCTTGGCTTGGCGCTTGACTTGGCGTTTGGCTTGGCGCTTTTCTTGGCGCGTGGCTTAGCGCGTGGCTTGTCGCTTGGCTTGGCGCTCTTCTTGGTGCATGGGGTGGCGCTTTTCTTGGCGCGTGGCTTGGCGCGTGGCTTGTCGCTTGGCTGGGCGCTTGGCGTGGCGCTTTGCTTGGCGCATGGCTTGGCTCTCTCCTTGGCGCGTGGCTTGGCGCTTGGCTTGCCGCTTGGCTTAACGCTTTTCTTGGCGCGTTGCTTGGCGCTTGGCTTGGAGATTATTCTTGACCCGTGGCTTGGCGCTTGGCTTGTCGCTTGGCTTGGCGCTCTCCTTGGTGCATGGGGTGGCGCTTTTCTTGGCGCGTGGTTTGTCGCTTGGCTTGGCGCTCTCCTTGGTGCATGGGGTGGCGCTTTTCTTGGCGCGTGGCTTGGCGCGTGGCTTGTCGCTTGGCTGGGCGCTTGGCGTGGCGCTTTGCTTGGCGCATGGCTTGGCTCTCTCCTTGGCGCGTGGCTTGGCGCTTGGCTTGCCGCTTGGCTTAACGCTTTTCTTGGCGCGTTGCTTGGCGCTTGGCTTGGAGATTATTCTTGACCCGTGGCTTAGCGCGTGGCTTGTCGCTTGGCTTGGCGCTCTCCTTGGTGCATGGGGTGGCGCTTTTCTTGGCGCGTGGCTTGGCGCTTGGCTTGGCGCTAGGCTTGGTGTTTTTCTTGGCGCGTGGCTTGTTGCTTGGCTTGGCGCTCTCCTTAAAGTGTGGCTTGTCGCTTGGCTTGGCGCTTTCTTGGCGCGTTGCTTGGCGCTTGGCTTGGAGATTATTCTTGACCCGTGGCTTGGCGCTTGGCTAGACGCTTGCCTTGGCGCTTACTTGGCGCGTGGCTTGTCGCTTGGCTTGGCGTTTTCTTGGCGCGTGGCTTGGCGCTTGGCTTGGCGCATGGCTTGGCGCTCTCCTTGGCGCGTGGCTTGGCGCTTGGCTTGTCGCTTGGCTTGGCGCTTTTTTAGCGCGTTGCTTGCCGCTTGTCTTGGCGATTATTATTGACGCGTGGCTTGGCGCTTGGCTAGACGCTTGCCTTGGCGCTTACTTGGCGCGTGGCTTGTCGCTTGGCTTGGCGTTTTCTTGGCGCGTGGCTTGGCGCTTGGCTTGGCGCATGGCTTGGCGCTCTCCTTGGCGCGTGGCTTGGCGCTTGGCTTGCCGCTTGGCTGGGCGCTTGGCGTGGCGCTTTGCTTGGCGCATGGCTTGGCTCTCTCCTTGGCGCGTGGCTTGGCGCTTGGCTTGCCGCTTGGCTTAACGCTTTTCTTGGCGCGTTGCTTGCCGCTTGTCTTGGCGATTATTATTGACGCGTGGCTTGGCGCTTGGCTAGACGCTTGCCTTGGCGCTTACTTGGCGCGTGGCTTGTCGCTTGGCTTGGCGTTTTCTTGGCGCGTGGCTTAGCGCGTAGCTTGTCGCTTGGCTTGGCGCTCTCCTTGGTGCATGGGGTGGCGCTTTTTTTGGCGCGTGGCTTGGCGCTTGGCTTGGCGTTTGGCTTGACGCTTTTCTTGGCGCGTGGCTTGTCGCTTGGCTTGGCGCTCTCCTTAAAGTGTGGCTTGGCGCTTGGCTTGGCGCTTTTCTTGGCGAGTGGCTTGTCGCTTGGCTTGGTGCTTTTCTGGGCGCGTGGCTTAGCACTTGGTTTGGCGCTTAGCCAGACGCTTGGCTTGGCGCATGCCTTGGCGCTCTCCTTGGCGCGTGGTTTGGCGCTTGGCTGGGCGCTTGGCTTGGCGCTTGGCTTGGCGCTTGGCTTTGCGCTTTTCTTAGCGCGTGGCTTGGTGCTTGGCTTGCCGCTTTCATGGCGCGTGGCTTGTTGCTTAGCCTAGCGTTTTTCTTGGCGCGTGATTTGGTGCGTCGCTTGGCGCTTGGCTGGGCGCTTGGCTTGGCGTTTGGCTTGGCTCATGGCTTAGCGCTCTTCTTGGAGCGTGGCTTGGCGCTTGGCTTGGCGCATGGCTTGGCGCTCTCCTTGGCGCGTAGCTTGACGCTTGGTTTTGCGGTTTCATGGCGCGTGGCTTGTTGCTTAGCCTAGCGTTTTTCTTGGCGCGTGATTTGGTGCGTGGCTTGGCGCTTGGCTGGGCGCTTAGCTTGGCGTTTGGCTTGGCTCATGGGTTAGCGCTCTTCTTGGAGCGTGGCTTTGCGCTTGGCGTGGCGCTTGGATTGACGCTTTTCTTGACGCGTGTGTTACATCAACAATTGCCGATGGTAAATCGGAACATGCTCGCACTAACTCAGGAGAAGGGTCGTGGGCAACTTACCTTCCAAAAAAACTAAAGATCAAACGGATAAGGGCGCCAAGAGGTTTCCAGTCTATGTTCCACTCGTTCGTTTAAGCAACAAACCTACTAAATTCGCTCAAGATAGCAATGCAACGTAAACAATAAAACAAAACCCACAGAGTAATAAATCGTATAATATTTCTAATAGATAATGGATCGTATAACAGGGAGGCATGAAATTGTTTTGTAATTACTGGCATAAAGTACACAGACAAGACTAGCACAAAATAAATATGTATCACAGTAGGCAAATATATATCACATTGTTACTTATTTCACAGATTCAATCGGGTGCATCCGAAATCGCAGCTAGGCTGACGGCCTCGTAACTAATTTCTAAATGGACTTACTTTCAGCACTAAATTTGGCCAAAACACATTGATTAATAGCAAACCCAAGGCTAAGAGAATGTCACCGTTGTACTGCGTTCCACTCTTTAGTATGTATCAAGTTAATAATTTACGAATACCCACGTAAGCAATCAGATCTGTCTGCCCTATGGAAATAAGCACTGCTGAATACTGTTCCACCTATTTTAATTAATCCGAAGGAGCATGGAACTATCGCAACTAGGTTTGCCACTCGCTCAGCGAAATTTCAATCCAAAATGAGCTTCGGCGAAATTACTTTAAAATAAGCACAGCGAAAGCTCGCACTGCGTGTGACACCTAATTACAACAATTACTTGCGGTGAAGCCGCTAATAAAAGAACCCTATATGAATTGCTAATCAAGATAACGCAGGCAATTGAAAATTCCAGTGCATCCTAGCAGTTAACGAACATAATACTATGCCGCACAACGAAATCGTTTGAGAGTTCGTATAACAAAATGCAAAATAATCGAGGTAGGTTTCAAACCAGACTCGGCATCCCGAGGTCACTCCAAACACCAGGGGCTGCTCCTAAGGGAAGCTGTGAGCCACCGCGAACAGGACTCTGCCTCAAATCTCTCCGAGGGGTGTGCGAGGAACCACAGCAATCGACTCTGGGATGATCTCAGCCCGAAACAAGGAGCCAGGGAATCCTGATAATCGCGTAACAGAAAAATGTGCTTTTACACAATCAGAGGTATTGGTAAACTTTCCTGGCCCATCCACGGAAAGGATGTTAAAATAACGGCTGCCACAACTACTAGGTTCTTTGGGCGTCCTTTACGAACCCTTCTTTCAGTTCAGCTTCCTACATGGGAGACGATGCACCTCGAAGATTGTCCAAAACGACCAATTTAGCGGGCGGATACCTTAGCAAGCAACTTTTCACGAAAAAGGACGCTTCTCTAACGCCATCTCACGACAACGCCATTTCACGACAACGTTGGAAGTTGTTGGTGCCGATAATACAGAGCCCTAAACCGGTATTTTAAATACGAACCTTCCAAAGAGAAAATAGAAACCTGTATTTCCACTAGAACTGTTTCAATTGCGATTTGAATTGTTCGAAAAACAACAAAGGTTGCCTGCCAATCAGGCGGAGAGTACTGCATAATTACGAGAAAACAATTCATTGGTTTCAACTCCCCCCTTTCTTACAGAGGTTTGACCCTCAAACAACCAAGCTACAACCATAAAAACCACGAAAACCCGCACCTCAGAACAACAACTACTGGTGTGGACAGAAGTGACACCCAGAGGACCCCGAAGCCAGAACGACCCACACGATAGGGATCGAGTCTACTCGTCGCTGCGAGGTGGAGAGTGCTGCGCCGGTGAGCAGACCCGTGACGACCCATCGCGGAGCGGTCCCAGACCCGAGACCCCCCAAACATCATCCCAAGACCACACCAAGTACCTGCCCCCTTGAATACTTCCAAAACAAAAAAAAACCCCGAGGTGGAAGATACCCCGGCGGTTATGGTACTGCTAGACCGAAAAAGGACTACAAAACAAACTAAGAGAACGATCAGGGTTCTTCTTTTGACGATCGTGAGGAGAAGGTAACCCCGGGAAAAGAGGATCCGAAGAAGATCAGTGAAGCGACAGGCAGAGCCACATTTATGCTCCTCACCAATCATACTGGTTGAGGGTCCTTCCCACACCGCGTACGGAGGGGACAAAGGTCCCTACAACCTTTACCTCATGCATTCCGAAGACTCCATTCACACTCAAGTCACAAACATACCAGATCAAAGAGAAAGTCGGAAAAATAGGAAAGCAACTCATGGGTACCCAACACATTCACACCAAAGACCATACACTCTGGATGAAAAGGAAAAGGGATAGGTAAAGTCAGAAGGAAAGAAGGCGAAGAATGAAGGACTGATCGTCTCGACACAAACTAAAACATTCACCAGAAAAATCTGTGAACAATAATCCCGAACTATCGGAAACTCGCTCGTACGAACCAAAAGACGTTCACCAGTAAACCTGTGAACAATGATCCCTCACTATCGGAAACTTAATCGTACAGCAGAAAAAAAGGTTCACCAGAAGAATCTGTAAACAACAACTCCGTTTTAACGGAAAACAAACCTAACACTGAACAACTAACTACTCACGAATGTTACCCCAAAATCCAACAAGGACTAGTGTCAAGCAATCCAAAATCCCTCAAATGACGTAAACGGTACATAACCTAAATAAATATTGCAAGACACAGGGTGCTAACCAAACGACACCTACAAAGCTCACATTCGCAAGCATTCAGCTACCCTAATGCTAAAGAGACGGGGAGAAGAAGATGATATAGCTCCCTATACTCTAAAAAAAAGGAAAAGCAAGATGACAATGCTTCCTATAGTGACCTTCCCTGCGTGCCCAACCAACCACCCTAAAACACGCTCACTCTAAATCCTCATCTTCATGAACCTTTAAATCCTGTACATGCCACGAACCTAAACTCCGACGAGTCTCAAAATCCTTCAGCTCATACACATTCGGCGATACCTTTTGTCTAACACGGCATTTGATAATCTTGGGAGTCAGCTTGGCAGCCACGTAATCGGCCTTATTCGAGAGGGTATAATTCCTCTTCCACACAGTCTGACCTAACTCTAAACTAACTGGTCGACGCCTCAAATTATAACGCTGAGTGCTGGTATGGAAAGCCTTATCGAGACGCGCCTTAACAGTAGCATAAATGCTCCTCAAACCCTTAAGATGTTCGTTAAGATCGGTCCGATCGTGAAAATCAAGAGGTTGGTTGCCCTGGTCCCGAAGTCGATGCATCTTCCCCGACAGACACGGTTCTCTACCAAAATTCAAATAGGCTGGGGAATAACCTGTAACTTCATGTACCGCTGTACGTAACGCATAACCCAACTGTGGTAACTTCTCATCCCATGTTCGATGGTCGTTGTTAACATAGGACCGTATCATGGTCTTGATGACTCGATTCACCCGTTCACATGGGTTTGCCTGTGGATGGTAATTGGCATTATACACAATCTTGCTGTCATAGCGGTTGGCTAAATCCCGAAATGCCTTACTGACGTACTGCTTCCCATTATCACAAATTATCCTCTCGGGAGCACCGAAGACCAACATAACTTCATTCTCAAGATGTTTAACCACCGCCGCACTCGTAGCTGTCTTCAGAGGGAACATCATTGCATACTTCGTGAAACAATCGACAACAACCAAAATAAACCGATTACGCTTAGCTGACACCGGAAGCGGACCTACCAAATCAGTACAGATAACCTCCCAGGGAAGAGAAAGAATACGCTTGTGCATTTCACCATAAGGTTTCCTCTGGTCGGGTTTCTGGGAAGTGCACACTGGGCATCTACGAACGTAACAGCCCACATCGACGTTCATCTTTGGCCAGTAATAACAAGCTGAAACACGCCTAAAAGTTTTGAAATAACCAAAGTGTCCAGCCGTCGGCTCATCATGATTCTCCACTAAAACTTTGGCACGTAAAGATTTTGGAACCACCAGCTTCCAATCACAATCCCTATTCAAGTTAGGAGACCCTGCATGCGTTAACTTAAAGATGTTATTGCCCTCCACACGCCACTGGGGAAAATTGTGAGGGGTTTCGACAATTCTTGCCCTAAGCTTCGTATACCACTGGTCCTGGTCGGCTTCTTGAATCTCAATTGCTGCTATAGCCCTAGACAACGCATCCGGTACTACATTCTCAGATCCCTTACGGTAACTAATCGTGAAATCGTAACCCTGTAACCTTAACGCCCGAGATAAACGACCTGATGGATTCTGTAGCTTCCATAACCACAATAGAGAATGGTGATCGGTGACAACATGGAATTGGACTCCTTCCACATACGGGCGGAACTTCTCGATAGCCCATACCACAGCAAGACACTCGAGCTCGGTTGCTAAAAACTTTTTCTCCTGGTGAGTCAAACTCCTGCTAGCATAGGCGATAACACGCTCTTCCCCTCCGATCTTCTGGGTGAGTACGCAACCTAAACCAACTTGTGAGGCATCAGTCTGCAAGGTGAAAGGTTTCTTGAAATCCGGACAAGTCAAGATAGGGGCCGAAACTAGACACTGTTTTATGTCTTGAAATGCTGCCTCGGCCTCAGGATTCCAGCTAAAAGTCGCCGACTTCCGAGTCAATCGATGAAGTGGTGCCACACGAGAAGCAAAATCTCTAACAAACCTCCTATACCACGAGATGAGCCCTACAAAACGCCGGACATCCTTACTACACTTCGGAGTAGGATAATTTACCATACACTCAACCTTAGACGGATCTACTCGCAAGCCTTGCCTATCGATGGCATAACCTAAATATTTCAGTTGCGATTTCACAATCTCACACTTCTCGGGATTTACCGTGAGTCCAGCCTGTAACAATCTGGTGAAGACCTTTTGCAAAATCTCTAAATGCATCGTGAAGGTAAGGGTGGCCACAATGATATCATCCAAATAAACTGACACGTAAGGTGTTAAGTCAGAACCCAGCAGCTGGTCTACCAAACGCTGAAAAGTCCCGGAGGCATTATGTAACCCGAACGGTAATCTACAAAATTGATAGAGCCCCTTACCCCGAACGACAAACGCTGTCTTCTCCTTGCTGCTCTCCTCCAACTCCACCTGCCAGTAAGCGGACTTTAAATCAATGGACGACAAGTATTGGGCGTTAGAAAGCCTATCAAGAATGACGGACATATACGGCAAAGAGTACGCATCCCGCTTGGTCACGCTGTTCACCTTTTTGAAATCTACGCAGAACCGATATTTCCCGCTGGACTTCTTGACCATCACCACTGGTGAGCTCCATGGCGAAGAAGAAGGTTCAATGACTCCCAACTCTAACATGGTGTCAATTTCCTGGTCAATCTTTTCCTGAATATAGGGCGACACCGGATAGTAACGCTGTTTAATAGGAAGGGCATCTCCCGTGTCGATAACATGCTTGACCCCTTTGGCACAACCTAAGCCTGGCTTCATCTGCTGGAAAAAATGTGCCACCAAGTCATCTAAGGCTTGAGCCTCCCCACTGGTTAGCTCCTCTTTTATGCGGATGGCGTTGACGACCGCCTTATTACCAAAATCCCAAGTATTCTTCCTAAAGTGCGGAACCAGATCCACTCCCTTCCAAAAATCAATGCCTAAGATGATGTCCTCGGCGACATCCTGAATTACCACGGCCTTAATAACCTTGACTTTATCCTTCAACCTAAAGGGTACATAAATTTCACCCAACGCTGTGCAGGATCGACCGTCAGCTACCGTAACCGAAAAGTAACTGCTCTCTAATGTAAGTCCGATGTCCTGTAATTTCTTCCAACCGGCTCCTCCAATCACAGTTCGACTAGCCCCGGAATCCAACAGACACACGAATGATATTCCATAAACCTCCACCTGTAAGTAAGGACGAGGATCCCCTTTTCGATTAGAGAAAGCACTAAAAACTTTGGCCCTCCGGCCCTGAAAATTAACAGAACTCGAACTCCACGATGAATTGGCCGACTGCCCTCTTAAGATCGACGTCCGGCTACCCGACGACCTTGTGCCTCGTTTCCCGAACACTTCGGACAAGTACTCTTCACTACACCTGTAGCGCCACATGAAAAACAAAAACGTTTCGTTCGAGGTTTAGAACACCTAGTAAAATTGTGACCAGTCTCCAGACAATTCCAACATTTCCTCGCTGGGACCACAGTATCAATAGATTCAACACGAGCCTTGGGAGTTTTACCATTAGATGGACAAGCTAAGTCGGGTTCCAAAAAATCAACCTTATTGACCGTAGGGGTTCGATAACTAGTTGCCAGATCTTTAGTAGCCTCCAACTTCTTGCACAACTGCAATAATTCCGAAACGCTATGATAATCCTGTAAAGCAACCCCCCTAATGAAAAATGGATCGATGTTACGTCGAATCACCGTTAATTTCTCCCGCTCTGATGGTGGGTGAGATAGCCTAAAAAACAAGTTCACCATACAAGCGAAATAATTTCCAACTTTTTCCTGAGGACCCTGGACCCGCGCCCTAATTTTATTCCACAGTTCGACTTCATAGTCGAACGGCAAGTATTCCTCCCTCAAACAACGAATAAAGTCGTCCCACGAGTTGATCTGACCCCTAACAGAACGATACCAGATCAATGCGCTACCACACAGCAAGTCAATGATGGCATTCTTCAAGTCTGCTGGAGCGACTCCTCGGGCGATCCGTAACTCTTCCACTCTTTCAATGAAAGCGTTTACGCTAAGTCCAGTATTATCCCCACTGAAAGAAATACCCTACTTGTGGACTGGTACAACCTTACAGCTAGCATTAGAATTGCTTGAAGGCGGCTAAGTAACATTAACAGCAGCGGCAGAACTTCCCACTCCTGCTGGAACCAAAGGATCTCCCGCAGGTTGACCTAATTTGTCTAAATTGTCCTCAATGCAATTCAGTTGATCTACTACCTTGTTGATCGACTTCTCAAGGCCGACCTCCTTATCTGAAACGACCAACCTACTTAAACGTCCATATAAATGTCGAAGTTTGGATGAGACAACCCTAAACTCGTTTTGTTCAGGAGACCTAATTGCGCTAACAAAGTCTGCCAACTCAGTGGTCTTCTTATCGCAGACCTCAATCTCCTTCGCCACATCGGCCACAAAACTCGGTGCTAGTGGAAGCTCCCCGAACTGTTCCTTTCCTAAAAATGATTTTAATTTCTTCCTCATAGTAGCAACAGTCTCTCCCTTCAAGCTGGTACAACCCCTAACCGATAATTCATAAATAAGTTCGTCGCGAGCTAGACGATGAGGATCCATGATCACAATCAATAAATACAAACGACTACTTAATACAGTAACTTCAACTAATCGATTAAATATTTATACCCTAACAATAGCATGCACCAACAAAGGTTCACCAAAATCCCCAATTACACCTAAATGTACCTCAATATACCTAAATATACCTAAATGCCAAAATCCAAAATCTATCATGCACCTAATGTACCAAAAAAATATGGCTCGAATGCCAAATATGCTACCAAGCAAAAATCCAAACGTTCGTAAGGTTGGAGAAAGTCCTACCATACGAATCCCTAAATCTCAAATAATGGCTTAAACGCCAAACCCTAAAATCCTATGCACGGATGGAGAATGTTCTAACAAATCTCGCAACAACGACACAACAATTCCAGCCGTACAAATATTCAACAATCGGTGCTTCGTAGCTCAAAAAAATATTCCAAACCAAATTCCCAAATTCGCACAAGACTCCTATAAACATATCCTGAAATAAACAAATTCACCAAGACGAACAGGATGCAAGGAGTAACAAGGGCTAAGGTATAAACAATAACCAGTAATATACTCAATAAATAACATCAAACAATCCTAACTAAATATTTGCCAGTAATTACGGGATCCCTAACTTGGCGCTTGGCTTTGCGCCTTCATGGCGCGCGCCTTGTCGCTTGGCTTGGCGCTTTCTTGGCTCGTTGCTTGTCGCTTGGCCTAGCGCTTTTCTTGGCTCGTGATTTGGTGCGTGGCTTGGCGCTTGGCTGGGCGCTTGGCTTGGCGCTTGGCTTGGCGCTTGGCTTGGCGCTCGGCTTGGCGCGATCTTGGCGGGTGGCTTGGCGCTTGGCTTTTCGTTTTGTTTGGCGCATGGCTTGGCGCTTGTCTGGGCGCTTGGCTTGGCGCTTGGCTTGGCGCTCGGTTTGGCGCGATCTTGGCGGGTGGCTTGGCGCTTGGCTTGGCGTTTTGTTTGGCGCATGGCTTGGCGCTTGTCTGGGCGCTTGGCTTGTCGCTTGGCTTGGCGCTTTCTTGGCTCGTTGCTTGTCGCTTGGCCTAGCGCTTTTCTTGGCTCGTGATTTGGTGCGTGGCTTGGCGCTTGGCTGGGCGCTTGGCTTGGCGTTTGGCTTAGCGCATGGTTTGGCGCTTGGCTTGGCGCTTGGCTTGGCGCTCGGCTTGGCGCGATCTTGGCGCTTGGCTTGGCGCTTGGCTTGGCGCTTGGCTTGGCGCTTGGCTTGGCGCTTGGCTTGGCGCTTGGCTTGGCGCTTGGCTTGGCGCTTGGCTTGGCGCTTTTCTTGGAGCGTGTCTTAACGCGTGGCTTGGCGCGTGGCTTGGCGCTTGGCTGGGCGCTTGGCTTGGCGCTGGGCTTGGCGCTAGTATTTGCGCTTTTCTTAGCGCGTGGCTTGGTGCTTGGCTTGCCGCTTTCATGGCGCGTGGCTTGTTGCTTGGCGTGGCGTTTTCTTGGCGCGTGATCTGGTGTGTGGCTTGGCGCTTGGCTGGGCGCTTGGCTTGGCGTTTGGCTTGACGCATGGCTTAGCGCTCTTCTTGGAGCGTGCCTTGGCGCTTAGCTTGGCGCATGGCTTGGCGATCTCCTTGGCGCGTAGCTTGGCGTTTGTCTTTGCGCTTTCATGGCGCGCGCCTTGTCGCTTGGCTTGGCGCTTTCTTGGCGCGTTGCTTGTCGCTTGGCCTAGCGCTTTTCTTGGCGCGTGATTTGGTGCGTGGCTTGGCGCTTGGCTGGGCGCTTGCCTTGGCGTTTGGCTTAGCGCATGGCTTGGCGCTTGGCTTGGCGCTTGGCTTGGCGCTCGGCTTGGCGCGATCTTGGCGGGTGGCTTGGCGCTTGGCTTGGCGTTTGGTTTGGCGCATGGCTTGGCGCTTGTCTGGGCGCTTGGCTTGGCGCTTGGCTTGGCGCTTGGCTTGGCGCTTGGTTTGGCGCTTGGCTTGGCGCTTTCTTGCCGCGTGGCTTGTCGCTTGGTTTGGCGTTTTTCTTGGCGGGTGGCTTGGCGCTTGGCTTGGCATTTGGTTTGGCGCATGGCTTGGCGCTTGTCTGGGCGCTTGGCTTGGCGCTTGGCTTGGCGCTTGGCTTGGCGCTTGGCTTGGCGCTTTCTTGGCGCGTGGCTTGTCGCTTGGCTTGGCGCTTTCCTTGGCGGGTGGCTTGTCGTTTGGTTTGGCGTTTGGCTTGGCGCATGGTTTGTCGCATGGCTTGGCGCTTTTCTTTGCGCATGGTTAGGCGCTTGTCTGGGCGCTTGGCTTGGCGCTTGGCTTGTCGCTTGCTTTGGTTCCTTTCTTGGCGGGTGGTTCTGCACTTGGCTTGGCGCTTGGCTTAGCGCGTGGTTTGGCGCGTGGTTTGGCGTGTGTCTTAGCGCTTGGCTTGCTGGGCACTTGGCTTAGCGCTTGGCTTGACGCTTGGCTTGGCGTTTTCCTTGGCGCGTGGCTTGCTGGAGCGACTCCTCGGGCGATCCGTAACTCTTCCACTCTTTCAATGAAAGCGTTTACGCTAAGTCCAGTATTATCCCCACTGAAAGAAATACCCTACTTGTGGACTGGTACAACCTTACAGCTAGCATTAGAATTGCTTGAAGGCGGCTAAGTAACATTAACAGCAGCGGCAGAACTTCCCACTCCTGCTGGAACCAAAGGATCTCCCGCAGGTTGACCTAATTTGTCTAAATTGTCCTCAATGCAATTCAGTTGATCTACTACCTTGTTGATCGACTTCTCAAGGCCGACCTCCTTATCTGAAACGACCAACCTACTTAAACGTCCATATAAATGTCGAAGTTTGGATGAGACAACCCTAAACTCGTTTTGTTCAGGAGACCTAATTGCGCTAACAAAGTCTGCCAACTCAGTGGTCTTCTTATCGCAGACCTCAATCTCCTTCGCCACATCGGCCACAAAACTCGGTGCTAGTGGAAGCTCCCCGAACTGTTCCTTTCCTAAAAATGATTTTAATTTCTTCCTCATAGTAGCAACAGTCTCTCCCTTCAAGCTGGTACAACCCCTAACCGATAATTCATAAATAAGTTCGTCGCGAGCTAGACGATGAGGATCCATGATCACAATCAATAAATACAAACGACTACTTAATACAGTAACTTCAACTAATCGATTAAATATTTATACCCTAACAATAGCATGCACCAACAAAGGTTCACCAAAATCCCCAATTACACCTAAATGTACCTCAATATACCTAAATATACCTAAATGCCAAAATCCAAAATCTATCATGCACCTAATGTACCAAAAAAATATGGCTCGAATGCCAAATATGCTACCAAGCAAAAATCCAAACGTTCGTAAGGTTGGAGAAAGTCCTACCATACGAATCCCTAAATCTCAAATAATGGCTTAAACGCCAAACCCTAAAATCCTATGCACGGATGGAGAATGTTCTAACAAATCTCGCAACAACGACACAACAATTCCAGCCGTACAAATATTCAACAATCGGTGCTTCGTAGCTCAAAAAAATATTCCAAACCAAATTCCCAAATTCGCACAAGACTCCTATAAACATATCCTGAAATAAACAAATTCACCAAGACGAACAGGATGCAAGGAGTAACAAGGGCTAAGGTATAAACAATAACCAGTAATATACTCAATAAATAACATCAAACAATCCTAACTAAATATTTGCCAGTAATTACGGGATCCCTAACTTGGCGCTTGGCTTTGCGCCTTCATGGCGCGCGCCTTGTCGCTTGGCTTGGCGCTTTCTTGGCTCGTTGCTTGTCGCTTGGCCTAGCGCTTTTCTTGGCTCGTGATTTGGTGCGTGGCTTGGCGCTTGGCTTGGCGCTCGGTTTGGCGCGATCTTGGCGGGTGGCTTGGCGCTTGGCTTGGCGTTTTGTTTGGCGCATGGCTTGGCGCTTGTCTGGGCGCTTGGCTTGTCGCTTGGCTTGGCGCTTTCTTGGCTCGTTGCTTGTCGCTTGGCCTAGCGCTTTTCTTGGCTCGTGATTTGGTGCGTGGCTTGGCGCTTGGCTGGGCGCTTGGCTTGGCGTTTGGCTTAGCGCATGGTTTGGCGCTTGGCTTGGCGCTTGGCTTGGCGCTCGGCTTGGCGCGATCTTGGCGCTTGGCTTGGCGCTTGGCTTGGCGCTTGGCTTGGCGCTTGGCTTGGCGCTTGGCTTGGCGCTTGGCTTGGCGCTTGGCTTGGCGCTTGGCTTGGCGCTTTTCTTGGAGCGTGTCTTAACGCGTGGCTTGGCGCGTGGCTTGGCGCTTGGCTGGGCGCTTGGCTTGGCGCTGGGCTTGGCGCTAGTATTTGCGCTTTTCTTAGCGCGTGGCTTGGTGCTTGGCTTGCCGCTTTCATGGCGCGTGGCTTGTTGCTTGGCGTGGCGTTTTCTTGGCGCGTGATCTGGTGTGTGGCTTGGCGCTTGGCTGGGCGCTTGGCTTGGCGTTTGGCTTGACGCATGGCTTAGCGCTCTTCTTGGAGCGTGCCTTGGCGCTTAGCTTGGCGCATGGCTTGGCGATCTCCTTGGCGCGTAGCTTGGCGTTTGTCTTTGCGCTTTCATGGCGCGCGCCTTGTCGCTTGGCTTGGCGCTTTCTTGGCGCGTTGCTTGTCGCTTGGCCTAGCGCTTTTCTTGGCGCGTGATTTGGTGCGTGGCTTGGCGCTTGGCTGGGCGCTTGCCTTGGCGTTTGGCTTAGCGCATGGCTTGGCGCTTGGCTTGGCGCTTGGCTTGGCGCTCGGCTTGGCGCGATCTTGGCGGGTGGCTTGGCGCTTGGCTTGGCGTTTGGTTTGGCGCATGGCTTGGCGCTTGTCTGGGCGCTTGGCTTGGCGCTTGGCTTGGCGCTTGGCTTGGCGCTTGGTTTGGCGCTTGGCTTGGCGCTTTCTTGCCGCGTGGCTTGTCGCTTGGTTTGGCGTTTTTCTTGGCGGGTGGCTTGGCGCTTGGCTTGGCATTTGGTTTGGCGCATGGCTTGGCGCTTGTCTGGGCGCTTGGCTTGGCGCTTGGCTTGGCGCTTGGCTTGGCGCTTTCTTGGCGCGTGGCTTGTCGCTTGGCTTGGCGCTTTCCTTGGCGGGTGGCTTGTCGTTTGGTTTGGCGTTTGGCTTGGCGCATGGTTTGTCGCATGGCTTGGCGCTTTTCTTTGCGCATGGTTAGGCGCTTGTCTGGGCGCTTGGCTTGGCGCTTGGCTTGTCGCTTGTTTTGGTTCCTTTCTTGGCGGGTGGTTCTGCACTTGGCTTGGCGCTTGGCTTAGCGCGTGGTTTGGCGCGTGGTTTGGCGTGTGTCTTAGCGCTTGGCTTGCTGGGCACTTGGCTTAGCGCTTGGCTTGACGCTTGGCTTGGCGTTTTCCTTGGCGCGTGGCTTGGCGCTTGGCTTAGCGCGTGGTTTGGCGCGTGGTTTGGCGTGTGTCTTAGCGCTTGGCTTGCTGGGCACTTGGCTTGACGCTTGGCTTGGCGATTTTCTTGACGCATTTCTTGATGCGTGGCTTGGCGCTTGGCTTGGCGCTTGGTTTGGTGCTCGGCTGTGCGCTTGGATTGGCGCTTGGTTTAACGCTTGGTTTGGCGCATGGTTTGGCGCTCTCCTTGGCGCGTGGCTTGGCGCTTGTCTGGGCGCTTGGCTTGGCGCTTGGCTTGGCGCTTGGCTTTGCGCTTTTCTTAATGCGTGGCTAAGTGCTTGGCTTGCCGCTTTCATGGCGCGTGTCTTGTCGCTTGGCATGGCGCTTTCTTGGCGCGTGGCTTGTTGCTTAGCCTAGCGTTTTTCTTGGCGCGTGATTTGGTGTGTGGCTTGGCGCTTGGCTGGGCGCTTGGCTTGGCGTTTGGCTTGGCGCATTGCTTGGCGCTCTCCATGGCGCGTGGCTTGGCGCTTGGCTTTGCGCTTTCATGGCGCGCGCCTTGTCGCTTGGCTTGCCGCTTTCATGGCGCGTGTCTTGTCGCTTGGCGTGGCGCTTTCTTGGCGCGTGGCTTGTTGCTTAGCCTAGCGTTTTTCTTGGCGCGTGATTTGGTGTGTGGCTTGGCGCTTGGCTGGGCGCTTGGCTTGGCGTTTGGCTTGGCGCATTGCTTGGCGCTCTCCATGGCGCTTGGCTTGGCGCTCGGCTTGGCGCGATCTTGGCGGGTGGCTTGGCGCTTGGCTTGGCGTTTTGTTTGGCGCATGGCTTGGCGCTTGTCTGGGCGCTTGGCTTGGCGCTTGGCATGGCGCTTAACTTGGCGCTTGGCTTGGCGCTTTTCTTGGAGCGTGTCTTAACGCGTGGCTTGTCGCTTGGCTTGGCGCTTTACTTGGCGCGTGGCTTGGCGCTTGGCTTGGCGCCTTTCTTGGTGCGTGGCTTGGCGCTCTTCTTGGCGCTTTCGTTGGCGCGTGGCTTGGCGCTTGGCTTGGCGCATAGCTTGGCGTTCTCCTTGGCGCGTGGCTTGGCGCTTGGCTAGACCCTTGGCTTGGCGCTTCTCTTGGCGCTTGGTTTGGCGCTTGGCTTATCGCTTGGCTTAATGTTTGGCTGGGCGCTTGGCTTGGCGCTTGGCTTGGCGCTTTTTTTGGCGCGTGGCCTAGCGCGTGGCTTGGCGTTTGGCTTTGCGCTTCTTTTAGCGCGTGGCTTGGTGCTTGGCTTGCCGCTTTTATGGCGCGTGGCTTGTCGCCTGGCCTAGCGCTTTTCTTGGCGCGTAAGTTGGTGCGTGGCTTGGCGCTTAACTGGGCGCTTGGCTTGGCGTTTGGCTTGGCGCATGGCTTGGCGCTCTCCTTGGCGCGTGGCGTGGCGCTTGGCTTGGCGCTTTCATGGAGCGTGGCTTGTCGCTTGGCTGGGCGCTTGGCTTGGGGTTTGGCTTAGCGCATGTTTTGGCGCTCTGTTTGGCGCGTGGCTTGACGCTTGGCTAAGCGCTTGGCTTGGCGCTTGGCTTGGCGCTTGGCTTGGCGCTTGGCTTGGCGCTTGGCTTGGCGCTTGGCTTGGCGCTTGGCTTGGCGCTTGGATTGGCGCTCTTCTTGGCGCGTTGTTTGGCGCTTGTCTGGGAGCTTGGCTTGGCGCTTGGCGTGGCGTTTGGCTTGGCGCATGGCTTGGAGTTTGGCTTAGCGCATGTTTTGGCGCTCTTCTTGGCGCGTGGCTTGACGCTTGGCTAAGCGCTTGGCTGGGCGCTTGGCTTGGAGCTTGGCTTGGCGCTTTGCTTGGCGCTTTGCTTGGCGCTTTGCTTGGCGCTTGGCTTGGCGCTTGGCTTGGCGCTTGGCTTGGCGCTCTTCTTGGCGCGTTGTTTGGCGCTTGTCTGGGAGCTTGGCTTGGCGCTTGGCGTGGCGTTTGGCTTGGCGCATGGCTTGGAGTTTGGCTTAGCGCATGTTTTGGCGCTCTTCTTGGCGCGTGGCTTGGCGCTTGCCTAAGCGCTTGGCTGGGCGCTTGGCTTGGCGCTTGGCTTGGCGCTTTGCTTGGCGCTTGGCTTGGCGCTTGGCTTGGCGCTTCACTTGGCGCTTGGCTTGTCGCTTGGCTTGGCGCTCTTCTTGGCGCGTTGTTTGGCGCTTGTCTGGCAGCTTGGCTTGGCGCTTTCTTAACGCGAGGCTTGGAGCTTTTCTTGGCGCGTTGCTTGGCGCTTGGCTTGGCGCTTGGCGTGGCGTTTGGCTTGGCGCGTGGCTTGGCGCGTGGCTTGGCGCATTGCTTGGCGCTCTTCTTGGCGCGTGGCTTGCCGCTTGTCTGGGCGCTTAGGTTGGCGCTTGGCTTGGCGCTTGGCTTGGCGCTTTCTTGGCGCGTGGCTTGACGTGTGGCTTGGCGCTTGGTTGGCTGGGCGCTTGGCTTAGCGCTTGGCTTGACGCTTGGCTTGGCGCTTTCCTTGACGCGTGGCTTAGCGCCTCTCTTGGCGCGTGGTTTGGCACTTGGCTTGCCGCTTGGCTTGGCGCGTGGCATGGCGCTTTTCTTGGCGCGTGGCTTGGCGTGTGGTTTGGCGTTTGGTTGGCTGGGCGCTTAACTTAGCGCTTGCCTTGGCGCTTGGCTGGGCGCATGGCTTGGTGCTTGGCTTGCCGCTTTTATGGCGCGTGGCTTGTCGCCTGGCCTAGCGCTTTTCTTGGCGCGTAATTTGGTGCGTGGCTTGGCGCTTAACTGGGCGCTTGGCTTGGCGTTTGGCTTGGCGCATGGCTTGGCGCTCTCCTTGGCGCGTGGCGTGGCGCTTGGCTTGGCGCTTTCATGGAGCGTGGCTTGTCGCTTTGCTGGGCGCTTGGCTTGGGGTTTGGCTTAGCGCATGTTTTGGCGCTCTGTTTGGCGCGTGGCTTGACTCTTGGCTAAGCGCTTGGCTTGGCGCTTGGCTTGGCGCTTGGCTTGGCGCTTGGCTTGGCGCTTGGCTTGGCGCTTGGCTTGGCGCTTGGCTTGGCGCTCTTCTTGGCGCGTTGTTTGGCGCTTATCTGGGAGCTTGGCTTGGCGCTTGGCGTGGCGTTTGGCTTGGCGCATGGCTTGGAGTTTGGCTTAGCGCATGTTTTGGCGCTATTCTTGGCGCGTGGCTTGACGCTTGGCTAAGCGCTTGGCTGGGCGCTTTCTCTTGGCGCTTGGCTTGGCGCTTTGCTTGGCGCTTGGCTTGGCGCTTGGCTTGGCGCTTGGCTTGGCGCTCTTCTTGGCGCGTTGTTTGGCGCTTGTCTGGGAGCTTGGCTTGGCGCTTGGCGTGGCGTTTGGCTTGGCGCATGGCTTGGAGTTTGGCTTAGCGCATGTTTTGGCGCTCTTCTTGGCGCGTGGCTTGACGCTTGGCTAAGCGCTTGGCTGGGCGCTTGGCTTGGCGCTTGGCTTGGCGCTTTGCTTGGCGCTTGGCTTGGCGCTTGGCTTGGCGCTTCACTTGGCGCTTGGCTTGTCGCTTGGCTTGGCTTTCTTCTTGGCGCGTTGTTTGGTGCGTGGCTTGGCGCTTAACTGGGCGCTTGGCTTGGCGTTTTGCTTGGCGCATGGCTTGGCGCTCTCCTTGGCGCGTGGCGTGGCGCTTGGCTGGACGCTTGGCTTGGCGCTTCTTTTGGCGCTTGGTTTGGCGCTTGGCTTGGCGCTTGGCTTGGCGCATGGCTTGGCGCTTTTTTTGACGCGTGGCTTGGCGCGTGGCTTGGCGCTTGGCTTTGCGTTTCTTTTAGCGCGTGGCTTGGTGCTTGGCTTGCCGTTTTCATGGCGCGTGGCTTGTCGTTTGGCCTAGAGCTTTTATTGGCGCGTAATTTGGAGCGTGGTTTGGCGTTTAACTGGGCGCTTGGCTTGGCGTTTGGCTTGGCGCATGGCTTGGCGCTCTCCTTGGCGCGTTGCTTGGCTCTTGGCTTGGCGTTTTCATGGAGCGTGGCTTGTCGCTTGGCTTGGCGCTTTCTTGGCGCGTGGATTGTCGCATTGCCTAGCGCTTTTCTTGGCGCGTGATTTGGTGCGTGGCTTGGCGCATGGCTGGGCGCTTGGCTTGGAGTTTGGCTTAGCGCATGTTTTGGCCCTCTTCTTGGCGCGTGGCTTGACGCTTGGCTAAGCGCTTGGCTGGGCGCTTGGCTTGGCGCTTGGCTTGGCGCTTGGCTTGGCGCTTGGCTTGGGGCTTGGCTTGGCGTTTTGTTGGCGCGTGGCTTGTCGTTTGGCTTGGCGCTTTTCTTGGCGGGTGGCTTGGCGCTTGGCTTGGCGTCTAACTTGGCGCATGGCGTGGCGCATGGCTTGGAGCTTTTCTTGGCGGGTTGCTTGGCGCTTGGCTTGGCGCTTGACGTGGCGTTTGGTTTGGCGCATGGTTTGGCGCATTGCATGGCGCTCTTCTTGGCGCGTGGCTTGGCGCTTGTCTGTGCGCTTAGGTTGGCGCTTGGCTTGGCGTTTGGCTTGGCGCTTTCTTGGCGCGTGGCTTGGCGTGTGGCTTGGCGCTTGGTTGGCTGGGCGCTTGGCTTAGCGCTTGGCTTGGGGCTTGGCTTGGCGTTTTGTTGGCGCGTGGCTTGTCGCTTGGCTTGGCGCTTTTCTTGGCGGGTGGCTTGGCGCTTGGCTTGGCGTCTAACTTGGCGCATGGCGTGGCGCATGGCTTGGAGCTTTTCTTGGCGGGTTGCTTGGCGCTTGGCTTGGCGCTTGGCGTGGCGTTTGGTTTGGCGCATGGCTTGGCGCATTGCATGGCGCTCTTCTTGGCGTGTGGCTTGGCGCTTGTCTGTGCGCTTAGGTTGGCGCTTGGCTTGGCGTTTGGCTTGGCGCTTTCTTGGCGCGTGGCTTGGCGTGTGGCTTGGCGCTTGGTTGGCTGGGCGCTTGGCTTAGCGCTTGGCTTGGGGCTTGGCTTGGCGTTTTGTTGGCGCGTGGCTTGTCGCTTGGCTTGGCGCTTTTCTTGGCGGGTGGCTTGGCGTTTGGCTTGGCGTCTAACTTGGCGCATGGCGTGGCGCATGGCTTGGTGCTTTTCTTAGCGGGTTGCTTGGCGCTTGGCTTGGCGCTTGGCGTGGCGTTTGGTTTGGCGCATGGCTTGGCGCATTGCATGGCGCTCTTCTTGGCGCGTGGCTTGGCGCTTGTCTGTGCGCTTAGGTTGGCGCTTGGCTTGGCGTTTGGCTTGGCGCTTTCTTGGCGCGTGGCTTGGCGTGTGGCTTGGCGCTTGGTTGGCTGGGCGCTTGGCTTAACGCTTTCCTTGACGCGTGGCTTAGCGCCTCTCTTGGCGCGTGGTTTGGCACTTGGCTTGCCGCTTGGCTTGGCGCGTGGCATGGCGCTTTTCTTGGCGCGTGGCTTGGCGTGCGGCTTGGCGTTTGGCTGGCTGGGCGCTTGGCTCAGCGCTTGGTTTGACTTTTGGCTTGGCGCTTTAATTGACGCGTGGCTTAACGCCTCTCTTGGCGCGTGGCTTGGCACTTGGCTTGCCGCTTGGCTTGGCGCTTTTCTTGGCGCATTTCTTGGCGCGTGGCTTGGCGCTTGGCTTGGCGCTTGGCATGGCGCTTGGCTTAGCGCTTGGCTGGGCGCATGGCTTGCCGCTTGGCTTAACGCTTTTCTTGCCCCGTAGCTTAGCGCGTGGCTTGTTCCTTGGCTTGGCGCATGGCGTGGCGCTTTTCTTGGCGCGTGGCTTGGCGTTTGGCTTGGCGCATGGCTTGGCGCTCTCCTTGGCGCGTGGCCTGGCGCTTGGCTTGGCGCTTGGCTTGGCGCTTTCATGGAGCGTGGCTTGTCGCTTGGCTTGGCGCTTTCTTGGCGCGTGGATTGTCGCATTGCCTAGCGCTTTTTTTGGCGCTTGATTTGGTGCGTGGCTTGGCGCATGGCTGGGCGCTTGGCTTGGAGTTTGGCTTAGCGCATGTTTTGGCCCTCTTCTTGGCGCGTGGCTTGACGCTTGGCTAAGCGCTTGGCTGGGCGCTTGGCTTGGCGCTTGGCTTGGCGGGTGGCTTGGCGCTTGGCTTGGCGTCTAACTTGGCGCATGGCGTGGCGCATGGCTTGGAGCTTTTCTTGGCGGGTTGCTTGTCGCTTGGCTTGGCGCTTGGTGTGGCGTTTGGTTGCATGGCTTGGCGCACTGCTTGGCGCTCTTCTTGGCGCGTGGCTTGGCGTGTGGCTTGGCGGTTGGTTGGCTGGGCGCTTGGCTTAGCGCTTGGATTGACGCTTGGCTTAACGCTTTCCTTGACGCGTGGCTTAGCGCCTCTCTTGGCTCGTGGTTTGGCACTTGGCTTGCCGCTTGGCTTGGCGCGTGGCTTGGCGCTTTTTTTGGCGCGTGGCTTGTCGCTTGGCTTGGCGCTTTTCTTGGCGGGTGGCTTGGCGCTTGGCTTGGCGTCTAACTTGGCGCATGGCGTGGCGCATGGCTTGGAGCTTTTCTTGGCGGGTTGCTTGGCGCTTGGCTTGGCGCTTGGTGTGGCGTTTGGTTGCATGGCTTGGCGCACTGCTTGGCGCTCTTCTTGGCGCGTGGCTTGGCGTGTGGCTTGGCGGTTGGTTGGCTGGGCGCTTGGCTTAGCGCTTGGATTGACGCTTGGCTTAACGCTTTCCTTGACGCGTGGCTTAGCGCCTCTCTTGGCTCGTGGTTTGGCACTTGGCTTGCCGCTTGGCTTGGCGCGTGGCTTGGCGCTTTTCTTGGCGCGTGGCTTGGCGTGCGGCTTGGCGTTTGGTTGGCTGGGCGCTTGGCTCAGCGCTTGGTTTGACGCTTGGCTTGGCGCTTTAATTGACGAGTGGCTTAACGCCTCTCTTGGCGCGTGGCTTGGCACTTGGCTTGCCGCTTGGATTGGCGCTTTTCTTGGCGCATTTCTTGGCGCGTGGCTTGGCGCTTGGCTTGGCGCTTGGCATGGCGCTTGGCTTAGCGCTTGGCTGGGCGCATGGCTTGGCGCTTGGTTTGACGCTTTTCTTGGCGCGTAACTTGGCACCTGGCTTCATGCTTAGCATGGCGCTTGGCTTGGCGCATGGCTTGGCGCTCTCCTTGGCGCGTGGCTTGGCGCTTGGCTTGGCACTTTTCTTTGTGTGTGGCTTTTCGCTTGGCTTGGAGCATGGCGTGGCGCTTTTCTTGTCGCGTGGCTTGGCAATTGGCTTGGCGCTTAGCTTGGCGCTTGGCTTGGCGCTTGGCTTGGCGCTTGGCTTGGCGCTTGGCTTGGCGCTTAAATTGGCGCTTACCTTAGCGCGTGGCTTGTTGCTTGGCTTAGCGAATGGCGCGGCGCTTTTCTTGGCGCGTGGCTTGGCGCTTGGTTTGGCGCTTGGCTTAACGTTTGGCTTGGCGCTTGGCTTGGTGTTTTGCTTAGCGCTTGGCTTGGCGATCTTCTTGGCGCTTGGCTTGGCGCTTGGCTTAGCGCTTGGCATGGCGCTTGGCTTGGCGCTTGGCTTGGCGCTTGGCTTGGCGCTTGGCTTGGCGCTTGGCTTGGCGCTTGGCTTGGCGCTTGGCTTGGCGCTTGGCTTGGCGCTTGGCTTGGCGCTTGGCTTGGCGCTTTTCTTGGCGCGTGACTTAACCCGTCGCTTGTCGCTTGGCTTGCCGCTTGGCTTAACGCTTTTCTTGCCCCGTAGCTTAGCGCGTGGCTTGTTCCTTGGCTTGGCGCATGGCGTGGCGCTTTTCTTGGCGCGTGGCTTGGCGCTTGGCTTGGCGCTTGGCTTGGCGCCTAGCTTGGCGCTTTTCTTGGCGCGTGGCTTAACGCGTGGCTTGTCGCTTGGCTTGGCGCTCTTCTTGGCGTTTGGCTTGGCGCTTTTCTTGGCGCGTGGCTTAGCGCGTGGCTTGTCGCTTGGCTTGGCGCATGGCGTGGCGTTTTTCTTGGCTCGTAGCTTGGCGCGTGGTTTGTCGCTTGGTTTGGCGCTTGGCTTGGCGCTTTCCTTGGCGCGTGGCTTGGCGCTTGGCTTGCCGCTTGGCTTGGCGCTCTTCTTGGCGCTTGGCTTGGCGCTTTTCTTGGCGCGTGGCTTGGCGCGTGGCTTGTCGCTTGGCTTGGCGCATAGCGTGGCGCTTTTCTTGGCGCGTAGCTTGGCGCGTGGCTTGGCGCGTGGCTTGGCGCTTGGCTTGGCGCTTGGCTTGGCGCTTGGTTTGGCGCTTGGCTTAACGCTTGGCTTGGCGCTTGGCTTGGTGCTTTGCTTAGCGCTTGGCTTGGCGATTTTCTTAGCGCTTGGCTTGGCGCTTGGCTTGGCGCTTGGCATGACGCTTGGCTTGGCGCTTGGCTTGGCGCTTGGCTTGGCGCTTGGCTTGGCGCTTGGCTTGGCGCTTGGCTTGGCGCTTGGCTCGGCGCTTGGCTTGGCGCTTGGCTTGGCGCTTGGCTTGGCGCTTGGCTTGGCGCTTGGCTTGGCGCTTGGCTTGGCGATTTTCTTGGCGCTTGGCTTAGCGCGTGGCTTGGCGCTTGGCTTGGCGCTTGGCTTGGCGCTTGGTTTGGCGCTTGGCTTAACGCTTGGCTTGGCGCTTGGCTTGGTGCTTTCCTTAGCGCTTGGCTTGGCGATTTTCTTGGCGCTTGGCTTGGCGCTTGGCTTGGCGCTTGGCATGGCGCTTGGCTTGGCGCTTGGCTTGGCGCTTAGCTTGGCGCTTGGCATGGCGCTTGGCTTGGCGCTTGGCTTGGCGCTTGGCTTGGCGCTTGGCTTGGCGCTTGGCTTGGCGCTTGTCTTGGCGCTTGGCTTGGCGCTTGGTTTGGCGCTTTTCTTGGCGCGTGACTTAACGCGTCGATTGTCGCTTGGCTTATCGCTTGGCTTAACGCTTTTCTTGCCCCGTAGCTTAGCGCGTGGCTAGTTCCTTGGCTTGGCGCATGGCGTGGCGCTTTTTTTGGCGCGTGGTTTGGCATTTGGCTTGGCGCTTGGCTTGGCGCTTGGCTTGGCGCCTAGCTTGGCGCTTTTCTTGGCGCGTGGCTTGTCGCTTGGCTTGGCGCTCTTCTTGGCGCTTGGCTTGGCGCTTGGTTTGGCGCTTGGCTTAACGCTTGGCTTGGCGCTTGGCTTGGTGCTTTGCTTAGCGCTTGGCTTGGCGATTTTCTTAGCGCTTGGCTTGGCGCTTGGCTTGGCGCTTGGCATGACGCTTGGCTTGGCGCTTGGCTTGGCGCTTGGCTTGGCGCTTGGCTTGGCGCTTGGCTTGGCGCTTGGCTTGGCGCTTGGCTCGGCGCTTGGCTTGGCGCTTGGCTTGGCGCTTGGCTTGGCGCTTGGCTTGGCGCTTGGCTTGGCGCTTGGCTTGGCGATTTTCTTGGCGCTTGGCTTAGCGCGTGGCTTGGCGCTTGGCTTGGCGCTTGGCTTGGCGCTTGGTTTGGCGCTTGGCTTAACGCTTGGCTTGGCGCTTGGCTTGGTGCTTTCCTTAGCGCTTGGCTTGGCGATTTTCTTGGCGCTTGGCTTGGCGCTTGGCTTGGCGCTTGGCATGGCGCTTGGCTTGGCGCTTGGCTTGGCGCTTAGCTTGGCGCTTGGCATGGCGCTTGGCTTGGCGCTTGGCTTGGCGCTTGGCTTGGCGCTTGGCTTGGCGCTTGGCTTGGCGCTTGTCTTGGCGCTTGGCTTGGCGCTTGGTTTGGCGCTTTTCTTGGCGCGTGACTTAACGCGTCGATTGTCGCTTGGCTTATCGCTTGGCTTAACGCTTTTCTTGCCCCGTAGCTTAGCGCGTGGCTAGTTCCTTGGCTTGGCGCATGGCGTGGCGCTTTTTTTGGCGCGTGGTTTGGCATTTGGCTTGGCGCTTGGCTTGGCGCTTGGCTTGGCGCCTAGCTTGGCGCTTTTCTTGGCGCGTGGCTTGTCGCTTGGCTTGGCGCTCTTCTTGGCGTTTGGCTTGGCGCTTTTCTTGGCGCGTGGCTTGGCGCGTGGCTTGTCGCTTGGCTTGGCGCATGGCGTGGCGCTTTTCTTGGCTCGTTGCTTGGCGCGTGGTTTGTCGCTTGGTTTGGCGCTTGGCTTGGCGCTTAGCTTGGCGCTTGGCTTGGCGCTTGTCTTATCGCTTGGCTTGGCGCTTAGCTTGGCGCTTTTCTTGGCGCGTGACTTAACGCGTCGATTGTCGCTTGGCTTGCCGCTTGGCTTAACGCTTTTCTTGCCCCGTAGCTTAGCGCGTGGCTTGTTCCTTGGCTTGGCGCATGGCGTGGCGCTTTTCTTGGCGCGTGGCTTGGCGTTTGGCTTGGCGCATGGCTTGGCGCTCTCCTTGGCGCGTGGCCTGGCGCTTGGCTTGGCGCTTTCATGGAGCGTGGCTTGTCGCTTGGCTTGGCGCTTTCTTGGCGCGTGGATTGTCGCATTGCCTAGCGCTTTTTTTGGCGCGTGATTTGGTGCGTGGCTTGGCGCATGGCTGGGCGCTTGGCTTGGAGTTTGGCTTAGCGCATGTTTTGGCCCTCTTCTTGGCGCGTGGCTTGACGCTTGGCTAAGCGCTTGGCTGGGCGCTTGGATTGGCGCTTGGCTTGGCGCTTGGCTTGGGGCTTGGCTTGGCGTTTTTTTGGCGCGTGGCTTGTCGCTTGGCTTGGCGCTTTTCTTGGCGGGTGGCTTGGCACTTGGCTTGGCGTCTAACTTGGCGCATGGCGTGGCGCATGGCTTGGCGCTCTTCTTGGCGCGTGGCTTGGCGTGTGGCTTGGCGCTTGGTTGGCTGGGCGCTTGGCTTAGAGCTTGGCTTGACGCTTGGCTTAACGCTTTCCTTGACGCGTGGCTTAGCGCCTCTCTTGGCGCGTGGTTTGGCACTTGGCTTGGCGCTTGGCTTGGCGCCTAGCTTGGCGCTTTTCTTGGCGCGTGGCTTGGCGCTTGGCTTGGCGCTTGGTTTGGCGCTTGGCTTGGCGCCTAGCTTGGCGCTTTTCTTGGCGCGTGGCTTAACGCGTGGCTTGTCGCTTGGCTTGGCGCTCTTCTTGGCGTTTGGCTTGGCGCTTTTCTTGGCGCGTGGCTTGGCGCGTGGCTTGTCGCTTGGCTTGGCGCATGGCGTGGCGCTTTTCTTGGCTCGTTGCTTGGCGCGTGGTTTGTCGCTTGGTTTGGCGCTTGGCTTGGCGCTTGGCTTGGCGCTTGGCTTGGCGCTTGTCTTATCGCTTGGCTTGGCGCTTGGCTTGGCGCTTTTCTTGGCGCGTGACTTGACGCTTGGCTAAGCGCTTGGCTGGGCGCTTGGATTGGCGCTTGGCTTGGCGCTTGGCTTGGGGCTTGGCTTGGCGTTTTTTTGGCGCGTGGCTTGTCGCTTGGCTTGGCGCTTTTCTTGGCGGGTGGCTTGGCGCTTGGCATGGCGTCTAACTTGGCGCATGGCGTGGCGCATGGGTTGGCGCTCTTCTTGGCGCGTGGCTTGGCGTGTGGCTTGGCGCTTGGTTGGCTGGGCGCTTGGCTTAGAGCTTGGCTTGACGCTTGGCTTAACGCTTTCCTTGACGCGTGGCTTAGCGCCTCTCTTGGCGCGTGGTTTGGCACTTGGCTTGCCGCTTGGCTTGGCGCGTGGCATGGCGCTTTTCTTGGCGCGTGGCTTGGCGTGCGGCTTGGCGTTTGGTTGGCTGGGCGCTTGGCTCAGCGCTTGGTTTGACGCTTGGCTTGGCGCTTTAATTGACGCGTGGCTTAACGCCTCTCTTGGCGCGTGGCTTGGCACTTGGCTTGCCGCTTGGCTTGGCGCTTTTCTTGGCGCATTTCTTGGCGCGTGGCTTGGCGCTTGGCTTGGCGCTTGGCATGGCGCTTGGCTTAGCGCTTGGCTGGGCGCATGGCTTGGCGCTTGGTTTGACGCTTTTCTTGGCGCGTAGCTTGGCACCTGGCTTCATGCTTAGCATGGCGCTTGGCTTGGCGCATGGCTTGGCGCTCTCCTTGGCGCGTGGCTTGGCGCTTGGCTTGGCACTTTTCTTTGTGTGTGGCTTTTCGCTTGGCTTGGAGCATGGCGTGGCGCTTTTCTTGTCGCGTGGCTTGGCAATTGGCTTGGCGCTTAGCTTGGCGCTTGGCTTGGCGCTTGGCTTGGCGCTTGGCTTGGCGCTTGGCTTGGCGCTTAGATTGGCGCTTACCTTAGCGCGTGGCTTGTTGCTTGGCTTAGCGCATGGCGTGGCGCTTTTCTTGGCGCGTGGCTTGGCGCTTGGTTTGGCGCTTGGTGCTTTGCTTAGCGCTTGGCTTGGCGATTTTCTTGGCGCTTGGCTTGGCGCTTGGCTTAGCGCTTGGCATGGCGCTTGGCTTGGCGCTTGGCTTGGCGCTTGGCTTGGCGCTTGGCTTGGCGCTTGGCTTGGCGCTTGGCTTGGCGCTTGGCTTGGCGCTTGGCTTGGCGCTTGGCTTGGCGCTTGGCTTAGCGCTTTTCTTGGTGCGTGACTTAACCCGTCGCTTGTCGCTTGGCTTGCCGCTTGGCTTAACGCTTTTCTTGCCCCGTAGCTTAGCGCGTGGCTTGTTCCTTGGCTTGGCGCATGGCGTGGCGCTTTTCTTGGCGCGTGGCTTGGCGCTTGGCTTGGCGCCTAGCTTGGCGCTTTTCTTGGCGCGTGGCTTAACGCGTGGCTTGTCGCTTGGCTTGGCGCTCTTCTTGGCGTTTGGCTTGGCGCTTTTCTTGGAGCGTGGCTTGGCGCGTGGCTTGTCGCTTGGCTTGGCGTATGGCGTGGCGCTTTTCTTGGCTCGTAGCTTGGCGCGTGGTTTGTCGCTTGGTTTGGCGCTTGGCTTGGCGCTTTCCTTGGCGCGTGGCTTGGCGCTTGGTTTGCCGCTTGGCTTGGCGCTCTTCTTGGCGCTTGGCTTGGCGCTTTTCTTGGCGCGTGGCTTGGCGCGTGGCCTGTCGCTTGGCTTGGCGCATAGCGTGGCGCTTTTCTTGGCGCGTAGCTTGGCGCGTGGCTTGGCGCGTGGCTTGGCGCTTGGCTTGGCGCTTGGCTTGGCGCTTGGTTTGGCGCTTGGCTTAACGCTTGGCTTGGCGCTTGGCTTGGTGCTTTGCTTAGCGCTTGGCTTGGCAATTTTCTTAGCGCTTGGCTTGGCGCTTGGCTTGGCGCTTGGCATGGCGCTTGGCTTGGCGCTTGGCTTGGCGCTTGGCTTGGCGCTTGGCTTGGCGCTTGGCTTGGCGCTTGGCTTGGCGCTTGGCTCGGCGCTTGGCTTGGCGCTTGGCTTGGCGCTTGGCTTGGCGCTTGGCTTGGCGCTTGGCTTGGCTATTTTCTTGGCGCTTGACTTGGCGCGTGGCTTGGCGCTTGGCTTGGCGCTTGGCTTGGCGCTTGGTTTGGCGCTTGGCTTAACGCTTGGCTTGGCGCTTGGCTTGGTGCTTTCCTTAGCGCTTGGCTTGGCGATTTTCTTGGCGCTTGGCTTGGCGCTTGGCTTGGCGCTTGGCATGGCGCTTGGCTTGGCGCTTGGCTTGGCGCTTGGCTTGGCGCTTGGCATGGCGCTTGGCTTGGCGCTTGGCTTGGCGCTTGGATTGGCGCTTGGCTTGGCGCTTGGCTTGGCGCTTGTCTTGGCGCTTGGCTTGGCGCTTGGTTTGGCGCTTTTCTTGGCGCGTGACTTAACGCGTCGATTGTCGCTTGGCTTGCCGCTTGGCTTAACGCTTTTCTTGCCCCGTAGCTTAGCGCGTGGCTTGTTCCTTGGCTTGGCGCATGGCGTGGCGCTTTTCTTGGCGCGTGGCTTGGCGCTTGGCTTGGCGCTTGGTTTGGCGCTTGGCTTGGCGCCTAGCTTGGCGCTTTTCTTGGCGCGTGGCTTGGCGCGTGGCTTGTCGCTTGGCTTGGCGCATGGCGTGGCGCTTTTCTTGGCTCGTTGCTTGGCGCGTGGTTTGTCGCTTGGTTTGGCGCTTGGCTTGGCGCTTGGCTTGGCGCTTGGCTTGGCGCTTGTCTTATCGCTTGGCTTGGCGCTTGGCTTGGCGCTTTTCTTGGCGCGTGACTTAACGCGTCGATTGTCGCTTGGCTTGCCGCTTGGCTTAACGCTTTTCTTGCCCCGTAGCTTAGCGCGTGGCTTGTTCCTTGGCTTGGCGCATGGCGAGGCGCTTTTCTTGGCGCGTGGCTTGGCGTTTGGCTTGGCGCATGGCTTGGCGCTCTCCTTGGCGCGTGGCCTGGCGCTTGGCTTGGCGCTTTCATGGAGCGTGGCTTGTCGCTTGGCTTGGCGCTTTCTTGGCGCGTGGATTGTCGCATTGCCTAGCGCTTTTTTTGGCCCGTGATTTGGTGCGTGGCTTGGCGCATGGCTGGGCGCTTGGCTTGGAGTTTGGCTTAGCGCATGTTTTGGCCCTCTTCTTGGCGCGTGGCTTGACGCTTGGCTAAGCGCTTGGCTGGGCGCTTGGATTGGCGCTTGGCTTGGCGCTTGGCTTGGGGCTTGGCTTGGCGTTTTTTTGGCGCGTGGCTTGTCGCTTGGCTTGGCGCTTTTCTTGGCGGGTGGCTTGGCGCTTGGCTTGGCGTCTAACTTGGCGCATGGCGTGGCGCATGGCTTGGAGCTTTTCTTGGCGGGTTGCTTGGCGCTTGGCTTGGCGCTTGGTGTGGCGTTTGGTTTGGCGCATGGCTTGGCGCATTGCTTGGCGCTCTTCTTGGCGCGTGGCTTGGCGTGTGGCTTGGCGCTTGGTTGGCTGGGCGCTTGGCTTAGCGCTTGGCTTGACGCTTGGCTTAACGCTTTCCTTGACGCGTGGCTTAGCGCCTCTCTTGGCGCGTGGTTTGGCACTTGGCTTGCCGCTTGGCTTGGCGCGTGGCATGGCGCCTTTCTTGGCGCGTGGCTTGGCGTGCGGCTTGGCGTTTGGTTGGCTGGGCGCTTGGCTCAGCGCTTGGTTTGACGCTTGGCTTGGCGCTTTAATTGACGCGTGGCTTAACGCCTCTCTTGGCGCGTGGATTGGCACTTGGCTTGCCGCTTGGCTTGGCGCTTTTCTTGGCGCATTTCTTGGCGCGTGGCTTGGCGCTTGGCTTGGCGCTTGGCATGGCGCTTGGCTTAGCGCTTGGCTGGGCGCATGGCTTGGCGCTTGGTTTGACGCTTTTCTTGGCGCGTAGCTTGGCACCTGGCTTCATGCTTAGCATGGCGCTTGGCTTGGCGCATGGCTTGGCGCTCTCCTTGGCGCGTGGCTTGGCGCTTGGCTTGGCACTTTTCTTTGTGTGTGGCTTTTCGCTTGGCTTGGAGCATGGCGTGGCGCTTTTCTTGTCGCGTGGCTTGGCAATTGCCTTGGCGCTTAGCTTGGCGCTTGGCTTGGCGCTTGGCTTGGCGCTTGGCTTGGCGCTTGGCTTGGCGCTTAGATTGGCGCTTACCTTAGCGCGTGGCTTGTTGCTTGGCTTAGCGCATGGCGTGGCGCTTTTCTTGGCGCGTGGCTTGGCGCTTGGTTTGGCGCTTGGCTTAACGCTTGGCTTGGCGCTTGGCTTGGTGCTTTGCTTAGCGCTTGGCTTGGCGATTTTCTTGGCGCTTGGCTTGGCGCTTGGCTTGGCGCTTGGCATGGCGCTTGGCTTGGCGCTTGGCTTGGCGCTTGGCTTGGCGCTTGGCTTGGCGCTTGGCTTGGCGCTTGGCTTGGCGCTTGGCTTGGCGCTTGGCATGGCGCTTGGCTTGGCGCTTGGCTTGGCGCTTGGCTTGGCGCTTGGCTTGGCGCTTGGCTTAACGCTTGGCTTGGCGCTTGGCTTGGCGCTGGGCTTAGCGCATGGCGTGGCGCTTTTCTTGGCGCGTGGCTTGGCGCTTGGTTTGGCGCTTGGCTTAACGCTTGGCTTGGCGCTTGGCTTGGTGCTTTGCTTAGCGCTTGGCTTGGCGATTTTCTTGGCGCTTGGCTTGGCGCTTGGCTTGGCGCTTGGCATGGCGCTTGGCTTGGCGCTTGGCTTGGCGCTTGGCTTGGCGCTTGGCTTGGCGCTTGGCTTGGCGCTTGGCTTGGCGCTTGGCTTGGCGCTTGGCTTGGCGCTTGGCTTGGCGCTTGGCTTGGCGCTTGGCTTGGCGCTTGGCTTGGCGCTTGGCTTGGCGCTTGGCTTGGCGCCTAGCTTGGCGCTTTTCTTGGCGCGTGGCTTAACGCGTGGCTTGTCGCTTGGCTTGGCGCTCTTCTTGGCGTTTGGCTTGGCGCTTTTCTTGGCGCGTGGCTTGGCGCGTGGCTTGTCGCTTGGCTTGGCGCATGGCGTGGCGCTTTTCTTGGCTCGTAGCTTGGCGCGTGGTTTGTCGCTTGGTTTGGCGCTTGGCTTGGCGCTTTCCTTGGCGCTTTCCTTGGCGCGTGGCTTGGCGCTTGGTTTGCCGCTTGGCTTGGCGCTCTTCTTGGCGCTTGGCTTGGCGCTTTTCTTGGCGCGTGGCTTGGCGCGTGGCTTGTCGCTTGGCTTGGCGCATAGCGTGGCGCTTTTCTTGGCGCGTACCTTGGCGCGTGGCTTGGCGCGTGGCTTGGCGCTTGGCTTGGCGCTTGGCTTGGCGCTTGGTTTGGCGCTTGGCTTAACGCTTGGCTTGGGGCTTGGCTTGGTGCTTTGCTTAGCGCTTGGCTTGGCGATTTTCTTGGCGCTTGGCTTGGCGCTTGGCTTGGCGCTTGGCATGGCGCTTGGCTTGGCGCTTGGCTTGGCGCTTGACTTGGCGCTTGGCTTGGCGCTTGGCTTGGCGCTTGGCTTGGCGCTTGGTTCGGCGCTTGGCTTGGCGCTTGGCTTGGCGCTTGGCTTGGCGATTTTCTTGGCGCTTGGCTTGGCGCGTGGCTTGGCGCTTGGCTTGGCGCTTGGCTTGGCGCTTGGTTTGGCGCTTGGCTTAACGCTTGGCTTGGCACTTGGCTTGGTGCTTTCCTTAGCGCTTGGCTTGGCGATTTTCTTGGCGCTTGGCTTGGCGCTTGGCTTGGCGCTTGGCATGGCGCTTGGCTTGGCGCTTGGCTTGGCGCTTGGCTTGGCGCTTGGCTTGGCGTTTGGCTTGGCGCTTGGCTTGGCGCTTGGCTCGGCGCTTGGCTTGGCGCTTGGCTTGGCGCTTGGCTTGGCGCTTGGCTTGGCGCTTGGCTTGGCGCTTGGCTTGGCGCTTGGCTTGGCGCTTGGCTTGGCGCTTGGCTTGGCGCTTGGCTTGGCGCTTGGCTTGGCGCTTGGCTTGGCGCTTGGCTTGGCGCTTGGCTTGGCGCTTGGCTTGGCGCTTGGCTCGGCGCTTGGCTTGGCGATTTTCTTGGCGCTTGGCTTGGCGCTTGGCTTGGCGCTTGGCTTGGCGCTTGGCTTGGCGCTTGGCTTGGCGCTTGGCTCGGCGCTTGGCTCGGCGCTTGGCTTGGCGCTTGGCTTGGCGCTTGGCTTGGCGCTTGGCTTGGCGCTTGGCTCGGCGCTTGGCTTGGCGCTTGGCTTGGCGCTTGGCTTGGCGCTTGGCTTGGCGATTTTCTTGGCGCTTGGCTTGGCGCGTGGCTTGGCGCTTGGCTTGGCGCTTGGCTTGGCGCTTGGTTTGGCGCTTGGCTTAACGCTTGGCTTGGCGCGTGGCTTGGTGCTTTCCTTAGCGCTTGGCTTGGCAATTTTCTTGGCGCTTGGCTTGGCGCTTGGCTTGGCGCTTGGCATGGCGCTTGGCTTGGCGCTTGGCTTGGCGCTTGGCTTGGCGCTTGGCTTGGCGCTTGGCTTGGCGCTTGGCTTGGCGCTTGGCTTGGCGCTTGGCTCGGCGCTTGGCTCGGCGCTTGGCTTGGCGCTTGGCTTGGCGCTTGGCTTGGCGCTTGGCTTGGCGCTTGGCTTGGCGCTTGGCTTGGCGCTTGGCTGGGCGCTTGGCTTGGCGCTTGGCTCGGTGGTTGGCTTGGCGCTTGGTCTGGCGCTTGGCTTGGCGCTTGGCTTGGCGCTTGGCTCGGCGCTTGGCTTGGCTTGGCGCTTGGCTTGGCGCTTGGCTTGGCGCTTGGCTTGGCGCTTGGCTCGGCGCTTGGCTTGGCGCTTGGCTTGGCGCTTGGCTTGGCGCTTGGCATGGCGCTTGGCTTGGCGCTTGGCTTGGCGCTTGGCTTGGCGCTTGGCTTGGCGCTTGGCTTGGCGCTTGGCTTGGCGCTTGGCTCGGCGCTTGGCTTGGCGCTTGGCTCGGCGCTTGGCTTGGCGCGTGGTTTGTCGCTTGGTTTGGAGCTTGGCTTGGCGCATTCCTTGGCGCGTGGCTTGGCGCTTGGTTTGCCGCTTGGTTTGGCGCTCTTCTTGGCGCTTGGCTTGGCGCTTGGCTTGGCGATTTTCTTGGCGCTTGGCTTGGCGCGTGGCTTGGCGCTTGGCTTGGCGCTTGGCTTGGCGCTTGGCTTGGCGCTTGGCTCGGCGCTTGGCTTGGCGCTTGGCTTGGCGCTTGGCTTGGCGCTTGGCTTGGCGCTTGGCTCGGCGCTTGGCTTGGCGTTTGGCTTGGCGCTTGGCTTGGTGCTTGGCTTGGGGCATGGCGTGGCGCTTTTCTTGGCGCGTGGCTTATCGCTTGGCTTGGCACTCTCCTTGGAGCGTGGCTTGGCGCTTGGCTTGGCGCCTTTCTTGGCGCGTGGCTGGGCGTTTAACTTAGCGCTTGGCTTGGCGTTTGGCTTGGCGATTGGCTTGGCGCTTTTGTTGGCGCGTTGCTTAGCGCATGGTTGCCGCTTGGTTTGGGGCTTGGCTTGGCGCTTTTCTTGGCGCTTTCGTTGGCGCGTGGCTTGGCGCTTGGCCTGGAGAATAGCTTGGCGCTCTTCTTTTCGCGTGGCTTGGCGCTTGGCTGGACGCTTGGCTTGGCGCTTGGCTTAGCGCTTGGCTTGGCGCATGGCTTAACGCTCTCCTTGGCGCGTGGCTTGGCGCTTGGCTGGGCGCTTGGCTTGGCGCTTGGGTTGGCGTTTTTCTTGGCGCTTGGCTTGGCGCTTGGCTTGGCGCATGGCTTGGCGCTCTCCTTGGCGCGTGGCTTGTCGCTTGGCTTTATCCACCGGCCAAGCCATTTTAATGGGGCGGCCGGTACCACCAGGCATTACCATGAAGAGAGCTCTCGATGACTGGATGATAAACGTCACCATGCAAGAATGGCAAAGCGAATGGGAGATGTCCACCAAGGGACGCATTACATTTCAGTTTCTTCCCAACATTAATGATCGAGTACTATTACCGTCTGGATGGTCACGGGATGTTGTCTCTGTACTCACTGGACATGGGGACTTTCGTCACCACCTACACCGAATTGGAAAAAGCACAAGATCCAAACTGCCTTCAATGCGAAGAACCCGATACCCCACTACACCGTCTGATGGTCTGCACGCTATATGCACTGTCGCCTACTACTAAACAACGACGCTCCAGAGGTGGTCAACAATCTTCCAGGGTCCATGAGCCTAATCCTCCCCTCGGCTCAGGCGTGTGCAACACTCGAGTCTTTTGCACGCTCGAGAATTCAACTAGACGATCCATTAGAGGAGGAACAACAGGACGAAGACTGGCAAGAATCCGACTCTGAATAATGAAGGCGGACCAGAGTTAAACAGATTTTAGAATTTATTTATTTGGCACGTAGTGTGCGATATTTTGTTTATTTTCGGAGTAGGGCATATATTTCTTGTAATATTATATTAAGTATTAGGTGATATGTCATACTTCGAAGAGCTGTTCTACTTTGCACGTAGGGTGCGAATTGTGTTTAATTTCAGAGTAGGGAATATACTTGTTGTAGTATTATATTAATATTAATTATTAGGTAATATGTTTTAATTAGAAGAATTGCTTTATTTTGCACGTAGGGTGCGAATTTTAACTTAATTTCAAAGTAGGGAATTTACTTATTGTAACACTACATTAATTGTTCATATTATATGACATACTTAAGTCACACATGATATCTTAGTCCATGCGCAGGAGGGTTATGGTACCTCCAAATGAAATGTATCAAATTTTATTTTTCTTTAATATATGTGCCCGTAAGGGCTAGAATTGAATTGAATTGATTGTCGCTTGGCTTGGCGCATGGCGTGGCGCTTTTCTTGGCGCATGGCTTGGCGCTTGGCTAGGCGCTTGGCCTGGCGCTTGGCTTGGCGCTTGGCTTGGCGCTTTTCTTGGCATGTGACTTAACGCGTGGCTTGTCGCTTGGCTTGGCACTTTCCTTGGCGCGTGGTTTAGCGCTTGGCTGGGCGCTTGGCTTGTCGCTTGGCTTGGCGCTCTCTTTGGCGCGTGGCTTGGCGCTTTTTTTGCCGCTTGGCTTAACGCTTTTCTTGGCGCGTAGCTTAGCGCGTGGCTTGTCGCTTGGTTTGGCGCTTTTCTTGGCACCTATCTTGCCGTTTTTCTTGGCGCGTGGGGTGGCGCGTGGCTTGTCGCTTGGCTTGGCGCATGGCGTGGCTCTTTTCTTGGCGCGTAGCTTGGCGCGTGGTTTATCGCTTGGCTTGGCGCTTGGCTTGGCGCATGGCGTGGCGCTTTTCCTGGCGCGTAGCTTGGCGCGTGGCTGGGTCTTTGGTTTGGCGCTTGGCTTAGTGTTTGGCTTGGCGATTGGCTTGGCGCTTTTCTTGGCGCGTTGCTTGGCGCTGGGGTTGCCGCTTGGCCTGGGGCATGGCTTGGCGCTTTTATTGGCACTTTCCTTGGCGCGTGGTTTAGCGCTTGGCTGGGCGCTTGGCTTGGCGTTTGGCTTGGCGCTTTTCTTGGCGTGTGGCTTGGCGCTTGGCTTGGCGCTTGGCTTAGCGCTCTCTTTGGCGCGTGGCTTGGCGCTTGGCTTGCCGCTTGGTTTAACGCTTTTCCTGGCGCGTAGCTTAGCGGGTGGCTTGTCGTTTGGCTTGGCGCTCTCCTTGGCGCGTGGCTTGGCGCTTGGCTTGCCGCTTGGTTTAACGCTTTTCTTGGCGCGTAGCTTAGCGCGTGGCTTGTCGCTTGGCTTGGCGCTCTCCTTGGTGCATAGGGTGGCGCTTTTTTTCGCGCGTGGATTGGCGCTTTTCTTGGCGCTTGGCTTGGCGCTTAGTTTGGCGCTTGGATTGGCGCTTGACTTAGCGTTTTCCTTAGCGTGTGGCTTGTTGCTTGGCTTGGCGCATGGCGTGGCGCTTTTCCTGGCGTGTGGCTTGGCACTTGGCTTGGTGCTTGGCTTGGCGCTTGGCTTGGCGCTTGGCTTGGGGCATGGCGTGGCGCTTTTCTTGGCGCGTGGCTTATCGCTTGGCTTGGCACTCTCCTTGGAGCGTGGCTTGGCGCTTGGCTTGGCGCCTTTCTTGGCGCGTGGCTGGGCGTTTAACTTAGCGCTTGGCTTGGCGTTTGGCTTGGCGATTGGCTTGGCGCTTTTGTTGGCGCGTTGCTTGGCGCATGGGTTGCCACTTGGCTTGGGGCTTGGCTTGGCGCTTTTCTTGGCGCTTTCGGTGGCGCGTGGCTTAGCGCTTGGCCTGGAGAATAGCTTGGCGCTCTTCTTTTCGCGTGGCTTGGCGCTTGGCTGGACGCTTGGCTTGGCGCTTGGCTTAGCGCTTGGCTTGGCGCATGGCTTAACGCTCTCCTTGGCGCGTGGCTTGGCGCTTGGCTGGGCGCTTGGTTTGGCGCTTGGCTTGGCGTTTTTCTTGGCGCTTGGCTTGGCGCGTGGCTTGGCGTGTGGCTTGGCGCTTAACTTTGGACTTTTCTTAGCGCGTGGCTTAATGCTTGGCTTGCCGCTTGGCTTGGCGCTTGGCTTGGCGCTTTTCAGGGCGCTTTTCTTGGCGCGTGGCTTAGCGCTTGGATTGGCGCTTGGATTGGTGCTTGGCTTGGCGCATGGCATTTTGCTCCCCTTGGCGCGTGGCTTGGCGCTTGGCTGGACGCTTGGCTTGGCGCTTTCTGCGCGCGTGACTTGTCGCTTTCTTGGCGAGTGGCTTGGCGCTTGGCTTGGCGCATAGTTTGGCGCTCTCTATAGCGTGTGGCTTGGCGCTTGTCTGGGCGCTTGGATGGCGCTTGGCTTGGCGCTTGGCTTGGCGCTTTCCTTAGCGCGTGTCTTGTCGCTTGGCTTGGCGCATGGCGTGGCGCTTTTTTTGGCACGTGGCTGGGCGCTTAACTTGGCGCTTGGCTTGGCGCTTCGCTTGGCGCTTTTCTTGGCGCGTAAGTTAACGCGCGGCTTTTCGCTTGGCTTAGCGCGTGGCTTGGCGCTTGGCTTGGCGCGTGGCTTGGCGCGTGGCTTGGCGCTTGGCTTGGCGCTTTTCTTTGCGCGTGGCTTATCGCTTGTCTTGGCGCATGGCGTGGCGCTTTTCTTGTCGCGTGGCTTGGCGCTTGGCTTGGCGTTTGGCTTGGCGCTTGGCTTGGCACTTGGCTTGGCGCATGGCGTGGCGCTTTTTTTGGTACGTAACATTGCGCTTGGTTTGGCGCATGGCTTGGCGCTCTCCTTGGCGCGTGGCTTGTCGCTTGGCTTGGCGCATGGCGTGGCGCTTTTCTTGGCGCATGGCTTGGCGCTTGGCTTGGCGCTTGGCTTGGCGCTTGGTTTGGCGCTTGGCTTGGCGTTTACCTTAGCGCGTGGCTTGTCGCTTGGCTTAGCACATGGCGTGGCGCGTTTCTTGGCGCGTGGCTTTGCGCTTGTCTTGGCGCTTTTCTTGGCGCTTGGCTTGGCGCTTGGCTTGGCTCTTGTCTTGGCGCTTGGCCTAGAGCTTGGCGCTTTTCTTGGCATGTGACTTAACGCGTGGCTTGTCGCTTGGCTTGGCGCTCTCCTTGGCGCGTGGCTTGGAGCTTGGCTTGGCGCCTTTCTTGGCGCGTGGCTCGGCGCTATTCTCGGCGCGTGGCTGGGTCTTTGGGTTGGCGCTTGGCTTGGTGTTTGGCTTGGCGATTGGCTTGGCGCTTTTCTTGGCGCGTTGCTTGGCGCTTGGGTTGCCGCTTGGCCTGGGGCATGGCTTGGCGCTTTTATTGGCACTTTCCTTGGCGCGTGGTTTAGCGCTTGGCTGGGCGCTTGGCTTGTCGCTTGGCTTGGCGCTCTCTTTGGCGCGTGGCTTGGCGCTTTTTTTGCCGCTTGGCTTAACGCTTTTCTTGGCGCGTAGCTTAGCGCGTGGCTTGTCGCTTGGTTTGGCGCTTTTCTTCTCGCTTATCTTGGCGCTTTTCTTGGCGCGTGGGGTGGGGCGTGGCTTGTCGTTTGGCTTGGTGCATGGCGTGGCTCTTTTCTTGGCGCGTAGCTTGGCGCGTGGTTTATCGCTTGGCTTGGCGCTTGGCTTGGCGCATGGCGTGGCGCTTTTCCTGGCGCGTAGCTTGGCGCGTGGCTGGGTGTTTGGTTTGGCGCTTGGCTTGGTGTTTGGCTTGGCGATTGGCTTGGCGCTTTTTTGGCGCGTGGCTTGGCGCTTGGCTGGGCACTTGGCTTGGCAATTGGCTTGGCGCTTCGCTTGGCGGCTTTCTTGTAGCGTGGTTTGGCACCTGGCTTGCGGCTTGGCTTGGCGCTTGGCCTGGCGCTTGGATTGGCGCCTTTCTTGGAGCTTGGCTTTGCACTTGGCTTGCCGCTTGGCTTGCCGCTTGGCTTGGCGCTTGGCTTGGCGCTTGGCTTGGCGCTTGGCTTGGCGCTTTTCTTGGCGCGTGGTTTGGCACTTGGCTTGCCGCTTGGCTTGGTGCTTGGCCTGGAGCTTGGCTTGGCGCTTTTCTAGGCGCCTTTCTTGGCGCGTGGCTTGGCGCTCGTCTTGGCGCATGGCTTGGCGCTCTCCTTGGCGTTTGGCTTGGCGCTTGGCTAAGCGCTTGGCTTGACGCTTTTCTTGGCGCATAGCTTGGCACTTGGTTTTATGCTTAGCATGGCGCTTGGCTTGGCGCATGGCTTGGCGCTCTCTTTGGCGCGTGGCTTGGCGCTTGGCTTGGCGCTTTTCTTTGCGCGTGGTTTGTCGCTTGGCTTGGCGCATGGCGTGGCGCTTTTTTTGGCACGTGGTTTGGCGCTTGGCTTGGCGCTTGGCTTGGCTCTTAGCTTGACGTTTTTCTTGGCGCGTAAGTTAACGCGTGGCTTGTCGCTTGGCTTGGCTCTCTCCTTGGCGTTTGGCTTGGCGCTTGGCTAAGCGCTTGGCTTGACGCTTTTCTTGGCGCGTAGCTTGGCACTTGGTTTTATGCTTAGCATGGCGCTTGGCTTGGCGCATGGCTTGGCGCTCTCTTTGGCGCGTGGCTTGGCGCTTGGCTTGGCGCTTTTTTTTGCGCGTGGTTTGTCGCATGGCTTGGCGCATGGCGTGGCGCTTTTTTTGGCACGTGGCTTGGCGCTTGGCTTGGCGCTTGGCTTGGCGCTTTTTTTGCGCGTGGCTTGTCGCTTGGCTTGGCGCATGGCGTGGCGCTTTTCTTGTCGCGTGGCTTGGCGCTTGGCTTAGCGCTTGGCTTGGCGCTTGGCTTGGCGCTTTCCTTAGCGCGTGGTTTGTCGCTTGGCTTGGCGCTTGGCTTGGCGCATGGCGTGGCGCTTTTCTTGGCGCGTAGCTTGGCGCGTGGCTTGGCGCCTTGCTTGGCGCTTGGCTTGGCGCTCTGCTTGGCGCGTGGCTTGGCGCTTGGCTTGCCGCCTGGTTTAACGCTTTTCTTGGCGTGTAGCTTAGCGCGTGGCTTGTCGCTTGGCTTGGCGCTCTCCTTGGCGCGTGGCTTGGCGCTTGGCTTGCCGATTGGTTTAACGCTTTTCTTGGCGCGTAGCTTAGCGCGTGGCTTGTCGCTTGGCTTGGCGCTCTCCTTGGTGCATAGGGTGGCGCTTTTCTTGGCGCGTGGCTTGGCGCTTTTCTTGGCGCTTGGCTTGGCGCTTGGCTTGGCGTTTTCCTTAGCACGTGGCTTGTTGCTTGGCTTGGTGCATGGCGTGGCGCTATTCCTGGCGTGTGGCTTGGCGCTTGGCTTGGCGTTTTCCTTAGTGCGTGGCTTGTTGCTTGGCTTGGCGCATGGCGTGGCGCTTTTCTTGGCGCGTGGCTTGGCGCTTTTCTTGGAGCTTGGGTTGGCGCTTCGCTTGGCGTTTTCCTTAGCGCGTGACTTGTTGCTTGGCTTGGCGCATGGCGTGGCACTTTTCCTGGCGTGTGGCTTGGCGCTTGGCTTGGTGCTTGGCTTGGCGCTTGGCTTGGCGCTTGGCTTGGGGCACGGCGTGGCGCTTTTCTTGGCGCGTGGCTTATCGCTTGGCTTGGCGCTCTCCTTGGAGCGTGGCTTGGCGCTTGGCTTGGCGCCTTTCTTGGCGCGTGGCTGGGCGTTTAACTTAGCGCTTGGCTTGGCGTTTGGCTTTGCGATTGGCTTGGCGCTTTTGTTGGCGCGTTGCTTGGCGCATGGTTGCCGCTTGGTTTGGGGCATGGCTTGGCGCTTTTCTTGGCGCTTTCGTTGGCGCGTGGCTTGGCGCTTGGCCTGGAGAATAGCTTGGCGTTCTTCTTTTTGCGTGGCTTGGCGCTTGGCTGGACGCTTGGCTTGGCGCTTGGCTTAGCGCTTGGTTTGGGGAATGGCTTAACGCTCTCCTTGGCGCGTGGCTTGGCGCTTGGCTGGGCGCTTGGCTTGGCGCTTGGGTTGGCGTTTTTCTTGGCGCTTGGCTTGGCGCGTGGCTTGGCGTGTTTCTTGGCGCTTAGCTTTGGACTTTTCTTAGCGCGTGGCTTAATGCTTGGCCTGCCGCTTGGCTTGGCGCTTGGCTTGGCGCTTTTCAGGGCGCTTTTCTTGGCGCGTGGCTTAGCGCTTGGATTGGCGCTTGGCTTGGTGCTTGGCTTGGCGCATGGGGTGTTGCTGTCCTTGGCGCGTGGCTTGGCGCTTGGCTGGACGCTTGGCTTGGCGCTTTCTGCGCGCGTGACTTGTCGCTTTCTTAACGCGTGGTTTGGCGCTTGGCTTGGCTCTTGGCTTGGCGCATGGCGTGGCGCTTTTTTTGGCGCGTGGCTTGGCGCTTGGCTTGGCGCCTAGCTTGGCGCTTTTCTTGGCGCGTGGCTTAACGCGTGGCTTGTCGCTTGTCTTGGCGCTCTTCTTGGCGTTTGGCTTGGCGCTTTTCTTGGCGCGTGGCTTGGCGCGTGGTTTGTCGCTTGGCTTGGCGCATGGCGTGGCGCTTTTCTTGGCTCGTAGCTTGGCGCGAGGTTTGTCGCTTGTTTTGCCGCTTGGCTAGGCGCTCTTCTTGGCGCTTGGCTTGGCGCTTTTCTTGGCGCGGAGCTTGGCGCGTGGCTTGGCGCTTGGCTTGGCGCTTGGCTTGGCGCTTGGCTTGGCGATTTTCTTGGCGCGTGGCTTAACGCGTGGCTTGTCGCTTGGCTTGGCGCTCTCCTTGGCGCGTTGCTTAACGCTTGGCTTAGCGCGTGGATTGGCGCTTGGCTTGGCGCCTTTCTTGGCGCGTGGCTTGGCGCGTGGCTTGGCGCGTAGCTTGTCGCTTGTCTTGGGGCATTGCGTTGCGTTTTTCTTGGCGCGTGGCTTGGTGCTTGGCTTGGCGCTTGGCTTGGCGCTTGGCTTGGCGCTTTTCTTGGCGCGTGACTTAACGCGTCGCTTGTCGCTTGGCTTGGCGCTTTCCTTGGCGCGTGGCTTGGAGCTTGGCTTGGCGCCTTTCTTGGCGCGTGGCTCGGCGTTATTCTTGGCGCGTGGCTGTGCCTTTCGCTTGGCAGTTGGCTTTGTGTTTGGCTTGGCGCTTGGCTTGGCGCTTTTCTTGGCGCGGAGCTTGGCGCGTGGCTTGGCGCTTGGCTTAACGCTTGGCTAGGCGCTTGGCTTGGCGATTTTCTTGGCGCGTGGCTTAACGCGTGGCTTGTCGCTTGGCTTGGCGCTCTCCTTGGCGCGTTGCTTAACGCTTGGCTTAGCGCGTGGATTGGCGCTTGGCTTGGCGCCTTTCTTGGCGCGTGGCTTGGCGCGTGGCTTGGCGCGTAGCTTGTCGCTTGTCTTGGGGCATTGCGTTGCGTTTTTCTTGGCGCGTGGCTTGGTGCTTGGCTTGGCGCTTGGCTTGGCGCTTGGCTTGGCGCTTTTCTTGGCGCGTGACTTAACGCGTCGCTTGTCGCTTGGCTTGGCGCTTTCCTTGGCGCGTGGCTTGGAGCTTGGCTTGGCGCCTTTCTTGGCGCGTGGCTCGGCGTTATTCTTGGCGCGTGGCTGTGCCTTTCGCTTGGCAGTTGGCTTTGTGTTTGGCTTGGCGATTGGCTTGGCGCTTTTGTTGGCGCGTTGCTTGGCGCTTGGGTTGCCGCTTGGCCTGGGGCACGGCTTGGCGCTTTTCTTGGCGCTTTCCTTGGCACGTGGCTTAGCGCTTGGCTGGGCGCTTGGCTTGGCGTTTGGCTTGGCGCTTTTCTTGGCGCGTGGTTTGTCGCTTGGCTTGGCGCTTTTTTTTTGCGTGTGGCTTGACACTTGGCTTGGCGCTTAACTTGGGGCGTGGCTTGTCGCTTAACTTGGCGCTCTCTTTGGCGCGTGGCTTGGCGCTTGGCTTGCCGCTTGGTTTAACGCTTTTCTTGCCCCGTAGCTTAGCGCGTGGCTTGTTCCTTGGCTTGGCGCATGGCGTGGCGCTTTTCCTGGTGCGTGGCTTGGCGCTTGGCTTGGCGCTTGGCTTGGCGCCTAGCTTGGCGCTTTTCTTGGCGCGTGGCTTAACGCGTGGGTTGTCGCTTGGCTTGGCGCTCTTCTTGGCGTTTGGCTTGGCGCTTTTCTTGGCGCGTGGTTTGGCGCGTGGCTTGTCGCTTGGCTTGGCGCATGGCGTGGCGCTTTTCTTGGCTCGTAGCTTGCCGCGTGGTTTGTCGCTTGGTTTGGCGCTTGGCTTGGCGCTTTCCTTGGCGCGTGGCTTGGCGCTTGGCTTGCCGCTTGGCTTGGCGCTCTTCTTGGCGCTTGGCTTGGCGCTTCGCTTGGCGCTTTTCTTGGCGCGTAAGTTAACGCGCGGCTTTTCGCTTGGCTTAGCGCTCTCCTTGGCGCGTGGCTTGGCGCTTGGCTTGGCGCGTGGCTTGGCGCGTGGCTTGGCGCGTGGCTTGGCGCTTGGCTTGGCGCTTTTCTTTGCGCGTGGCTTATCGCTTGTCTTGGCGCATGGCGTGGCGCTTTTCTTGTCGCGTGGCTTGGCGCTTGGCTTGGCGTTTGGCTTGGCGCGTGGCTTGGCGCGTGGCTTGGCGCTTGGCTTGGCGCTTTTCTTTGCGCGTGGCTTATCGCTTGTCTTGGCGCATGGCGTGGCGCTTTTCTTGTCGCGTGGCTTGGCGCTTGGCTTGGCGTTTGGCTTGGCGCTTGGCTTGGCACTTGGCTTGGCGCATGGCGTGGCGCTTTTTTTGGTACGTAACATTGCGCTTGGTTTGGCGCATGGCGTGGCGCTTTTCTTGGCGCATGGTTTGGCGCTTGGCTTGGCGCTTGGCTTGGCGCTTGGTTTGGCGCTTGGCTTGGCGTTTACCTTAGCGCGTGGCTTGTCGCTTGGCTTAGCACATGGCGTGGCGCGTTTCTTGGCGCGTGGCTTTGCGCTTGTCTTGGCGCTTTTCTTGGCGCTTGGCTTGGCGCTTGGCTTGGCTCTTGTCTTGGCGCTTGGCCTAGAGCTTGGCGCTTTTCTTGGCATGTGACTTAACGCGTGGCTTGTCGCTTGGCTCGGCGCTATTCTCGGCGCGTGGCTGGGTCTTTGGCTTGGCGCTTGGCTTGGTGTTTGGCTTGGCGATTGGCTTGGCGCTTTTCTTGGCGCGTTGCTTGGCGCTTGGGTTGCCGCTTGGCCTGGGGCATGGCTTGGCGCTTTTATTGGCACTTTCCTTGGCGCGTGGTTTAGCGCTTGGCTGGGCGCTTGGCTTGTCGCTTGGCTTGGCGCTCTCTTTGGCGCGTGGCTTGGCGCTTTTTTTGCCGCTTGGCTTAACGCTTTTCTTGGCGCGTAGCTTAGCGCGTGGCTTGTCGCTTGGTTTGGCGCTTTTCTTCTCGCTTATCTTGGCGCTTTTCTTGGCGCGTGGGGTGGGGCGTGGCTTGTCGCTTGGCTTGGCGCATGGCGTGGCTCTTTTCTTGGCGCGTAGCTTGGCGCGTGGTTTATCGCTTGGCTTGGCGCTTGGCTTGGCGCATGGCGTGGCGCTTTTCCTGGCGCGTAGCTTGGCGCGTTACTGGGTCTTTGGTTTGGCGCTTGGCTTGGTGTTTGGCTTGGCGATTGGCTTGGCGCTTTTTTGGCGCGTGGCTTGGCGCTTGGCTGGGCACTTGGCTTGGCAATTGGCTTGGCGCTTCGCTTGGCGGCTTTCTTGTAGCGTGGTTTGGCACCTGGCTTGCGGCTTGGCTTGGCGCTTGGCCTGGCGCTTGGATTGGCGCCTTTCTTGGAGCTTGGCTTTGCACTTGGCTTGCCGCTTGGCTTGCCGCTTGGCTTGGCGCTTGGCTTGGCGCTTGGCTTGACGTTTTTCTTGGCGCATTTCTTGGCGCGTAGCTTGGCGCTTGGCTTGGCGCCTGGCTTGGCGCTTGGCTTGGCGCTTTTCTTGGCGCGTGGTTTGGCACTTGGCTTGCCGCTTGGCTTGGTGCTTGGCCTGGAGCTTGGCTTGGCGCTTTTCTTGGCGCCTTTCTTGGCGCGTGGCTTGGCGCTCGTCTTGGCGCATGGCTTGGCGCTCTCCTTGGCGTTTGGCTTGGCGCTTGGCTAAGCGCTTGGCTTGACGCTTTTCTTGGCGCGTAGCTTGGCACTTGGTTTTATGCTTAGCATGGCGCTTGGCTTGGCGCATGGCTTGGCGCTCTCTTTGGCGCGTGGCTTGGCGCTTGGCTTGGCGCTTTTCTTTGCGCGTGGTTTGTCGCTTGGCTTGGCGCATGGCGTGGCGCTTTTTTTGGCACGTGGTTTGGCGCTTGGCTTGGCGCTTGGCTTGGCTCTTAGCTTGACGTTTTTCTTGGCGCGTAAGTTAACGCGTGGCTTGTCGCTTGGCTTGGCTCTCTCCTTGGCGTTTGGCTTGGCGCTTGGCTAAGCGCTTGGCTTGACGCTTTTCTTGGCGCGTAGCTTGGCACTTGGTTTTATGCTTAGCATGGCGCTTGGCTTGGCGCATGGCTTGGCGCTCTCTTTGGCGCGTGGCTTGGCGCTTGGCTTGGCGCTTTTTTTTGCGCGTGGTTTGTCGCATGGCTTGGCGCATGGCGTGGCGCTTTTTTTGGCACGTGGCTTGGCGCTTGGCTTGGCGCTTGGCTTGGCGCTTTTTTTGCGCGTGGCTTGTCGCTTGGCTTGGCGCATGGCGTGGCGCTTTTCTTGGCGCGTAGCTTGGCGCGTGGCTTGGCGCCTTGCTTGGCGCTTGGCTTGGCGCTCTCCTTGGCGCGTGGCTTGGCGCTTGGCTTGCCGCCTGGTTTAACGCTTTTCTTGGCGTGTAGCTTAGCGCGTGGCTTGTCGCTTGGCTTGGCGCTCTCCTTGGCGCGTGGCTTGGCGCTTGGCTTGCCGATTGGTTTAACGCTTTTCTTGGCGCGTAGCTTAGCGCGTGGCTTGTCGCTTGGCTTGGCGCTCTCCTTGGTGCATAGGGTGGCGCTTTTCTTGGCGCGTGGCTTGGCGCTTTTCTTGGCGCTTGGCTTGGCGCTTGGCTTGGCGTTTTCCTTAGCACGTGGCTTGTTGCTTGGCTTGGCGCTTGGCTTGGCGTTTTCCTTAGCACGTGGCTTGTTGCTTGGCTTGGCGCATGGCGTGGCGCTTTTCTTGGCGCGTGGCTTGGCGCTTTTCTTGGAGCTTGGATTGGCGCTTGGCTTGGCGTTTTCCTTAGCGCGTGACTTGTTGCTTGGCTTGGCGCATGGCGTGGCACTTTTCCTGGCGTGTGGCTTGGCGCTTGGCTTGGTGCTTGGCTTGGCGCTTGGCTTGGCGCTTGGCTTGGGGCACGGCGTGGCGCTTTTCTTGGCGCGTGGCTTATCGCTTGGCTTGGCGCTCTCCTTGGAGCGTGGCTTGGCGCTTGGCTTGGCGCCTTTCTTGGCGCGTGGCTGGGCGTTTAACTTAGCGCTTGGCTTGGCGTTTGGCTTTGCGATTGGCTTGGCGCTTTTGTTGGCGCGTTGCTTGGCGCATGGTTGCCGCTTGGTTTGGGGCTTGGCTTGGCGCTTTTCTTGGCGCTTTCGTTGGCGCGTGGCTTGGCGCTTGGCCTGGAGAATAGCTTGGCGTTCTTCTTTTTGCGTGGCTTGGCGCTTGGCTGGACGCTTGGCTTGGCGCTTGGCTTAGCGCTTGGTTTGGGGAATGGCTTAACGCTCTCTTTGGCGCGTGGCTTGGCGCTTGGCTGGGCGCTTGGCTTGGCGCTTGGGTTGGCGTTTTTCTTGGCGCTTGGCTTGGCGCGTGGCTTGGCGTGTGGCTTGGCGCTTAGCTTTGGACTTTTCTTAGCGCGTGGCTTAATGCTTGGCCTGCCGCTTGGCTTGGCGCTTGGCTTGGCGCTTTTCAGGGCGCTTTTCTTGGGGCGTGGCTTAGCGCTTGGATTGGCGCTTGGCTTGGTGCTTGGCTTGGCGCATGGGGTGTTGCTGTCCTTGGCGCGTGGCTTGGCGCTTGGCTGGACGCTTGGCTTGGCGCTTTCTGCGCGCGTGACTTGTCGCTTTCTTAACGCGTGGCTTGGCGCTTGGCTTGGCTCTTGGCTTGGCGCATGGCGTGGCGCTTTTCTTGGCGCGTGGCTTGGCGCTTGGCTTGGCGCCTAGCTTGGCGCTTTTCTTGGCGCGTGGCTTAACGCGTGGCTTGTCGCTTGTCTTGGCGCTCTTCTTGGCGTTTGGTTTGGCGCTTTTCTTGGCGCGTGGCTTGGCGCGTGGTTTGTCGCTTGGCTTGGCGCATGGCGTGGCGCTTTTCTTGGCTCGTAGCTTGGCGCGAGGTTTGTCGCTTGTTTTGCCGCTTGGCTTGGCGCTCTTCTTGGCGCTTGGCTTGGCGCTTTTCTTGGCGCGGAGCTTGGCGCGTGGCTTGGCGCTTGGCTTGGCGCTTGGCTTGGCGCTTGGCTTGGCGTTTGGTTTGGCGCTTGGCTTAACGCTTGGCTAGGCGCTTGGCTTGGCGATTTTCTTGGCGCGTGGCTTAACGCGTGGCTTGTCGCTTGGCTTGGCGCTCTCCTTGGCGCGTTGCTTAACGCTTGGCTTAGCGCGCGGATTGGCGCTTGGCTTGGCGCCTTTCTTGGCGCGTGGCTTGGCGCGTGGCTTGGCGCGTAGCTTGTCGCTTGTCTTGGGGCATTGCGTTGCGTTTTTCTTGGCGCGTGGCTTGGTGCTTGGCTTGGCGCTTGGCTTGGCGCTTGGCTTGGCGCTTTTCTTGGCGCGTGACTTAACGCGTCGCTTGTCGCTTGGCTTGGCGCTTTCCTTGGCGCGTGGCTTGGAGCTTGGCTTGGCGCCTTTCTTGGCGCGTGGCTCGGCGTTATTCTTGGCGCGTGGCTGTGCCTTTCGCTTGGCAGTTGGCTTTGTGTTTGGCTTGGCGATTGGCTTGGCGCTTTTGTTGGCGCGTTGCTTGGCGCTTGGGTTGCCGCTTGGCCTGGGGCACGGCTTGGCGCTTTTCTTGGCGCTTTCCTTGGCGCGTGGCTTAGCGCTTGGCTGGGCGCTTGGCTTGGCGTTTGGCTTGGCGCTTTTCTTGGCGCGTGGTTTGTCGCTTGGCTTGGCGCTTTTTTTTTGCGTGTGGCTTGGCACTTGGCTTGGCGCTTAACTTGGGGCGTGGCTTGTCGCTTAACTTGGCGCTCTCTTTGGCGCGTGGCTTGGCGCTTGGCTTGCCGCTTGGTTTAACGCTTTTCTTGCCCCGTAGCTTAGCGCGTGGCTTGTTCCTTGGCTTGGCGCATGGCGTGGCGCTTTTCCTGGTGCGTGGCTTGGCGCTTGGCTTGGCGCTTGGCTTGGCGCCTAGCTTGGCGCTTTTCTTGGCGCGTGGCTTAACGCGTGGGTTGTCGCTTGGCTTGGCGCTCTTCTTGGCGTTTGGCTTGGCGCTTTTCTTGGCGCGTGGTTTGGCGCGTGGCTTGTCGCTTGGCTTGGCGCATGGCGTGGCGCTTTTCTTGGCTCGTAGCTTGCCGCGTGGTTTGTCGCTTGGTTTGGCGCTTGGCTTGGCGCTTTCCTTGGCGCGTGGCTTGGCGCTTGGCTTGCCGCTTGGCTTGGCGCTCTTCTTGGCGCTTGGCTTGGCGCTTTTCTTGGCGCGTAACTTGGCGCGTGGCTTGGCGCATGGCGTGGCGCTTTTCTTGGCGCGTAGCTTGGCGCGTGGCTTTGCGCTTGGCTTGGCGCTTGGCTTGGCGCTTTCCTTGGCTCGTGGCTTGGCGCTTGGCTTAACGCTTTTCTTGGCGCGTAGCTTAGCGCGTGTCTTGTCGCTTGGCTTGGCGCTCTCCTTGCTGCATAGGGTGGCGCTTTTCTTGGCGCGTGGCTTGGCGCGTGGTTTGTCGCTTGGCTTGGCGCATGGCGTAGCAATTTTCTTGGCGCTTGGATTGGCGCTTGGCTTGGCGCTTGGCTTGGCGCTTGGCTTGGCGTTTTCCTTAGCGCGTGGCTTGTTGCTTAGCTTGGCGCATGGCGTGGCGCTTTTCTTGGCGTGTGGCTTGGCGCTTGGCTTGGTGCTTGGCTTGGCGCTTGGCTTGGCGTTTGGCTTGGCGCTTTTCTTTGCGCGTGGCTTAACGCGTGGCTTATCGCTTGGCTTGGCGCTCTCCTTGGCGCGTGGCTTGGCGCTTGGCTTGGCGCCTTTCTTGGCGCGTGGCTCGGCGCTATTCTTGGCGCGTGGCTGGGCGTTTGGTTTAGCGGTTGGCTTGGCGTTTGGCTTGGCGATTGGCTTGGCGATTGGCTTGGCGCTTTTGTTGGCGCGTTTCTTGGCGCATGGGTTGCCGCTTGGCTTAGCGCTTGGCTTGACGCTTGGCTTGATGCTTTTCTTGCCACGTGGCTTGTCGCTTGGATTTGCGCTTTTCTTGGCGCGTGGCTTGGCACTTGGCTTGGCGCTTGGCTTGACGCTTGCCCTGGAGAATAGCTTGGCGTTCTTAGCGTGGCTTTACGCTTGGCTGGGCGCTTGGCTTGGCGCTTGGCTTGGCGCTTGGCTTGGCGCTTGGCTTGGCGCTTGGCTTGGCGCTTCGCTTGGCGCTTTTCTTGAGGCGTGGCTTGGCGCGTGGCTTGGCGCGTGGCTTAGCGCTGTCCTTGGCGCGTGGCTTGGCGCTTGGCTGAACGCTTGGCTTGGCGTTCTCTGCGCGCGTCGCTTGCCGCTTGGATTGGCGCTTGGCTTGGTGCTTGGCTTGACGCATGGCTTATCGCTCTCCTTGGCGCGTGGCTTGGCGCTTGACTGAACGCTTGGCTTGGCGTTTTCTGCGCGCGTGGCTTGTCGCTTGGCTTGGCGCTTTCTCGGCGCGTGGCTTGGCGCTTGGCTTGGCCTTTGGCTTGGCGCTTGGCTTGGCGCTTGGCTTGGCGCTCTCCATGGCTCGTGGCTTGGCGCTTGTCTGGGCGCTTGGCTTGGCGCGTGACTTGGCGCTTGGCTTAGCGCTTGGCTTGGCGCTTTCTTGGCGCCTGGCTTGTCGCTTGGCTTGGCGCTTTCCTTGGCGGGTGGTTCTGCACTTGGCTTGGCGCGTGGCTTGGCACTTTTCTAGGTGCGTGGCTTAGCGCTTTGCTGGCTGGGCGCTTGGTTTAGCGCTTGGCTTGACGCTTGGTTTGGCGCCTTCCTTGGCGCTTGGCTTGGCGCTTGGCTTGGCGCTTGGCTTGGCGCTTTGCTTGGCGCTTGGCTTGGCGCTTTTCTTGGCGCATTTCTTGGCGCGTGGCTTGGCGCTTGGCTTGGCGCTTGGCTTGGCGCTTGGCTTGGCGCTTGGCTTGGCGCTTTGCTTGGCGCTTGGCGTGGCGCTTTTCCTGGCGCATTTCTTGGCGCGTGGCTTGGAGCTTTTCTTGGCGCGTGGCTTGGCGCTTGGCTGGGCACTTGGCTTGGTAATTGGCTTGGCGCTTAACCTGACGCTTGGTTTGGCAGCTTTCTTGTAGCGTGGTTTGGCACCTGGCTTGCCGCTTGGCTTGGCGCTTGGCTTGGCGCTTGGCTTGGCGCTTGGATTGGCGCCTTTCTTGGCGCTTGGTTTGGCACTTGGATTGGCGCTTGGCTTGGCGCTTGGTTTGGCGCTTTTCTTGGCGCGTGGCTTGGCGCTTGGCTGGGCACTTGGCTTGGCAATTGGCTTGGCGCTTAACCTGGTTTTTGGCTTGGCGGCTTTCTTGTAGCGTGGTTTGGCACCTGGCTTGCCGCTTGGCTTGGCGCTTGGCTTGGCGCTTGGCTTGACGCTTTTCTTGGCGCATTTCTTGGCGCGTGGCTTGGAGCTTTTCTTGGCGCGTGGCTTGGCGCTTGGCTGGGCACTTGGATTGGTAATTGGCTTGGCGCTTAACCTGACGCTTGGTTTGGCAGCTTTCTTGTAGCGTGGTTTGGCACCTGGCTTGCCGCTTGGCTTGGCGCTTGGCTTGGCGCTTGGATTGGCGCCTTTCTTGGCGCTTGGTTTGGCACTTGGATTGGCGCTTGGCTTGGCGCTTGGTTTGGCGCTTTTCTTGGCGCGTGGCTTGGCGCTTGGCTGGGCACTTGGCTTGGCAATTGGCTTGGCGCTTAACCTGGCTTTTGGCTTGGCGGCTTTCTTGTAGCGTGGTTTGGCACCTGGCTTGCCGCTTGGCTTGGCGCTTGGCTTGGCGCTTGGCTTGACGCTTTTCTTGGCGCATTTCTTGGCGCCTTTCTTGGAGCTTGGCTTTGCACTTGGCTTTGCCGCTTGGCTTGGCGCTTGGCTTGGCGCTTGGCTTGACGCTTTTCTTGGCGCATTTCTTGGCGCGTAGCTTGGCGCTTGGCTTGGCGTTTGGCTTGGCGCTTGGCTTGGCGCTTTTCTTGGCGCGTGGTTTGGCACTTGGCTTGCCGCTTGGCTTGGCGCTTTTCTTGGCGCCTTTCTTGGCGCGTGGCTTGGCGCTCGTCTTGGCGCATGGCTTGGCGCTCTCCTTGGCGTTTGGTTTGGTGCTTGGCCTGGCGCTTCGCTTAGCGCTGTTCTTGGCACTTGGCTTGGCGCTTAACTTGGCGCTTGGCTTGGCGCCTGGCTTGGCGCTTTTCTTGGCGCGTAGCTTGGCGCGTGGCTTGGCACTTGGCTTGCCGCTTGGCTTGGTGCTTGGCCTGGCGCTTGGATTGGCGCGTTTCTTGGCGCCTTTCTTGGCGCGTGGCTTGGCGCTCGTCTTGGCGCGTGGCTTGGCGCTTGGCTTGGCGCATGGCTTGGCGCTCTCTTTGGCGCGTGGCTTGGCGCTTGGCTTGGCGCTTTTCTGTGCGCGTGGTTTGTCGCTTGGCTTGGCGCATGGCGTGGCGCTTTTTTTGGCACGTAGTTTGGCGCTTGGCTTGGCGCTTGGCTTGGCGCTTAGCTTGGCGTTTTTCTTGGCGCGTAAGTTAACACGTGGCTTGTCGCTTGGCTTGGCGCTCTCCTTGGCGTTTGGCTTGGCGCTTGGCTAAGCGCTTGGCTTGACGCTTTTCTTGGCGCGTAGCTAGGCACTTGGTTTTACGCTTAGCATGGCGCTTGGCTTGGCGCATGGCTTGGCGCTCTCTTTGGCGCGTGGCTTGGCGCTTGGCTTGGCGCTTGGCTTGGCGCATGGCGTGTCGCTTTTTTGGGCACGTGGCTTGGCGCGTGGCTTGGCGCTTGGCTTGGCGCTTGGCTTGGCGCTTTTTTTTGCGCGTGGCTTGTCGCTTGGCTTGGCGCATAGCGTGGCGCTTTTCTCGTCGCGTGGCTTGTCGCTTGGCTTGGCGCATGGCGTGGCGCTTTTTTTGGCACGTGGCTTGCCGCGTGGCTTGGCGCTTGGCTTGGCGCTTGGTTTGGCGCTTTTTCTTGCGCGTGGCTTGTCGCTTGGCTTGGCGCAAGGCGTGGCGCTTTTCTTGTCGCGTGGCTTGGCGCTTGGCTTAGCGCTTGGCTTGGCGCTTGGCTTGGCGCTTTCCTTAGCGCGTGGCTTGTCGCTTGGCTTGGCGCATGGCGTGACGCTTTTTTTGGCACGTGGCATGGTGCTTGGCTTGGCGCATGGCTTGGCGCTCTCCTTGGCGCGTGGCTTGTCGCTTGGCTTGGCGCATGGCTTGGCGCTTGGCTTGGCGCTTGGCCTGGCGCTTGGCTTGGCGCTTGGCTTGGCGCTTTTCTTGGCATGTGACTTAACGCGTGGCTTGTCGCCTGGCTTGGCGCTTTTCTTGGCGCATATCTTGGCGCGTGGCTTGGCGCTTGGCTTGGCGCTTGGCTTGGCGCTTTGCTTGGCGCTTGGCTTGGCGCTTTTCTTGGCGCATTTCTTGGCGCGTGGCTTGGCGCTTTTTTTGGCGCGTGGCTTGGCGCTTGGCTGGGCACTTGGCTTTGCAATTGGCTTGGCGCTTAACCTGGCGCTTGGCTTGGCGGCTTTCTTGTAGCGTGGTTTGGCACCTGGCTTGCCGCTTGGCTTGGCGCTTGGCCTGGCGCTTGGATTGTCGCCTTTCTTGGCGTGTGGTTTGGCACTTGGCTTGGCGCTTGGCTTGGCGCTTGGTTTGGCGCTTTTTTTGGCGCGTGGCTTGGCGCTTGGCTGGGCACTTGGCTTGGCAATTGGCTTGGCGCTTAAGCTGTCGCTTGGCTTGGCGGCTTTCTTGTAGCGTGGTTTGGCACCTGGTTTGCCGCTTGGCTTGGCGCTTGGCCTGGGGCTTGGATTGGCGCCTTTCTTGGAGCTTGGCTTTGCACTTGGCTTGCCGCTTGGCTTGGCGCTTGGCTTGGCGCTTGGCTTGGCGCTTGGCTTGACGCTTTTCTTGGCGCATTTCTTGGCGCGTAGCTTGGCGCTTTGCTTGGCGCTTGGCTTGGCGCCTTTCTTGGCGCGTGGTTTGGCACTTGGCTTGCCGCTTGGCTTGGTGCTTGGCCTGGCGCTTGGCTTGGCGCTTTTCTTGGCGCCTTTCTTGGCGCGTGGCTTGGCGCTCGTCTTGGCGCATGGCTTGGCGCTCTCCTTGGCGTTTGGTTTGGTGCTTAGCTTGGCGCTTCGCTTAGCGCTTTTTTTGGCACTTGGCTTGGCGCTTTTCTTGGCGCGTGGTTTGGCACTTGGCTTGCCGCTTGGCTTGGTGCTTGGCCTGGCGCTTGGCTTGGCGCTTTTCTTGGCGCCTTTCTTGGCGCGTGGCTTGGCGCTCGTCTTGGCGCATGGCTTGGCGCTCTCCTTGGCGTTTGGCTTGGCGCTAAGCTAAGCGCTTGGTTTGACGCCTTTCTTGGCGCGTAGCTTAGCACTTGGTTTTATGCTTAGCATGGCGCTTGGCTTGGCGCATGGCTTGGCGCTCTCTTTGGCGCGTGGTTTGTCGCTTAGCTTGGCGCATGGCATGGCCCTTTTTTTGGCACGTGGTTTGGCGCTTGGCTTGGCGCTTGGCTTGGCGCTTGGCTTGGCGTTTTTCTTGGCGCGTAAGTTAACGCGTGGCTTGTCGCTTGGCTTGGCGCTCTCCTTGGCGTTTGGCTTGGCGCTTGGCTAAGCGCTTGGCTTGACGCTTTTCTTGGCGCGTAGCTTGGCACTTGGTTTTATGCTTAGCATGGCGCTTGGTTTGGCGCATGGCTTGGCGCTCTCTTTGGCGCGTGGCTTGGCGCTTGGCTTGGCGCTTTTCTTGGCGCGTGGTTTGTCGCTTGGCTTGGCTCATGGCGTGGCGCTTTTTTTTGGCACGTGGCTTGGCGCGTGGCTTGGCGCTTGGCTTGGCGCTTGGCTTGGCGCTTTTTTTTGCGCGTGGCTTGTCGCTTGGCTTGGCGCATGGCGTGGCGCTTTTCTTGTCGCGTGGCTTGGCGCTTGGCTTAGCGCTTGGCTTGGCGCTTGGCTTGGCGCTTTCCTTAGCGCGTGGCTTGTCACTTGGCTTGGCGCATGGCGTGACGCTTTTTTTGGCACGTGGCATGGCGCTTGGCTTGGCGCATGGCTTGGCGCTCTCCTGGGCGCGTGGCTTGTCGCTTGGCTTGGCGCATGGGGTGGCGCTTTTCTTGGCGCATGGCTTAGCGCTTGGCTTGGCGCTTGGCCTGGCGCTTGGCTTGTCGCTTGGCTTGGCGCATGGGGTGGCGCTTTTCTTGGCGCATGGCTTAGCGCTTGGCTTGTCGCTTGGCTTGGCGCCATTCTTGGCTCGTGGCTGGGTCTTTGGCTTGGCGCTTGGCTTGGTGTTTGGCTTGGCGATTGGCTTGGCGCTTTTCTTGGCGCGTTGCTTGGCGCTTGGGTTGCCGGTTGGCCTGGGGCATGGCTTGGCGCTTTTATTGGCATTTTCCCTGGCGCGTGGTTTAGCGCTTGGCTGGGCGCTTGGCTTGGCGTTTGGCTTGGCGCTTTTCTTGGCGTGTGGCTTGGCACTTGGCTTGGCGCTTAACTTGGCGCGTCGCTTGTCGCTTGGCTTGGCGCTCTCTTTGGCGCGTGGCTTGGCGCTTTTCTTGCCGCCTGGCTTAACGCTTTACTTGGCGCGTAGCTTAGCGCGTGGTTTGTCGCTTGGCTTGGCGCTTTTCTTGGCGCTTAGCTTGGCGCTTTTCTTGGCGCGTGGGGTGGCGGGTGGCTTGTCGCTTGGCTTGGCGCATGGCGTGGCTCTTTTCTTGGCGCGTAGCTTGGCGCGTGGTTTGTCGCTTGGCTTGGCGCTTGGCTTGGCGCATTGCGTGGCGCTTTTCTTGGCGCGTAGCTTGGCGCGTGGCTTGGCGCTTGGCTTGGCGCTTGGCTTGGCGCTCCCCTTGGCGCGTGGCTTGGCGCTTGGCTTGGCGCTTGCTTTAAAGTTTTTCTTGGCGCGTAGCTTAGCGCGTGGCTTGTCGCTTGGCTTGGCGCATGGCGTGGCTTTTTTCTTGGCGCGTAGCTTGGCGCGTGGTTTGTCGCTTGGCTTGGCGCTTGGCTTGGCGCATGGCGTAGCGCTTTTCTTGGCGCGTAGCTTGGCGCGTGGCTTGGCGCTTGGCTTGGCGCTCTCCTTGGCGCGTGGCTTGGCGCTTGGCTTGCCGCTTGGTTTAACGCTTTTCTTGGCGTGTAGCTTAGCGCGTGGCTTGTCGCTTGGCTTGGCGCTCTCCTTGGCGCGTGGCTTGGCGCTTGGCTTGCCGATCGGTTTAACGCTTTTCTTGGCGCGTAGCTTAGCGCGTGGCTTGTCGCTTGGCTTGGCGCTCTCCTTGGTGCATAGGGTGGCGCTTTTCTTGGCGCGTGTCTTGTCGCTTTTCTTGGCGCTTGGCTTGGCGCTTGGCTTGGCGTTTTCCTTAACGCGTGTCTTGTTGCTTGGCTTGGCGCATGGCGTGGCGCTTTTCCTGGCGTGTGGCTTGGCGCTTGGCTTGGCGCTTGGATTGGCGCCTGGATTGGCGTTTTCCTTAGCGCGTGGCTTGTTGCTTGGCTTGGCGCATGGCGTGGCGCTTTTCTTGGCGCGTGGCTTGGCGCTTTTCTTGGCGCTTGGATTGGCGCTTGGCTTGGCGTTTTCCTTAGCGCGTGGCTTGCTGCTTGGCTTGGCGCATGGCGTGGCGCTTTTCCTGGCGTGTGGTTTGGCGCTTGGCTTGGTGCTTGGCTTGGCGCTTGGCTTGGTGCTTGGCTTGGGGCATGGCGTGGCGCTTTTCTTGGCGCGTGGTTTATCGCTTGGCTTGGCGCTCTCCTTGGAGCGTGGCTTGGCGCTTGGCTTGGCGCCTTTCTTGGCGCGTGGTTGGGCGTTTAACTTAGCGCTTGGCTTGGCGTTTGGCTTGGCGATTGGCTTGGCGCTTTTGTTGGCGCGTTGCTTGGCGCATGGTTGCCGCTTGGTTTGGGGCTTGGCTTGGCGCTTTTCTTGGCGCTTTCGTTGGCGCGTGGCTTGGCGCTTGGCCTGGAGAATAGCTTGGCGCTCTTCTTTTCGCGTGGCTTGGCGCTTGGCTGGACGCTTGGCTTGGCGCTTGGCTTAGCGCTTGGCTTGGCGCATGGCTTAACGCTCTCCTTGGCGCGTGGCTTGGCGCTTGGCTGGGCGCTTGGCTTGGCGCTTGGGTTGGCGTTTTTCTTGGCGCTTGGCTTGGAGCGTGGCTTGGCGTGTGGATTGGCGCTTAGCTTTGGACTTTTCTTAGCGCGTGGCTTAATGCTTGGCCTGCCGCTTGGCTTGGCGCTTGGCTTGGCGCTTTTCAGGGCGCTTTTCTTGGCGCGTGGCTTAGCGCTTGGATTGGCGCTTGGCTTGGTGCTTGGTTTGGCGCATGGTGTGTTTCTGTCCTTGGCGCGTGGCTTGGCGCTTGGCTGGACGCTTGGCTTGGCGCTTTCTGCGCGCGTGACTTGTCGCTTTCTTAAAGCGTGGCTTGGCGCTTGGCTTGGCTCTTGGCTTGGCGCCTAGCTTGGCGCTTTTCTTGGCGCGTGGCTTAACGCGTGGCTTGTCGCTTGTCTTGGCGCTCTTCTTGGCGTTTGGCTTGGCGCTTTTCTTGGCGCGTGGTTTGGCGCGTGGATTGTCGCTTAACTTGACGCATGGCGTGGCGCTTTTCTTGGCGCGTAGCTTGGCGCGTGGCGTGGCGCTTTTCTTGTCGCGTGGCTTGGCGCTTGGCTTAGCGCTTGGCTTGGCGCTTGGCTTGGCGCTTGGCTTGGCGCTTTCCTTAGCGCGTGGCTTGTCGCTTGGCTTGGCGCATGGCGTGACGCTTTTTTTGGCACGTGGCATGGTGCTTGGCTTGGCGCATGGCTTGGCGCTCTCCTTGGCGCGTGGCTTGTTGCTTGGCTTGGCGCATGGCTTGGCGCTTGGCTTGGCGCTTGGCCTGGCGCTTGGCTTGGCGCTTGGCTTGGCGCTTTTCTTGGCATGTGACTTAACGCGTGGCTTGTCGCCTGGCTTGGCGCTTTTCTTGGCGCATATCCTGGCGCGTGGCTTGGCGCTTGGCTTGGCGCTTGGCTTGGCGCTTGGCTTGGCGCTTTGCTTGGCGCTTGGCTTGGCGCTTTTCTTGGCGCATTTCTTGGCGCGTGGCTTAGCGCTTTTTTTGGCGCGTGGCTTGGCGCTTGGCTGGGCACTTGGCTTTGCAATTGGCTTGGCGCTTAACCTGGCGCTTGGCTTGGCGGCTTTCTTGTAGCGTGGTTTGGCACCTGGCTTGCCGCTTGGCTTGGCGCTTGGCCTGGCGCTTGGATTGGCGCCTTTCTTGGCGCGTGGTTTGGCACTTGGCTTGGCGCTTGGCTTGGCGCTTGGTTTGGCGCTTTTTTTGGCGCGTGGCTTGGCGCTTGGCTGGGCACTTGGCTTGGCAATTGGCTTGGCGCTTAAGCTGTCGCTTGGCTTGGCGGCTTTCTTGTAGCGTGATTTGGCACCTGGTTTGCCGCTTGGCTTGGCGCTTGGCCTGGCGCTTGGATTGGCGCCTTTCTTGGAGCTTGGCTTTGCACTTGGCTTGCCGCTTGGCTTGGCGCTTGGCTTGGCGCTTGGCTTGACGCTTTTCTTGGCGCATTTCTTGGCGCGTAGCTTGGCGCTTTGCTTGGCGCTTGGCTTGGCGCTTTTCTTGGCGCCTTTCTTGGCGCGTGGCTTGGCGCTCGTCTTGGCTCATGGCTTGGCGCTCTCCTTGGCGTTTGGCTTGGCGCTAAGCTAAGCGCTTGGCTTGACGCGTTTCTTGGCGCGTAGCTTAGCACTTGGTTTTATGCTTAGCATGGCGCTTGGCTTGGCGCATGGCTTGGCGCTCTCTTTGGCGCGTGCTTTGTCGCGTGGCTTGGCGCATGGCATGGCCCTTTTTTTGGCACGTGGTTTGGCGCTTGGCTTGGCGCTTGGCTTGGCGCTTGGCTTGGCGTTTTTCTTGGCGCGTAAGTTAACGCGTGGCTTGTCGCTTGGCTTGGCGCTCTCCTTGGCGTTTGGCTTGGCGCTTGGCTAAGCGCTTGGCTTGACGCTTTTCTTGGCGCGTAGCTTGGCACTTTGTTTTTATGCTTAGCATGGCGCTTGGCTTGGCGCATGGCTTGGCGCTCTCTTTGGCGCGTGGCTTGGCGCTTGGCTTGGCGCTTTTCTTGGCGCGTGGTTTGTCGCTTGGCTTGGCTCATGGCGTGGCGCTTTTTTTTGGCACGTGGCTTGGCGCGTGGCTTGGCGCTTGGCTTGGCGCTTGGCTTGGCGCTTTTTTTTGCGCGTGGCTTGTCGCTTGGCTTGGCGCATGGCGTGGCGCTTTTCTTGTCGCGTGGCTTGGCGCTTGGCTTAGCGCTTGGCTTGGCGCTTGGCTTGGTGCTTTCCTTAGCGCGTGGCTTGTCACTTGGCTTGGCGCATGGCGTGACGCTTTTTTTGGCACGTGGCATGGCGCTTGGCTTGGCGCATGGCTTGGCGCTCTCCTTGGCGCGTGGCTTGTCGCTTGGCTTGCGCATGGGGTGGCGCTTTTCTTGGCGCATGGCTTAGCGCTTGGCTTGGCGCTTGGCCTGGCGCTTGGCTTGTCGCTTGGCTTGGCGCATGGGGTGGCGCTTTTCTTGGCGCATGGCTTAGCGCTTGGCTTGTCGCTTGGCTTGGCGCTCTCCTTGGCGCGTGGCTTGGAGCTTGGCTTGCTGCCTTTCTTGGCGCGTGGCTTGGCGCCATTCTTGGCTCGTGGCTGGGTCTTTGGCTTGGCGCTTGGCTTGGTGTTTGGCTTGGCGATTGGCTTGGCGCTTTTCTTGGCGCGTTGCTTGGCGCTTGGGTTGCCGGTTGGCCTGGGGTATGGCTTGGCGCTTTTATTGGCACTTTCCTTGGCGCGTGGTTTAGCGCTTGGCTGGGCGCTTGGCTTGGCGTTTGGCTTGGCGCTTCTCTTGGCGTGTGGCTTGGCACTTGGCTTGGCGCTTAACTTGGCGCGTCGCTTGTCGCTTGGCTTGGCGCTCTCTTTGGCGCGTGGCTTGGCGCTTTTCTTGCCGCCTGGCTTAACGCTTTACTTGGCGCGTTGCTTAGCGCGTGGTTTGTCGCTTGGCTTGGCGCTTTTCTTGGCGCTTAGCTTGGCGCTTTTCTTGGCGCGTGGGGTGGCGGGTGGCTTGTCGCTTGGCTTGGCGCATGGCGTGGCTCTTTTCTTGGCGCGTAGCTGGGCGCGTGGTTTGTCGCTTGGCTTGGCGCTTGGCTTGGCGCATTGCGTGGCGCTTTTCTTGGCGCGTAGCTTGGCGCGTGGCTTGGCGCTTGGCTTGGCGCTCTCCTTGGCGCGTGGCTTGGCGCTTGGCTTGGCGCTTGCTTTAAAGTTTTTCTTGGCGCGGAGCTTAGCGCGTGGCTTGTCGCTTGGCTTGGCGCATGGCGTGGCTTTTTTCTTGGCGCGTAGCTTGGCGCTCTCTTTGGCGCGTGGCTTGGCGCTTGGCTTGGCGCTTTTCTTTGCGCGTGGTTTGTCGCTTGGCTTGGCGCATGGCGTGGCGCTTTTTTTGGCACGTGGTTTGGCGCTTGGCTTGGCGCTTGGCTTGGCTATTAGCTTGACGTTTTTCTTGGCGCGTAAGTTAACGCGTGGCTTGTCGCTTGGCTTGGCTCTCTCCTTGGCGTTTGGCTTGGCGCTTGGCTAAGCGCTTGGCTTGACGCTTTTCTTGGCGCGTAGCTTGGCACTTGGTTTTATGCTTAGCATGGCGCTTGGCTTGGCGCATGGCTTGGCGCTCTCTTTGGCGCGTGGCTTGGCGCTTGGCTTGGCGCTTTTTTTTGCGCGTGGTTTGTCGCTTGGCTTGGCGCATGGCGTGGCGCTTTTTTTGGCACGTGGCTTGGCGCTTGGCTTGGCGCTTGGCTTGGCGCTTTTTTTGCGCGTGGCTTGTCGCTTGGCTTGGCGCATGGCGTGGCGCTTTTCTTGTCGCGTGGCTTGGCGCTTGGCTTAGCGCTTGGCTTGGCGCTTGGCTTGGCGCTTTCCTTAGCGCGTGGCTTGTCGCTTGGCTTGGCGCATGGCGTGACGCTTTTTTTGGCACGTGGCATGGCGCTTGGCTTGGCGCATGGCTTGGCGCTCTCCTTGGCGCGTGGCTTGTCGCTTGGCTTTATCCACAGGCCAAGCCATTTTAATGGGGCGGCCGGTACCACCAGGCATAACCATGAAGAGAGCTCTCGATGACTGGATGATGAACGTCACCATGCAAGAATGGCAAAGCGAATGGGAGATGTCCACCAAGGGACGCATTACATTTCAATTTCTTCCCAACATTAATGATCGAGTACTATTACCGTCTGGATGGTCACGGGATGTTGTCTCTGTACTCACTGGACATGGGGACTTTCGTCACCACCTACACCGAATTGGAAAAGCAGAAGATCCAAACTGCCTTCAATGCGAAGAACCCGATACCCCACTACACCGTTTGATGGTCTGCACGCTATATGCACTGTCGCCTACTACTAAACAACGACGCTCCAGAGGTGGTCAACAATCTTCCAGGGTCCATGAGCCTAATCCTTTCCTCGGCTCAGGCGTGTGCAACACTCGAGTCTTTTGCACGCTCGAGAATTCAACTAGACGATCCATTAGAGGAGGAACAACAGGACGAAGACTGGCAAGAATCCGACTCTGAATAATGAAGGCGGACCAGAGTTAAACAGATTTTAGAATTTATTTATTTGGCACGTAGTGTGCGAAATTTTGTTTATTTTCGGAGTAGGGCATATATTTATTGTAATATTATATTAAGTATTAGGTGATATGTCATACTTCGAAGAGCTGTTCTACTTTGCACGTAGGGTGCGAATTGTGTTTAATTTCAGAGTAGGGAATATACTTGTTGTAGTATTATATTAATATTAATTATTAGGTAATATGTTTTAATTAGAAGAATTGCTTTATTTTGCACGTAGGGTGCGAATTTTAACTTAATTTCAAAGTAGGGAATTTACTTATTGTAACACTACATTAATTGTTCATATTATATGACATACTTAAGTCACACATGATATCTTAGTCCATGCGCAGGAGGGTTACGGTACCTCCAAATGAAATGTATCAAATTTTATTTTTCTTTAATATATGTGCCCGTAAGGGCTAGAATTGAATTGAATTGATTGTCGCTTGGCTTGGCGCATGGCGTGGCGCTTTTCTTGGCGCATGGCTTGGCGCTTGGCTAGGCGCTTGGCCTGGCGCTTGGCTTGGCGCTTGGCTTGGCGCTTGGCTTGGCGCTTTTCTTGGCATGTGACTTAACGCGTGGCTTGTCGCTTGGTTTGGCACTTTCCTTGGCGCGTGGTTTAGCGCTTGGCTGGGCGCTTGGCTTGTCGCTTGGCTTGGCGCTCTCTTTGGCGCGTGGCTTGGCGCTTTTTTTGCCGCTTGGCTTAACGCTTTTCTTGGCGCGTAGCTTAGCGCGTGGCTTGTCGCTTGGTTTGGCGCTTTTCTTGGCACCTATCTTGGCGCTTTTCTTGGCGCGTGGGGTGGCGCGTGGCTTGTCGCTTGGCTTGGCGCATGGCGTGGCTCTTTTCTTGGCGCGTAGCTTGGCGCGTGGTTTATCGCTTGGCTTGGCGCTTGGCTTGACGCATGGCGTGGCGCTTTTCCTGGCGAATAGCTTGGCGCGTGGCTGGGTCTTTGGTTTGGCGCTTGGCTTAGTGTTTGGCTTGGCGATTGGCTTGGCGCTTTTCTTGGCGCGTTGCTTGGCGCTGGGGTTGCCGCTTGGCCTGGGGCATGGCTTGGCGCTTTTATTGGCACTTTCCTTGGCGCGTGGTTTAGCGCTTGGCTGGGCGCTTGGCTTGGCGTTTGGCTTGGCGCTTTTCTTGGCGTGTGGCTTGGCGGTTGGCTTGGCGCTTGGCTTAGCGCTCTCTTTGGCGCGTGGCTTGGCGATTGGCTTGCCGCTTGGTTTAACGCTTTTCCTGGCGCGTAGCTTAGCGGGTGGCTTGTCGCTTGGCTTGGCGCTCTCCTTGGCGCGTGGCTTGGCGCTTGGCTTGCCGCTTGGTTTAACGCTTTTCTTGGCGCGTAGCTTAGCGCGTGGCTTGTCGCTTGGCTTGGCGCTCTCCTTGGTGCATAGGGTGGCGCTTTTTTTCGCGCGTGGATTGGCGCTTTTCTTGGCGCTTGGCTTGGCGCTTAGTTTGGCGCTTGGATTGGCGCTTGACTTAGCGTTTTCCTTAGCGTGTGGCTTGTTGCTTGGCTTGGCGCATGGCGTGGCGCTTTTCCTGGCGTGTGGCTTGGCACTTGGCTTGGTGCTTGGCTTGGCGCTTGGCTTGGCGCTTGGCTTGGGGCATGGCGTGGCGCTTTTCTTGGCGCGTGGCTTATCGCTTGGCTTGGCACTCTCCTTGGAGCGTGGCTTGGCGCTTGGCTTGGCGCCTTTCTTGGCGCGTGGCTGGGCGTTTAACTTAGCGCTTGGCTTGGCGTTTGGCTTGGCGATTGGCTTGGCGCTTTTGTTGGCGCGTTGCTTGGCGCATGGGTTGCCACTTGGCTTGGGGCTTGGCTTGGCGCTTTTCTTGGCGCTTTCGGTGGCGCGTGTCTTAGCGCTTGGCCTGGAGAATAGCTTGGCGCTCTTCTTTTCGCGTGGCTTGGCGCTTGGCTGGACGCTTGGCTTGGCGCTTGGCTTAGCGCTTGGCTTGGCGCATGGCTTAACGCTCTCCTTGGCGCGTGGCTTGGCGCTTGGCTGGGCGCTTGGTTTGGCGCTTGGCTTGGCGTTTTTCTTGGCGCTTGGCTTGGCGCGTGGCTTGGCGTGTGGCTTGGCGCTTAACTTTGGACTTTTCTTAGCGCGTGGCTTAATGCTTGGCTTGCCGCTTGGCTTGGCGCTTGGCTTGGCGCTTTTCAGGGCGCTTTTCTTGGCGCGTGGCTTAGCGCTTGGATTGGCGCTTAGATTGGTGCTTGGCTTGGCGCATGGCATTTTGCTCCCCTTGGCGCGTGGCTTGGCGCTTGGCTGGACGCTTGGCTTGGCGCTTTCTGCGCGCGTGACTTGTCGCTTTCTTGGCGAGTGGCTTGGCGCTTGGCTTGGCGCATAGTTTGGCGCTCTCTATAGCGCGTGGCTTGGCGCTTGTCTGGGCGCTTGGATGGCGCTTGGCTTGGCGCTTGGCTTGGCACTTTCCTTAGCGCGTGTCTTGTCGCTTGGCTTGGCGCATGGCGTGGCGCTTTTTTTGGCACGTGGCTGGGCGCTTAACTTGGCGCTTGGCTTGGCGCTTCGCTTGGCGCTTTTCTTGGCGCGTAAGTTAACGCGCGGCTTTTCGCTTGGCTTAGCGCTCTCCTTGGCGCGTGGCTTGGCGCTTGGCTTGGCGCGTGGCTTGGCGCGTGGCTTGGCGCTTGGCTTGGCGCTTTTCTTTGCGCGTGGCTTATTGCTTGTCTTGGTGCATGGCGTGGCGCTTTTCTTGTCGCGTGGCTTGGCGCTTGGCTTGGCGTTTGGCTTGGCGCTTGGCTTGGCACTTGGCTTGGCGCATGGCGTGGCGCTTTTTTTGGTACGTAACATTGCGCTTGGTTTGGCGCATGGCTTGGCGCTCTCCTTGGCGCGTGGCTTGTCGCTTGGCTTGGCGCATGGCGTGGCGCTTTTCTTGGCGCATGGCTTGGCGCTTGGCTTGGCGCTTGGCTTGGCGCTTGGTTTGGCGCTTGGCTTGGCGTTTACCTTAGCGCGTGGCTTGTCGCTTGGCTTAGCACATGGCGTGGCGCGTTTCTTGGCGCGTGGCTTTGCGCTTGTCTTGGCTCTTGTCTTGGCGCTTGGCCTAGAGCTTGGCGCTTTTCTTGGCATGTGACTTAACGCGTGGCTTGTCGCTTGGCTTGGCGCATGGCGTGGCGCTTTTCTTGGCGCATGGCTTGGCGCTTGGCTTGGCGCTTGGCTTGGCTCTTGTCTTGGCGCTTGGCCTAGAGCTTGGCGCTTTTCTTGGCATGTGACTTAACGCGTGGCTTGTCGCTTGGCTTGGCGCTCTCCTTGGCGCGTGGCTTGGAGCTTGGCTTGGCGCCTTTCTTGGCGCGTGGCTCGGCGCTATTCTCGGCGCGTGGCTGGGTCTTTGGCTTGGCGCTTGGCTTGGTGTTTGGCTTGGCGATTGGCTTGGCGCTTTTCTTGGCGCGTTGCTTGGCGCTTGGGTTGCCGCTTGGCCTGGGGCATGGCTTGGCGCTTTTATTGGCACTTTCCTTGGCGCGTGGTTTAGCGCTTGGCTGGGCGCTTGGCTTGTCGCTTGGCTTGGCGCTCTCTTTGGCGCGTGGCTTGGCGCTTTTTTTGCCGCTTGGCTTAACGCTTTTCTTGGCGCGTAGCTTAGCGCGTGGCTTGTCGCTTGGTTTGGCGCTTTTCTTCTCGCTTATCTTGGCGCTTTTCTTGGCGCGTGGGGTGGGGCGTGGCTTGTCGCTTGGCTTGGCGCATGGCGTGGCTCTTTTCTTGGCGCGTAGCTTGGCGCGTGGTTTATCGCTTGGCTTGGCGCTTGGCTTGGCGCATGGCGTGGCGCTTTTCCTGGCGCGTAGCTTGGCGCGTGGCTGGGTCTTTGGTTTGGCGCTTGGCTTGGTGTTTGGCTTGGCGATTGGCTTGGCGCTTTTTTGGCGCGTGGCTTGGCGCTTGGCTGGGCACTTGGCTTGGCAATTGGCTTGGCGCTTCGCTTGGCGGCTTTCTTGTAGCGTGGTTTGGCACCTGGCTTGCGGCTTGGCTTGGCGCTTGGCCTGGCGCTTGGATTGGCGCCTTTCTTGGAGCTTGGCTTTGCACTTGGCTTGCCGCTTGGCTTGCCGATTGGCTTGGCGCTTGGCTTGGCGCTTGGCTTGACGTTTTTCTTGGCGCATTTCTTGGCGCGTAGCTTGGCGCTTGGTTTGGCGCTTGGCTTGGCGCTTGGCTTGGCGCTTTTCTTGGCGCGTGGTTTGGCACTTGGCTTGCCGCTTGGTTTGGTGCTTGGCCTGGAGCTTGGCTTGGCGCTTTTCTCGGCGCCTTTCTTGGCGCGTGGCTTGGCGCTCGTCTTGGCGCATGGCTTGGCGCTCTTCTTGGCGTTTGGCTTGGCGCTTGGCTAAGCGCTTGGCTTGACGCTTTTCTTGGCGCGTAGCTTGGCACTTGGTTTTATGCTTAGCATGGCGCTTGGCTTGGCGCATGGCTTGGCGCTCTCTTTGGCGCGTGGCTTGGCGCTTGGCTTGGCGCTTTTCTTTGCGCGTGGTTTGTCGCTTGGCTTGGCGCATGGCGTGGCGCTTTTTTTGGCACGTGGTTTGGCGCTTGGCTTGGCGCTTGGCTTGGCTCTTAGCTTGACGTTTTTCTTGGCGCGTAAGTTAACGCGTGGCTTGTCGCTTGGCTTGGCTCTCTCCTTGGCGTTTGGCTTGGCGCTTGGCTAAGCGCTTGGCTTGACGCTTTTCTTGGCGCGTAGCTTGGCACTTGGTTTTATGCTTAGCATGGCGCTTGGCTTGGCGCATGGCTTGGCGCTCTCTTTGGCGCGTGGCTTGGCGCTTGGCTTGGCGCTTTTTTTTGCGCTTGGTTTGTCGCTTGGCTTGGCGCATGGCGTGGCGCTTTTTTTGGCACGTGGCTTGGCGCTTGGCTTGGCGCTTGGCTTGGCGCTTTTTTTGCGCGTGGCTTGTCGCTTGGCTTGGCGCATGGCGTGGCGCTTTTCTTGTCGCGTGGCTTGGCGCTTGGCTTAGCGCTTGGCTTGGCGCTTGGCTTGGCGCTTTCCTTAGCGCGTGGCTTGTCGCTTGGCTTGGCGCATGGCGTGACGCTTTTTTTGGCACGTGGCATGGCGCTTGGCTTGGCGCATGGCTTGGCGCTCTCCTTGGCGCGTGGCTTGTCGCTTGGCTTTATCCACAGGCCAAGCCATTTTAATGGGGCGGCCGGTACCACCAGGCATTACCATGAAGAGAGCTCTCGATGACTGGATGATGAACGTCACCATGCAAGAATGGCAAAGCGAATGGGAGATGTCCACCAAGGGACGCATTACATTTCAATTTCTTCCCAACATTAATGATCGAGTACTATTACCGTCTGGATGGTCACGGGATGTTGTCTCTGTACTCACTGGACATGGGGACTTTCGTCACCACCTACACCGAATTGGAAAAAGCACAAGATCCAAACTGCCTTCAATGCGAAGAACCCGATACCCCACTACACCGTCTGATGGTTTGCACGCTATATGCACTGTCGCCTACTACTAAACAACGACGCTCCAGAGGTGGTCAACAATCTTCCAGGGTCCATGAGCCTAATCCTCCCTTCGGCTCAGGCGTGTGCAACACTCGAGTCTTTTGCACGCTCGAGAATTCAACTAGACGATCCATTAGAGGAGGAACAACAGGACGAAGACTGGCAAGAATCCGACTCTGAATAATGAAGGCGGACCAGAGTTAAACAGATTTTAGAATTTATTTATTTGGCACGTAGTGTGCGAAATTTTGTTTATTTTCGGAGTAGGGCATATATTTCTTGTAATATTATATTAAGTATTAGGTGATATGTCATACTTCGAAGAGCTGTTCTACTTTGCACGTAGGGTGCGAATTGTGTTTAATTTCAGAGTAGGGAATATACTTGTTGTAGTATTATATTAATATTAATTATTAGGTAATATGTTTTAATTAGAAGAATTGCTTTATTTTGCACGTAGGGTGCGAATTTTAACTTAATTTCAAAGTAGGGAATTTACTTATTGTAACACTATATCAATTGTTCATATTATATGACATCCTTAAGTCACACATGATATCTTAGTCCATGCGCAGGAGGGTTATGGTACCTCCAAATGAAATCTATCAAATTTTATTTTTCTTTAATATATGTGCCCGTAAGGGCTAGAATTGAATTGAATTGATTGTCGCTTGGCTTGGCGCATGGCGTGGCGCTTTTCTTGGCGCATGGCTTGGCGCTTGGCTAGGCGCTTGGCCTGGCGCTTGGCTTGGCGCATGGCGTGGCTCTTTTCTTGGCGCGTAGCTTGGCGCGTGGTTTGTCGCTTGGCTTGGCGCTTGGCTTGGCGCATGGCGTGGCTCTTTTCTTGGCGCGTAGCTTGGCGCGTGGTTTGTCGCTTGGCTTGGCGCTTGGCTTGGCGCATGGCGTGGCGCTTTTCCTGGCGCGTAACTTGACGCGTGGCTGGGTCTTTGGTTTGGCGCTTGGCTTGGTGTTTGGCTTAGCGATTGGCTTGGCGCTTTTCTTGGCGCGTTGCTTGGCGCTGGGGTTGCCGCTTGGCCTGGGGCATGGCTTGGCGCTTTTATTGGCACTTTCCTTGGCGCGTGGTTTAGCGCTTGGCTGGGCGCTTGGCTTGGCGTTTGGCTTGGCGCTTTTCTTGGCGTGTGGCTTGTCGCTTGGCTTGGCGCTTGGCTTAGCGCTCTCTTTGGCGCGTGGCTTGGCGCTTGGCTTGCCGCTTGGTTTAACGCTTTTCCTGGCGCGTAGCTTAGCGCGTGGCTAGTCGCTTGGATTGGCGCTCTCCTTGGCGCGTGGCTTGGCGCTTGGCTTGCCGCTTGGTTTAACGCTTTTCTTGGCGCGTAGCTTAGCGCGTGGCTTGTCGCTTGGCTTGGCGCTCTCCTTGGTGCATAGGGTGGCGCTTTTCTTGGCGCGTGGATTGGCGATTTTCTTGGCGCTAGGCTTGGCGCTTGGCTTAGCGTTTTCCTTAGCGTGTGGCTTGTTGCTTGGCTTGGCGCATGGCGTGGCGCTTTTCCTGGCGTGTGGCTTGGCGCTTGGCTTGGTGCTTGGCTTGGCGCTTGGCTTGGCGCTTGGCTTGGGGCATGGCGTGGCGCTTTTCTTGGCGCGTGGCTTATCGCTTGGCTTGGCGCTCTCCTTGGAGTGTGGCTTGGCGCTTGGCTTGGCGCCTTTCTTGGCGCGTCGCTGGGCGTTTAACTTAGCGCTTGGCTTGGCGTTTGGCTTGGCGATTGGCTTGGGGCTTTTGTTGGCGCGTTGCTTGGCGCATGGGTTGCCACTTGGCTTGGGGCTTGGCTTGGCGCTCTTCTTGGCGCTTTTGGTGGCGCGTGGCTTAGCGCTTGGCCTGGTGAATAGCTTGGCGCTATTCTTTTCGCGTGGCTTGGCGCTTGGCTGGACGCTTGGCTTGGCGCTTGGCTTAGCGCTTGGCTTAGCGCTTGGCTTGGCGCATGGCTTAACGCTCTCCTTGGCGCGTGGCTTGGCGCTTGGCTGGGCGCTTGGTTTGGCGCTTGGCTTGGCGTTTTTCTTGGCGCTTGGCTTGGCGCGTGGCTTGGCGTGTGGCTTGGCGCTTAACTTTGGACTTTTCTTAGCGCGTGGCTTAATGCTTGGCTTGCCGCTTGGCTTGGCGCTTGGCTTGGCGCTTTTCAGGGCGCTTTTCTTGGCGCGTGGCTTAGCGCTTGGATTGGCGCTTGGCTTGGTGCTTGGCTTGGCGCATGGCTTTTTGCTGCCCTTGGCGCGTGGCTTGGCGCTTGGCTGGACGCTTGGCTTGGCGCTTTCTGCGCGCGTGACTTGTCGCTTTCTTGGCGCGTGGCTTGGCGCTTGGCTTGGCTCTTAGCTTGGCGTTTTTCTTGGCGCGTAAGTTAACGCGTGGCTTGTCGCTTGGCTTGGCTCTCTCCTTGGCGTTTGGCTTGGCGCTTGGCTAAGCGCTTGGCTTGACGCTTTTCTTGGCGCGTAGCTTGGCACTTGGTTTTATGCTTAGCATGGCGCTTGGCTTGGCGCATGGCTTGGCGCTCTCTTTGGCGCGTGGCTTGGCGCTTGGCTTGGCGCTTTTCTTTGCGCGTGGTTTGTCGCTTGGCTTGGCGCATGGCGTGGCGCTTTTTTTGGCACGTGGCTTGGCGCTTGGCTTGGCGCTTGGCTTGGCGCTTTTTTTTGCGCGTGGCTTGTCGCTTGGCTTGGCGCATGGCGTGGCGCTTTTCTTGTCGCGTGGCTTGGCGCTTGGCTTAGCGCTTGGCTTGGCGCTTGGCTTAGCGCTTGGCTTGGCGCTTGGCTTGGCGCTTTCCTTAGCGCGTGGCTTGTCGCTTGGCTTGGCGCATGGCGTGACGCTTTTTTGGCACGTGGCATGGCGCTTGGCTTGGCGCTTGGCTTGGCGCTCTCCTTGGCGCGTGGCTTGTCGCTTGGCTTTATCCACAGGCCAAGCCATTTTAATGGGGCGGCCGGTACCACCAGGCATTACCATGAAGAGAGCTCTCGATGACTGGATGATGAACGTCACCATGCAAGAATGGCAAAGCGAATGGGAGATGTCCACCAAGGGACGCATTACATTTCAATTTCTTCACAACATTAATGATCGAGTACTATTACCGTCTGGATGGTCACGGGATGTTGTATCTGTACTCACTGGACATGGGGACTTTCGTCACCACCTACACCGAATTGGAAAAGCACAAGATCCAAACTGCCTTCAATGCGAAGAACCCGATACCCCACTACACCGTTTGATGGTCTGCACGCTATATGCACTGTCGCCTACTACTAAACAACGACGCTCCAGAGGTGGTCAACAATCTTCCAGGGTCCATGAGCCTAATCCTTTCCTCGGCTCAGGCGTGTGCAACACTCGAGTCTTTTGCACGCTCGAGAATTCAACTAGACGATCCATTAGAGGAGGAACAACAGGACGAAGACTGGCAAGAATCCGACTCTGAATAATGAAGGCGGACCAGAGTTAAACAGATTTTAGAATTTATTTATTTGGCACGTAGTGTGCGAAATTTTGTTTATTTTCGGAGTAGGGCATATATTTATTGTAATATTATATTAAGTATTAGGTGATATGTCATACTTCGAAGAGCTGTTCTACTTTGCACGTAGGGTGCGAATTGTGTTTAATTTCAGAGTAGGGAATATACTTGTTGTAGTATTATATTAATATTAATTATTAGGTAATATGTTTTAATTAGAAGAATTGCTTTATTTTGCACGTAGGGTGCGAATTTTAACTTAATTTCAAAGTAGGGAATTTACTTATTGTAACACTACATTAATTGTTCATATTATATGACATACTTAAGTCACACATGATATCTTAGTCCATGCGCAGGAGGGTTATGGTACCTCCAAATGAAATGCATCAAATTTTATTTTTCTTTAATATATGTGCCCGTAAGGACTAGAATTGAATTGAATTGATTGTCGCTTGGCTTGGCGCTTGGCTAGGCGCTTGGCCTGGCGCTTGGCTTGGCGCTTGGCTTGGCGCTTTTCTTGGCATGTGACTTAACGCGTGGCTTGTCGCTTGGCTTGGCGCTCTCCTTGGCGCGTGGCTTGGAGCTTGGCTTGGCGCCTTTCTTGGCGCGTGGCTCGGCGCTATTCTCGGCGCGTGGCTGGGTCTTTGGCTTGGCGCTTGGCTTGGTGTTTGGCTTGGCGATTGGCTTGGCGCTTTTCTGGGCGCGTTGCTTGGCGCTTGGGTTGCCGCTTGGCCTGGGGCATGGCTTGGCGCTTTTATTGGCACTTTCCTTGGCGCGTGGTTTAGCGCTTGGCTGGGCGCTTGGCTTGTCGCTTGGCTTGGCGCTCTCTTTGGCGCGTGGCTTGGCGCTTTTTTTGCCGCTTGGCTTATCGCTTGTCTTGGCGCATGGCGTGGCGCTTTTCTTGTCGCGTGGCTTAGCGCTTGGCTTGGCGTTTGGCTTGGCGCTTGGCTTGGCACTTGGCTTGGCGCATGGCGTGGCGCTTTTTTTGGTACGTTACATTGCGCTTGGTTTGGCGCATGGCTTGGCGCTCTCCTTGGCGCGTGGCTTGTCGCTTGGCTTGGCGCATGGCGTGGCGCTTTTCTTGGCGCATGGCTTGGCGCTTGGCTTGGCGCTTGGCTTGGCGCTTGGTTTGGCGCTTGGCTTGGCGTTTACCTTAGCGCGTGGCTTGTCGCTTGGCTTAGCACATGGCGTGGCGCGTTTCTTGGCGCGTGGCTCTGCGCTTGTCTTGGCGCTTTTCTTGGCGCTTGGCTTGGCGCTTGGCTTGGCTCTTGTCTTGGCGCTTGGCCTAGAGCTTGGCGCTTTTCTTGGCGCGTGGCTTAACGCGTGGCTTGTCGCTTGGCTTGGCGCTCTCCTTGGCGCATGGCTTGGCGCTTGGCTTGGCGCTTGGCTTGGCGCTTGGTTTGGCGCGTGGATTGGCGCTTGGCTTGGCGCTTTTCTAGGCGCGTGGCTTGGCGCGTGGCTTGTCGCTTGGCTTGGCGCTTTGCGTGGCGTTTTTCTTGGCGCGTGGCTTGGCGCTTGCCTTGGGGCTTGGCTTGGCGCTTGGCTTGGCGCTTGGCTTGGCGCTTAGCTTGGCGCTTGGCTTGACGCTTTTCTTGTCGCGTGACTTAACGCGTGGCTTGTCGCTTGGCTTGGCGCTCTCCTTGGCGCGTGGCTTGGAGCTTGGCTTGGCGCCTTTCTTGGCGCGTGGCTCGGCGTTATTTTTGGCGAGTGGCCTGGCCTTTGGCTTGGCGCTTGGCTTGGTGTTTGGTTGGCGATTGGCTTGGAGCTTTTGTTGGCGCGTTGCTTGGCGTTTGGCTTGCCGCTTGGCCTGGGGCATGGCTTGGCGCTTTTATTGGCGCTTTTCTTGGCGCGTGGTTTAGCGCTTGGCTGGGCGCTTGGCTTGGCGTTTGGCTTGGCGCTTTTCTTGGCGCGAGGTTTGTCGCTTGGCTTGGCGCTTTTCTTGGCGTGTGGCTTAGCACTTGGCTTGGCGCTCAACTTGGCGCGTGGCTTGGAGCTTGGCTTGGCGCCTTTCTTGGCGCGTGGCTCGGCGCTATTCTTGGCGAGTGGCTGGGCCTTTGGCTTGGCGCTTGGCTTGGCGTTTGGCTTGGCGATTGGCTTGGCGCTTTTGTTGGCGCGTGGTTTGCCGCTTGGTTTAACGCTTTTCTTGGCGCGTAGCTTAGCGCGTGGCTTGTTGCTTGGCTTGGAGCATGGCGTGGCGCTTTTCTTGGCCCGTGGGTTGGCGCTTGGCTTGGCGCTTGGTTTGGCGCTTTTCTTGTCGCGTGACTTAACGCGTGGCTTGTCGCTTGGCTTGGCGCTCTCCTTGGCGCGTGGCTTGGAGCTTGGCTTGGCGCCTTTCTTGGCGCGTGGCTCGGCGTTATTTTTGGCGAGTGGCCTGGCCTTTGGCTTGGCGCTTGGCTTGGCGCTTTTCTTGGCGCGAGGTTTGCCGCTTGGTTTAACGCTTTTCTTGGCGCGTAGCTTAGCGCGTGGGTTGGCGCTTGGCTTGGCGCTTGGCTTGGCGCTTAGCTTGGCGCTTTTCTTTGCGCGTGGCTTAACGCGTGGCTTGTCGCTTGGCGTGGCGCTTTTCTTGGCGCTTAGCTTGGCGCTTTTCTTGGAGCGTGGTTTGGCGCGTGGCTCGTCGCTTGGCTTGGCGCATGGCGTGGCGCTTTTCTTGGCGCGTAGCTAGGCGCGTGGTTTGGCGCTTGGCTTGGCACTTGGCTTGGCGCTCTTCTTGGCGCTTGGCTTGGCGCTTTTCTTGGCGCGTGGCTTGTCGCTTGGCTTGGCGCATGGCGTGGCGCTTTTCTTGTCGCGTAGCTTGGCGCGTGGCTTGGCGCTTGGCTTGGCGCTTGGCTTGGCGCTCTCCTTGGCGCGTGGCTTGGCGCTTGGCTTGCCGCTTGGCTTAACGCTTTTCTTGGCGCGTAGCTTAGCGCTTGGCTTGTCGCTTGGCTTGGCGCTATCATTGGTGCATAGGGTGGCGCTTTTCTTGGCGCGTGGTTTGGCGCTTGGCTTGGCGCTTTTCTTGGCGCTTGGCTTGGCCCTTGGCTTGGCGCTTGGCTTGGCGCTTGGCTTGGCGCATGGCGTGGCGCTTTTCTTGGCGCTTGGCTTGGCGCTTGGCTTGGCGCTTGGCTTGGCGTTTTCCATAGCGCGTGGCTTGTTGCTTGGCTTGGCGCGTGGCGTGGCGTTTTTCTTGGCGTGTGGCTTGGCGCTTGGCTTGGTGCTTGGCTTGGCGCGTGGCTTATCGCTTGGCTTGGCGCTCTCCTTGGAGCGTGGCTTGGCGCTTGGCTTGGCGCCTTTCTTGGTGCGTGGCTCGGCGCTACTCTTGGCGCGTGGCTGGGCGTTTATCTTAGCGCTTGGCTCGGCGTTTGGCTTGGCGATTGGCTTGGCGCTTTTGTTTACGCATTGCTTGGCGCATGGGTTGCCGCTTGGCTTGGGGCTTGGCTTGGCGCTTTTCTTGGCGCTTTCGTAGGCGCGTGGCTTGGCGCTTGGCCTGGAGAATAGCTTAGCGCTCTTCTTTTCGCGTGGCTTGGCGCTTGGCTGGACGCTTGGCTTGGCGCTTGGCTTGGCGCATGGCTTGGCGCTCTCCTTGGAGCGTGGCTTGGCGCTTGGCTGGGCGCTTGGCTTGGCGCTTGGCTTAGCGCTTGGCTTACCGTTTTTCTTGGCGCTTGGCTTGGCGCGTGGCTTGGCGTGTGGCTTGGCGCTTAGCTTTGACTTTTCTTAGCGCGTGGCTTAATGCTTAGCTTGCCGCTTGGCTTGGCGCTTGGCTTGGCGCTTTTCAGGGCGCTTTCCTTGGCGCGTGGCTTAGCGCTTGGATTGGCGCTTGGCTTGGTGCTTGGCCTGGCGCATGGCTTGGCGCTCTCCATGGTGCGTGGCTTGGCGCTTGGCTTGCCGCTTGGCCTAGCGCTTGGCTTGGCGCATGGCTTGGCGCTCTCCATGGCGCGTGGCTTGGCGCTTGGCTGGGCGCTTGGCTTGGCGCTTAGCTTGGCGCTTGGCTTAGCGTTTTTCTTGGCGCTTGGCTTGGCGCGTGGCTTGGCGTGTGGCTTGGCGCTTAGCTTTGGACTTTTATTAGCGCGTGGCTTAATGATTGGCTTGCCGCTTGTCTTGGCGCTTGGCTTGGCGCTTTTCAGGGCGCTTTTCTTGGCGCGTGGCTTGGTGCTTGGCTTGGCGCATGGCTTGGCGCTCTTCTTGGCGCGTGGCTTGGCGCTTGGCTGGCCGCTTGGCTTGGCGCTTTCTGCGCGCTTGGCTTGTCGCTTGGATTGGCGCTTTCTTGGCGCGTGGTTTAGCGCTTGGCTGGGCGCTTGGCTTGGCGTTTGGCTTGGCGCTTTTCTTGGCGCGAGGTTTGTCGCTTGGCTTGGCGCTTTTCTTGGCGTGTGGCTTAGCACTTGGCTTGGCGCTCAACTTGGCGCGTGGCTTGGAGCTTGGCTTGGCGCCTTTCTTGGCGCGTGTCTCGGCGCTATTCTTGGCGAGTGGCTGGGCCTTTGGCTTGGCGCTTGGCTTGGCGTTTGGCTTGGCGATTGGCTTGGCGCTTTTGTTGGCGCGTTGCTTGGCGCTTGGCTTGCCGCTTGGCCTGGGGCATGGCTTGGCGCTTTTATTGGCGCTTTTCTTGGCGCGTGGCTTAGCGCTTGGCTGGGCGCTTGGCTTGGCGTTTGGCTTGGCGCTTTTCTTGGCGCGAGGTTTGCCGCTTGGTTTAACGCTTTTCTTGGCGCGTAGCTTAGCGCGTGGCTTGTTGCTTGGCTTGCTGCATGGCGTGGCGCTTTTCTTGGCCCGTGGGTTGGCGCTTGGCTTGGCGCTTGGCTTGGCGCTTAGCTTGGCGCTTTTCTTTGCGCGTGGCTTAACGCGTGGCTTGTCGCTTGGCGTGGCGCTTTTCTTGGCGCTTAGCTTGGCGCTTTTCTTGGCGCGTGGTTTGGCGCGTGGCTCGTCGCTTGGCTTGGCGCATGGCGTGGCGCTTTTCTTGGCGCGTAGCTAGGCGCGTGGTTTGGCGCTTGGCTTGGCACTTGGCTTGGCGCTCTCCTTGGCGCGTGGCTTGGAGCTTGGCTTGCCGCTTGGCTTGGTGCTCTTCTTGGCGCTTGGCTTGGCGCTTTTCTTGGCGCGTGGCTTGTCGCTTGGCTTGGCGCATGGCGTGGCGCTTTTCTTGGCGCGTAGCTTGGCGCGTGGCTTGGCGCTTGGCTTGGCGCTCTCCTTGGCGCGTGGCTTGGCGCTTGGCTTGCCGCTTGGCTTAACGCTTTTCTTGGCGCGTAGCTTAGCGCGTGGCTTGTCGCTTGGCTTGGCGCTATCATTGGTGCATAGGGTGGCGCTTTTCTTGGCGCGTGGTTTGGCGCTTGGCTTGGCGCTTTTCTTGGCGCTTGGCTTGGCCCTTGGCTTGGCGCTTGGCTTGGCGCTTGGCTTGGCGCATGGCGTGGCGCTTTTCTTGGCGCTTGGCTTGGCGCTTGGCTTGGCGCTTGGCTTGGCGCTTGGCTTGGCGTTTTCCATAGCGCGTGGCTTGTTGCTTGGCTTGGCGCGTGGCGTGGCGTTTTTCTTGGCGTGTGGCTTGGCGCTTGGCTTGGCGCTCTCCTTGGAGCGTGGCTTGGCGCTTGGCTTGGCGCCTTTCTTGGTGCGTGGCTCGGCGCTACTCTTGGCGCGTGGCTGGGCGTTTATCTTAGCGCTTGGCTCGGCGTTTGGCTTGGCGATTGGCTTGGCGCTTTTGTTTACGCATTGCTTGGCGCATGGGTTACCGCTTGGCTTGGGGCTTGGCTTGGCGCTTTTCTTGGCGCTTTCGTAGGCGCGTGGCTTGGCGCTTGGCCTGGAGAATAGCTTAACGCTCTTCTTTTTGCGTGGCTTGGCGCTTGGCTTAGCGCTTGGCTTACCGTTTTTCTTGGCGCTTGGCTTGGCGCGTGGCTTGTCGTGTGGCTTGGCGCTTAGCTTTGACTTTTCTTAGCGCGTGGCTTAATGCTTAGCTTGCCGCTTGGCTTGGCGCTTGGCTTGGCGCTTTTCAGGGCGCTTTTCTTGGCGCGTGGCTTAGCGCTTGGATTGGCGCTTGGCTTGGTGCTTGGCTTGGCGCATGGCTTGGCGCTCTCCATGGCGCGTGGCTTGGCGCTTGGCTTGCCGCTTGGCCTAGCGCTTGGCTTGGCGCATGGCTTGGCGCTCTCCATGGCGCGTGGCTTGGCGCTTGGCTGGGCGCTTGGCTTGGCGCTTAGCTTGGCGCTTGGCTTAGCGTTTTTCTTGGCGCTTGGCTTGGCGCTTGGCTGGGCGCTTGGCTTGGCGCTTAGCTTGGCGCTTGGCTTAGCGTTTTTCTTGGCGCTTGGCTTGGCGCGTGGCTTGGCGTGTGGCTTGGCGCTTAGCTTTGGACTTTTATTAGCGCGTGGCTTAATGATTGGCTTGCCGCTTGTCTTGGCGCTTGGCTTGGCGCTTTTCAGGGCGCTTTTCTTGGCGCGTGGCTTGGTGCTTGGCTTGGCGCATGGCTTGGCGCTCTTCTTGGCGCGTGGCTTGGCGCTTGGCTGGCCGCTTGGCTTGGCGCTTTCTGCGCGCTTGGCTTGTCGCTTGGATTGGCGCTTTCTTGGCGCGTGGTTTAGCGCTTGGCTGGGCGCTTGGCTTGGCGTTTGGCTTGGCGCTTTTCTTGGCGCGAGGTTTGTCGCTTGGCTTGGCGCTTTTCTTGGCGTGTGGCTTAGCACTTGGCTTGGCGCTCAACTTGGCGCGTGGCTTGGAGCTTGGCTTGGCGCCTTTCTTGGCGCGTGTCTCGGCGCTATTCTTGGCGAGTGGCTGGGCCTTTGGCTTGGCGCTTGGCTTGGCGTTTGGCTTGGCGATTGGCTTGGCGCTTTTGTTGGCGCGTTGCTTGGCGCTTGGCTTGCCGCTTGGCCTGGGGCATGGCTTGGCGCTTTTATTGGCGCTTTTCTTGGCGCGTGGCTTAGCGCTTGGCTGGGCGCTTGGCTTGGCGTTTGGCTTGGCGCTTTTCTTGGCGCGAGGTTTGCCGCTTGGTTTAACGCTTTTCTTGGCGCGTAGCTTAGCGCGTGGCTTGTTGCTTGGCTTGCTGCATGGCGTGGCGCTTTTCTTGGCCCGTGGGTTGGCGCTTGGCTTGGCGCTTGGCTTGGCGCTTAGCTTGGCGCTTTTCTTTGCGCGTGGCTTAACGCGTGGCTTGTCGCTTGGCGTGGCGCTTTTCTTGGCGCTTAGCTTGGCGCTTTTCTTGGCGCGTGGTTTGGCGCGTGGCTCGTCGCTTGGCTTGGCGCATGGCGTGGCGCTTTTCTTGGCGCGTAGCTAGGCGCGTGGTTTGGCGCTTGGCTTGGCACTTGGCTTGGCGCTCTCCTTGGCGCGTGGCTTGGAGCTTGGCTTGCCGCTTGGCTTGGTGCTCTTCTTGGCGCTTGGCTTGGCGCTTTTCTTGGCGCGTGGCTTGTCGCTTGGCTTGGCGCATGGCGTGGCGCTTTTCTTGGCGCGTAGCTTGGCGCGTGGCTTGGCGCTTGGCTTGGCGCTCTCCTTGGCGCGTGGCTTGGCGCTTGGCTTGCCGCTTGGCTTAACGCTTTTCTTGGCGCGTAGCTTAGCGCGTGGCTTGTCGCTTGGCTTGGCGCTATCATTGGTGCATAGGGTGGCGCTTTTCTTGGCGCGTGGTTTGGCGCTTGGCTTGGCGCTTTTCTTGGCGCTTGGCTTGGCCCTTGGCTTGGCGCTTGGCTTGGCGCTTGGCTTGGCGCATGGCGTGGCGCTTTTCTTGGCGCTTGGCTTGGCGCTTGGCTTGGCGCTTGGCTTGGCGCTTGGCTTGGCGTTTTCCATAGCGCGTGGCTTGTTGCTTGGCTTGGCGCGTGGCGTGGCGTTTTTCTTGGCGTGTGGCTTGGCGCTTGGCTTGGCGCTCTCCTTGGAGCGTGGCTTGGCGCTTGGCTTGGCGCCTTTCTTGGTGCGTGGCTCGGCGCTACTCTTGGCGCGTGGCTGGGCGTTTATCTTAGCGCTTGGCTCGGCGTTTGGCTTGGCGATTGGCTTGGCGCTTTTGTTTACGCATTGCTTGGCGCATGGGTTACCGCTTGGCTTGGGGCTTGGCTTGGCGCTTTTCTTGGCGCTTTCGTAGGCGCGTGGCTTGGCGCTTGGCCTGGAGAATAGCTTAACGCTCTTCTTTTTGCGTGGCTTGGCGCTTGGCTTAGCGCTTGGCTTACCGTTTTTCTTGGCGCTTGGCTTGGCGCGTGGCTTGTCGTGTGGCTTGGCGCTTAGCTTTGACTTTTCTTAGCGCGTGGCTTAATGCTTAGCTTGCCGCTTGGCTTGGCGCTTGGCTTGGCGCTTTTCAGGGCGCTTTTCTTGGCGCGTGGCTTAGCGCTTGGATTGGCGCTTGGCTTGGTGCTTGGCTTGGCGCATGGCTTGGCGCTCTCCATGGCGCGTGGCTTGGCGCTTGGCTTGCCGCTTGGCCTAGCGCTTGGCTTGGCGCATGGCTTGGCGCTCTCCATGGCGCGTGGCTTGGCGCTTGGCTGGGCGCTTGGCTTGGCGCTTAGCTTGGCGCTTGGCTTAGCGTTTTTCTTGGCGCTTGGCTTGGCGCGTGGCTTGGCGTGTGGCTTGGCGCTTAGCTTTGGACTTTTATTAGCGCGTGGCTTAATGATTGGCTTGCCGCTTGGCTTGGCGCTTGGCTTGGCGCTTTTCAGGGCGCTTTTCTTGGCGCGTGGCTTAGCGCTGGGATTGGCGCTTGGCTTGGTGCTTGGCTTGGCGCATGGCTTGGCGCTCTCTTGGCGCGTGGCTTGACGCTTGGCTGGCCGCTTGGCTTGGCGCTTTCTGCGCGCTTGGCTTGTCGCTTGGATTGGCGCTTTCTTGGCGCGTGGCTTGGCGCTTGGCTTGGCTCTTGGCTTAACGCTTGGTTTGGCGCATGGGTTGGCGCTTGGCTTGGCGCTTGGCGTGGCTCTTGGCTTGGCGCTTGGTTTGGCGCATGGGTTGGCGCTTGGCTTAGCGCGTGGCTTGGCGCTAGTCTGGGAGCTTGGATAACGCTTGGCTTGGCGCTTGGCTTAGCGCTTGACTTGGCGATTTCTTGGCGCTTGGCTTGGCGCATGGAGTGGCGCTTTTCCTGGCGCGTGGTTTTTCGCTTGGCGTGGCGCTCTCCTTGGCGCGTGGCTTGGCGCTATTCTTGGCGCGTGGCTGGGCGTTTGGCTTAGCGCTTGGCTTGGCGTTTGGCTTGGCAATTGGCTTGGCGTTTTTGTTGGCGCGTTGCTTGGCGCATGGGTCGCCGCTTGGCTTGGGGCTTGGCTTGGCGCTTTTCTTGGCGTTTTCGTTGGCGCGTGCCTTGGCGCTTGGCCTGGAGATTAGCCTGGCGCTCTTCTTTCCGCGTGGCTTGGCGCTTAGCTGGACGCTTGGCTTGGCGCTTGGCTTAGCGCTTGGCTTGGCGCTTGGCTTAGCGCTTGGCTTATCGCATGGCTTGGCGCTTTCCTTGGCGCGTGGCTTGGCGCTTGGCTAAGCGCTTGGCTTGGCGCTTGGCTTGGCGCTTTTCTTGGCGTTTTCGTTGGCGCGTGCCTTGGCGCTTGGCCTGGAGATTAGCTTGGCGCTCTTCTTTCCGCGTGGCTTGGCGCTTAGCTGGACGCTTGGCTTGGCGCTTGGCTTAGCGCTTGGCTTAGCGCTTGGCTTAGCGCTTGGCTTGGCGCTTGGCTTAGCGCTTGGCTTATCGCATGGCTTGGCGCTTTCCTTGGCGCGTGGCTTGGCGCTTGGCTTAGCGCTTGGCTTGGCGCTTGGCTTAGCGCTTGGCTTATCGCATGGCTTGGCGCTTTCCTTGGCGCGTGGCTGGGCGTTTGGCTTAGCGCTTGGCTTGGCGTTTGGCTTGGCAATTGACTTGGCGCTTTTGTTGGCGCGTTGCTTGGCGCATGGGTCGCCGCTTGGCTTGGGGCTTGGCTTGGCGCTTTTCTTGGCGTTTTCGTTGGCGCGTGGCTTGGCGCTTGGCCTGGAGATTAGCTTGGCGCTCTTCTTTCCGCGTGGCTTGGCGCTTAGCTGGACGCTTGGCTTGGCGCTTGGCTTAGCGCTTGGCTTGGCGCGTGGCTTGGAGTTTGTCTTGGCGCCTTTCTTGGTGCGTGGCTCGGCGCTATTCTTGGCGAGTGGCTGGGCCTTTGGATTGGCGCTTGGCTTGGCGTTTGGCTTGGCGATTGGCTTGGCGCTTTTGTTGGCGCGTTGCTTGGCGCTTGGCTTGCCGCTTGGCCTGGGGCATGTCTTGGCGCTTTTAATGGCGCTTTTCTTGGCGCGTGGCTTAGCGCTTGGCTGGGCGCTTGGCTTGGCGTTTGGCTTGGCGGTTTTCTTGGCGCGAGGTTTGCCGCTTGGTTTAACGCTTTTCTTGGCGCGTAGCTTAGCGCGTGGCTTGTTGCTTGGCTTGGGGCATGGCGTGGCGCTTTTCTTGGCCCGTGGGTTGGCGCTTGGCTTGGCGCTTAGCTTGGCGCTATTCTTGGCGCGTGGCTTAACGCGTGGCTTGTCGCTTGGCTTGGCGATTGGCTTGGCGCTTTTGTTGGCGCTTGGCTTGGCGCTTGGCTTGGCGCTTTTCAGGGCGCTTTTCTTGGCGCGTGGCTTAGCGCTGGGATTGGCGCTTGGCTTGGTGCTTGGCTTGGCGCATGGCTTGGCGCTCTCTTGGCGCGTGGCTTGACGCTTGGCTGGCCGCTTGGCTTGGCGCTTTCTGCGCGCTTGGCTTGTCGCTTGGATTGGCGCTTTCTTGGCGCGTGGCTTGGCGCTTGGCTTGGCTCTTGGCTTAACGCTTGGTTTGGCGCATGGGTTGGCGCTTGGCTTGGCGCTTGGCGTGGCTCTTGGCTTGGCGCTTGGTTTGGCGCATGGGTTGGCGCTTGGCTTAGCGCGTGGCTTGGCGCTAGTCTGGGAGCTTGGATAACGCTTGGCTTGGCGCTTGGCTTAGCGCTTGACTTGGCGATTTCTTGGCGCTTGGCTTGGCGCATGGAGTGGCGCTTTTCCTGGCGCGTGGTTTTTCGCTTGGCGTGGCGCTCTCCTTGGCGCGTGGCTTGGCGCTATTCTTGGCGCGTGGCTGGGCGTTTGGCTTAGCGCTTGGCTTGGCGTTTGGCTTGGCAATTGGCTTGGCGTTTTTGTTGGCGCGTTGCTTGGCGCATGGGTCGCCGCTTGGCTTGGGGCTTGGCTTGGCGCTTTTCTTGGCGTTTTCGTTGGCGCGTGCCTTGGCGCTTGGCCTGGAGATTAGCCTGGCGCTCTTCTTTCCGCGTGGCTTGGCGCTTAGCTGGACGCTTGGCTTGGCGCTTGGCTTAGCGCTTGGCTTGGCGCTTGGCTTAGCGCTTGGCTTATCGCATGGCTTGGCGCTTTCCTTGGCGCGTGGCTTGGCGCTTGGCTAAGCGCTTGGCTTGGCGCTTGGCTTGGCGCTTTTCTTGGCGTTTTCGTTGGCGCGTGCCTTGGCGCTTGGCCTGGAGATTAGCTTGGCGCTCTTCTTTCCGCGTGGCTTGGCGCTTAGCTGGACGCTTGGCTTGGCGCTTGGCTTAGCGCTTGGCTTAGCGCTTGGCTTAGCGCTTGGCTTGGCGCTTGGCTTAGCGCTTGGCTTATCGCATGGCTTGGCGCTTTCCTTGGCGCGTGGCTTGGCGCTTGGCTTAGCGCTTGGCTTGGCGCTTGGCTTAGCGCTTGGCTTATCGCATGGCTTGGCGCTTTCCTTGGCGCGTGGCTGGGCGTTTGGCTTAGCGCTTGGCTTGGCGTTTGGCTTGGCAATTGACTTGGCGCTTTTGTTGGCGCGTTGCTTGGCGCATGGGTCGCCGCTTGGCTTGGGGCTTGGCTTGGCGCTTTTCTTGGCGTTTTCGTTGGCGCGTGGCTTGGCGCTTGGCCTGGAGATTAGCTTGGCGCTCTTCTTTCCGCGTGGCTTGGCGCTTAGCTGGACGCTTGGCTTGGCGCTTGGCTTAGCGCTTGGCTTGGCGCGTGGCTTGGAGTTTGTCTTGGCGCCTTTCTTGGTGCGTGGCTCGGCGCTATTCTTGGCGAGTGGCTGGGCCTTTGGATTGGCGCTTGGCTTGGCGTTTGGCTTGGCGATTGGCTTGGCGCTTTTGTTGGCGCGTTGCTTGGCGCTTGGCTTGCCGCTTGGCCTGGGGCATGTCTTGGCGCTTTTATTGGCGCTTTTCTTGGCGCGTGGCTTAGCGCTTGGCTGGGCGCTTGGCTTGGCGTTTGGCTTGGCGGTTTTCTTGGCGCGAGGTTTGCCGCTTGGTTTAACGCTTTTCTTGGCGCGTAGCTTAGCGCGTGGCTTGTTGCTTGGCTTGGGGCATGGCGTGGCGCTTTTCTTGGCCCGTGGGTTGGCGCTTGGCTTGGCGCTTAGCTTGGCGCTATTCTTGGCGCGTGGCTTAACGCGTGGCTTGTCGCTTGGCTTGGCGCTTTTCTTGGCTTTTAGCTTGGCGCTTTTCTTGGCGCATGGCTTGGCGCGTGGCTTGTCGCTTGGCTTGGCGCTTTTCTTGGCTTTTAGCTTGGCGCTTTTCTTGGCGCATGGCTTGGCGCGTGGCTTGTCGCTTGGCTTGGCGCATGGCGTGGCGCTTTTCTTGGCGCGTAGCTTGGCGCGTGGATTGGCGCTTGGCTTGGCGCTCTCCTTGGCGCGTGGCTTGGCGCTTGGCTTGCCGCTTGGCTTAACGCTTTTCTTGGCGCGTAGCTTAGCGCGTGGCTTGTCGCTTGGCTTGGCGCTCTCATTGGTGCATAGGGTGGCGCTTTTCTTGGCGCGTGGTTTTGCGCTTGGCTTGGCGTTTGGCTTGGCGGTTTTCTTGGCGCGAGGTTTGCCGCTTGGTTTAACGCTTTTCTTGGCGCGTAGCTTAGCGCGTGGCTTGTTGCTTGGCTTGGGGCATGGCGTGGCGCTTTTCTTGGCCCGTGGGTTGGCGCTTGGCTTGGCGCTTGGCTTGGCGCTTAGCTTGGCGCTTTTCTTGGCGCGTGGCTTAACGCGTGGCTTGTCGCTTGGCTTGGCGCTTTTCTTGGCTTTTAGCTTGGCGCTTTTCTTGGCGCATGGCTTGGCGCGTGGCTTGTCGCTTGGCTTTGCGCATGGCGTGGCGCTTTTCTTGGCGCGTAGCTAGGCGCGTAGTTTGGCGCTTGGCTTGGCACTTGGATTGGCGCTTGGCTTGGCGTTTGGCTTGGCGATTGGCTTGGCGCTTTTGTTGGCGCGTTGCTTGGCGCATGGGTCGCCGCTTGGCTTGGGGCTTGGCTTGGCGCTTTTCTTGGCGTTTTCGTTGGCGCGTGCCTTGGCGCTTGGCCTGGAGATTAGCTTGGCGCTCTTCTTTCCGCGTGGCTTGGCGCTTAGCTGGACGCTTGGCTTGGCGCTTGGCTTAGCGCTTGGCTTGGCGCTTGGCTTAGCGCTTGGCTTATCGCATGGCTTGGCGCTTTCCTTGGCGCGTGGCTTGGCGCTTGGCTAAGCGCTTGGCTTGGCGCTTGGCTTGGCGCTTTTCCTGGCGTTTTCGTTGGCGCGTGCCTTGGCGCTTGGCCTGGAGATTAGCTTGGCGCTCTTCTTTCCGCGTGGCTTGGCGCTTAGCTGGACGCTTGGCTTGGCGCTTGGCTTAGCGCTTGGCTTAGCGCTTGGCTTGGCGCTTGGCTTAGCGCTTGGCTTATCGCATGGCTTGGCGCTTTCCTTGGCGCGTGGCTTGGCGCTTGGCTTAGCGCTTGGCTTGGCGCTTGGCTTAGCGCTTGGCTTATCGCATGGCTTGGCGCTTTCCTTGGCGCGTGGCTGGGCGTTTGGCTTAGCGCTTGGCTTGGCGTTTGGCTTGGCAATTGACTTGGCGCTTTTTTTGGCGCGTTGCTTGGCGCATGGGTCGCCGCTTGGCTTGGGGCTTGGCTTGGCGCTTTTCTTGACGTTTTCGTTGGCGCGTGGCTTGGCGCTTGGCCTGGAGATTAGCTTTTCGCTCTTCTTTCCGCGTGGCTTGGCGCTTAGCTGGACGCTTGGCTTGGCGCTTGGCTTAGCGCTTGGCTTGGCGCGTGGCTTGGAGCTTGTCTTGGCGCCTTTCTTGGTGCGTGGCTCGGCGCTATTCTTGGCGAGTGGCTGGGCCTTTGGATTGGCGCTTGGCTTGGCGTTTGGCTTGGCGATTGGCTTGGCGCTTTTGTTGGCGCGTTGCTTGGCGCTTGGCTTGCCGCTTGGCCTGGGGCATGGCTTGGCGCTTTTATTGGCGCTTTTCTTGGCGCGTGGCTTAGCGCTTGGCTGGGCGCTTGGCTTGGCGCTTGGCTTGGCGCTTTTCAGGGCGCTTTTCTTGGCGCGTGGCTTAGCGCTGGGATTGGCGCTTGGCTTGGTGCTTGGCTTGGCGCATGGCTTGGCGCTCTCTTGGCGCGTGGCTTGACGCTTGGCTGGCCGCTTGGCTTGGCGCTTTCTGCGCGCTTGGCTTGTCGCTTGGATTGGCGCTTTCTTGGCGCGTGGCTTGGCGCTTGGCTTGGCTCTTGGCTTAACGCTTGGTTTGGCGCATGGGTTGGCGCTTGGCTTGGCGCTTGGCGTGGCTCTTGGCTTGGCGCTTGGTTTGGCGCATGGGTTGGCGCTTGGCTTAGCGCGTGGCTTGGCGCTAGTCTGGGAGCTTGGATAACGCTTGGCTTGGCGCTTGGCTTAGCGCTTGACTTGGCGATTTCTTGGCGCTTGGCTTGGCGCATGGAGTGGCGCTTTTCCTGGCGCGTGGTTTTTCGCTTGGCGTGGCGCTCTCCTTGGCGCGTGGCTTGGCGCTATTCTTGGCGCGTGGCTGGGCGTTTGGCTTAGCGCTTGGCTTGGCGTTTGGCTTGGCAATTGGCTTGGCGTTTTTGTTGGCGCGTTGCTTGGCGCATGGGTCGCCGCTTGGCTTGGGGCTTGGCTTGGCGCTTTTCTTGGCGTTTTCGTTGGCGCGTGCCTTGGCGCTTGGCCTGGAGATTAGCCTGGCGCTCTTCTTTCCGCGTGGCTTGGCGCTTAGCTGGACGCTTGGCTTGGCGCTTGGCTTAGCGCTTGGCTTGGCGCTTGGCTTAGCGCTTGGCTTATCGCATGGCTTGGCGCTTTCCTTGGCGCGTGGCTTGGCGCTTGGCTAAGCGCTTGGCTTGGCGCTTGGCTTGGCGCTTTTCTTGGCGTTTTCGTTGGCGCGTGCCTTGGCGCTTGGCCTGGAGATTAGCTTGGCGCTCTTCTTTCCGCGTGGCTTGGCGCTTAGCTGGACGCTTGGCTTGGCGCTTGGCTTAGCGCTTGGCTTAGCGCTTGGCTTAGCGCTTGGCTTGGCGCTTGGCTTAGCGCTTGGCTTATCGCATGGCTTGGCGCTTTCCTTGGCGCGTGGCTTGGCGCTTGGCTTAGCGCTTGGCTTGGCGCTTGGCTTAGCGCTTGGCTTATCGCATGGCTTGGCGCTTTCCTTGGCGCGTGGCTGGGCGTTTGGCTTAGCGCTTGGCTTGGCGTTTGGCTTGGCAATTGACTTGGCGCTTTTGTTGGCGCGTTGCTTGGCGCATGGGTCGCCGCTTGGCTTGGGGCTTGGCTTGGCGCTTTTCTTGGCGTTTTCGTTGGCGCGTGGCTTGGCGCTTGGCCTGGAGATTAGCTTGGCGCTCTTCTTTCCGCGTGGCTTGGCGCTTAGCTGGACGCTTGGCTTGGCGCTTGGCTTAGCGCTTGGCTTGGCGCGTGGCTTGGAGTTTGTCTTGGCGCCTTTCTTGGTGCGTGGCTCGGCGCTATTCTTGGCGAGTGGCTGGGCCTTTGGATTGGCGCTTGGCTTGGCGTTTGGCTTGGCGATTGGCTTGGCGCTTTTGTTGGCGCGTTGCTTGGCGCTTGGCTTGCCGCTTGGCCTGGGGCATGTCTTGGCGCTTTTATTGGCGCTTTTCTTGGCGCGTGGCTTAGCGCTTGGCTGGGCGCTTGGCTTGGCGTTTGGCTTGGCGGTTTTCTTGGCGCGAGGTTTGCCGCTTGGTTTAACGCTTTTCTTGGCGCGTAGCTTAGCGCGTGGCTTGTTGCTTGGCTTGGGGCATGGCGTGGCGCTTTTCTTGGCCCGTGGGTTGGCGCTTGGCTTGGCGCTTAGCTTGGCGCTATTCTTGGCGCGTGGCTTAACGCGTGGCTTGTCGCTTGGCTTGGCGCTTTTCTTGGCTTTTAGCTTGGCGCTTTTCTTGGCGCATGGCTTGGCGCGTGGCTTGTCGCTTGGCTTTGCGCATGGCGTGGCGCTTTTCTTCTCGCGTAGCTAGGCGCGTAGTTTGGCGCTTGGCTTGGCACTTGGCTTGGCGCTCTCCTTGGCGCGTGGCTTGGAGCTTGGCTTGCCGCTTGGCTTGGCGCTCTTCTTGGCGCTTGGCTTGGCGCTTTTCTTGGCGCGTGGCTTGTTGCTTGGCTTGGCGCATGGCGTGGCGCTTTTCTTGGCGCGTAGCTTGGCGCGTGGATTGGCGCTTGGCTTGGCGCTCTCCTTGGCGCGTGGCTTGGCGCTTGGCTTGCCGCTTGGCTTAACGCTTTTCTTGGCGCGTAGCTTAGCGCGTGGCTTGTCGCTTGGCTTGGCGCTCTCATTGGTGCATAGGGTGGCGCTTTTCTTGGCGCGTGGTTTTGCGCTTGGCTTGGCGTTTGGCTTGGCGGTTTTCTTGGCGCGAGGTTTGCCGCTTGGTTTAACGCTTTTCTTGGCGCGTAGCTTAGCGCGTGGCTTGTTGCTTGGCTTGGGGCATGGCGTGGCGCTTTTCTTGGCCCGTGGGTTGGCGCTTGGCTTGGCGCTTGGCTTGGCGCTTAGCTTGGCGCTTTTCTTGGCGCGTGGCTTAACGCGTGGCTTGTCGCTTGGCTTGGCGCTTTTCTTGGCTTTTAGCTTGGCGCTTTTCTTGGCGCATGGCTTGGCGCGTGGCTTGTCGCTTGGCTTTGCGCATGGCGTGGCGCTTTTCTTGGCGCGTAGCTAGGCGCGTAGTTTGGCGCTTGGCTTGGCACTTGGATTGGCGCTTGGCTTGGCGTTTGGCTTGGCGATTGGCTTGGCGCTTTTGTTGGCGCGTTGCTTGGCGCATGGGTCGCCGCTTGGCTTGGGGCTTGGCTTGGCGCTTTTCTTGGCGTTTTCGTTGGCGCGTGCCTTGGCGCTTGGCCTGGAGATTAGCTTGGCGCTCTTCTTTCCGCGTGGCTTGGCGCTTAGCTGGACGCTTGGCTTGGCGCTTGGCTTAGCGCTTGGCTTGGCGCTTGGCTTAGCGCTTGGCTTATCGCATGGCTTGGCGCTTTCCTTGGCGCGTGGCTTGGCGCTTGGCTAAGCGCTTGGCTTGGCGCTTGGCTTGGCGCTTTTCCTGGCGTTTTCGTTGGCGCGTGCCTTGGCGCTTGGCCTGGAGATTAGCTTGGCGCTCTTCTTTCCGCGTGGCTTGGCGCTTAGCTGGACGCTTGGCTTGGCGCTTGGCTTAGCGCTTGGCTTAGCGCTTGGCTTGGCGCTTGGCTTAGCGCTTGGCTTATCGCATGGCTTGGCGCTTTCCTTGGCGCGTGGCTTGGCGCTTGGCTTAGCGCTTGGCTTGGCGCTTGGCTTAGCGCTTGGCTTATCGCATGGCTTGGCGCTTTCCTTGGCGCGTGGCTGGGCGTTTGGCTTAGCGCTTGGCTTGGCGTTTGGCTTGGCAATTGACTTGGCGCTTTTTTTGGCGCGTTGCTTGGCGCATGGGTCGCCGCTTGGCTTGGGGCTTGGCTTGGCGCTTTTCTTGACGTTTTCGTTGGCGCGTGGCTTGGCGCTTGGCCTGGAGATTAGCTTGGCGCTCTTCTTTCCGCGTGGCTTGGCGCTTAGCTGGACGCTTGGCTTGGCGCTTGGCTTAGCGCTTGGCTTGGCGCGTGGCTTGGAGCTTGTCTTGGCGCCTTTCTTGGTGCGTGGCTCGGCGCTATTCTTGGCGAGTGGCTGGGCCTTTGGATTGGCGCTTGGCTTGGCGTTTGGCTTGGCGATTGGCTTGGCGCTTTTGTTGGCGCGTTGCTTGGCGCTTGGCTTGCCGCTTGGCCTGGGGCATGGCTTGGCGCTTTTATTGGCGCTTTTCTTGGCGCGTGGCTTAGCGCTTGGCTGGGCGCTTGGCTTGGCGTTTGGCTTGGCGGTTTTCTTGGCGCGAGGTTTGCCGCTTGGTTTAACGCTTTTCTTGGCGCGTAGCTTAGCGCGTGGCTTGTTGCTTGGCTTGGGGCATGGCGTGGCGCTTTTCTTGGCCCGTGGGTTGGCGCTTGGCTTGGCGCTTGGCTTGGCGCTTAGCTTGGCGCTTTTCTTGGCGCGTGGCTTAACGCGTGGCTTGTCGCTTGGCTTGGCGCTTTTCTTGGCTTTTAGCTTGGCGCTTTTCTTGGCGCATGGCTTGGCGCGTGGCTTGTCGCTTGGCTTTGCGCATGGCGTGGCGCTTTTCTTGGCGCGTAGCTAGGCGCGTAGTTTGGCGCTTGGCTTGGCACTTGGCTTCGCGCTCTCCTTGGCGCGTGGCTTGGTGCTTGGCTTGCCGCTTGGCTTGGCGCTCTTCTTGGCGCTTGGCTTGGCGCTTTTCTTGGCGCGTGGCTTGTTGCTTGGCTTGGCGCATGGCGTGGCGCTTTTCTTGGCGCGTAGCTTGGCGCGTGGATTGGCGCTTGGCTTGGCGCTCTCCTTGGCGCGTGGCTTGGCGCTTGGCTTGCCGCTTGGCTTAACGCTTTTCTTGGCGCGTAGCTTAGCGCGTGGCTTGTCGCTTGGCTTGGCGCTCTCATTGGTGCATAGGGTGGCGCTTTTCTTGGCGCGTGGTTTTGCGCTTGGCTTGGCGTTTTTCTTGGCGCTTGGTTTGGCCTTTGGCTTGGCGCTTGGCTTGGCGCTTGGCTTGGCGCATGGCGTGGCGCTTTTCTTGGCGCTTGGCTTGGCGCTTGGCTTGGCGTTTTCCATAGCGCGTGGCTTGTTGCTTGGCTTGGCGCATGGCGTGGCGCTTTTCATAGCGTGTGGCTTGGCGCTTGGCTTGGTGCTTGGCCTGGCGCTTGGCTTGGCGTTTGGCTTGGAGCATAACGTGGCGCTTTTCTTGGCGCGTGGCTTATCGCTTGGCTTGGCGCTCTCCTTGGAGCGTGGCTTGGCGCTTGGCTTGGCGCCTTTCTTGGTGCGTGGCTCGGCGCTACTCTTGGCGCGTGGCTGGGCGTTTATCTTAGCGCGTGGCTTGTTGCTTGGCTTGGCGCATGGCGTGGCGCTTTTCATAGCGTGTGGCTTGGCGCTTGGCTTGGTGCTTGGCCTGGCGCTTGGCTTGGCGTTTGGCTTGGAGCATAACGTGGCGCTTTTCTTGGCGCGTGGCTTATCGCTTGGCTTGGCGCTCTCCTTGGAGCGTGGCTCGGCGTTTGGCTTGGCGATTGGCTTGGCGCTTTTGTTTACGCATTGCTTGGCGCATGGGTTGCCGCTTGGCTTGGGGCTTGGCTTGGCGCTTTTCTTGGCGCTTTCGTAGGCGCGTGGCTTGGCGCTTGGCCTGGAGAATAGCTTGGCGCTCTTCTTTTCGCGTGGCTTGGCGCTTGGCTGGACGCTTGGCTTGGTGCTTGGCTTGGCGCATCGCTTGGCGCCCACCTTGGCGCGTGGCTTGGCGCTTGGCTGGGCGCTTGGCTTGGCGCTTGGCTTAGCGTGTGGCTTGGCGCTTAGCTTTGGACTTTTCTTAGCGCGTGGCTTAATGCTTAGCTAGCCGCTTGGCTTGGCGCTTGGCTTGGCGCTTTTCAGGGCGCTCTTCTTGGCGCGTGGCTTAGCGCTTGGATTGGCGCTTGGCTTGGTGCTTGGCTTGGCGCATGGCTTGGCGCTCTCCATGGCGCGTGGCTTGGCGCTTGGCTTGCCGCTTGGCTTAGCGCTTGGCTTGGCGCATGGCTTGGCGCTCTCCATGGCGCGTGGCTTGGCGCTTGGCTGGGCGCTTGGCTTAGCGCTTCCTTGGCGCGTGGCTTGGCGCTTGGCTTGGCTCTTGGCTTGGCGCTTGGTTTGGCGCATGGGTTGGCGCTTGGCTTGGCGCTTGGCTTGGCTCTTGGCTTGGCGCTCTCCATGGCGCGTGGCTTGGCGCTTGGCTGGGCGCTTGGCTTAGCGCTTCCTTGGCGCGTGGCTTGGCGCTTGGCTTGGCTCTTGGCTTGGCGCTTGGTTTGGCGCATGGGTTGGCGCTTGGCTTGGCGCTTGGCTTGGCTCTTGGCTTGGCGCTCTCCATGGCGCGTGGCTTGGCGCTTGGCTTGCCGCTTGGCTTAGCGCTTGGCTTGGCGCATGGCTTGGCGTTCTCCATGGCGCGTGGCTTGGCGCTTGGCTGGGCGCTTGGCTTGGCGATTAGCTTGGCGCTTGGCTTAGCGTTTTTCTTGGCGCTTGGCTTGGCGCGTGGCTTGGCGTGTGGCTTGGCTCTTAGCTTTGGACTTTTCTTAGCGCGTGGCTTAATGCTTGGCTTGCCGCTTGGCTTGGCGCTTGGCTTGGCGCTTTTCAGATCGCTTTTCTTGGCGCGTGGCTTAGCGCTTGGATTGGCGCTTGGCTTGGTGCTTGGTTTGGCGCATCGCTTGGCGCTCTCCTTGGCGGGTGGCTTGGCGCTTGGCTGGCCGCTTGGCTTGGCGCTTTCTGCGCGCTTGGCTTGGCGCTTTCTTGGCGCGTGGCTTGGCGCTTGGCTTGGCTCTTGGCTTGGCGCTTAGTTTGGCGCATGGGTTGGCGCTTGGCTTGGCGCTTGGCTTGGCTCTTGGCTTGGCGCTTGATTTGGCGCATGGGTTGGCGCTTGGCTTAGCGCGTGGCTTGGCGCTTGTCTGGGCGCTTGGATAACGCTTGGCATGGCGCTTGGCTTAGCGCTTGGCTTGGCAATTTCTTGGCGCTTGGCTTGGCGCATGGAGTGGCGCTTTTCTTGGCGCGAGTCTTGGCGCTTGGCTTGGCGCCTTTCTTGGCGCGTGGCTGGGCGTTTGGCTTAGCGCTTGGCTTGGCGTTTGGCTTGGCAATTGGCTTGGCGCTTTTGTTGGCGCGTTGCTTGGCGCATGGGTCGCCGCTTGGCTTGGGGCTTGGCTTGGCGCTTTTCTTGGCGTTTTCGTTGGCGCGTGGCTTGGCGCTTGGCCTGGAGATTAGCTTGGCGATCTTCTTTTCGCGTGGCTTGGCGCTTTTCTTGGCGTGTGGCTTAGCACTTGGCGCGTGGCTTGGAGCTTGGCTTGGCGCCTTTCTTGGCGCGTGGCTAGGCGCTATTCTTGGCGAGTGGCTGGGCCTTTGGCTTTTCGCTTGGCTTGGCGTTTGGCTTGGCGATTGGCTTGGCGCTTTTGTTGGCGCGTTGCTTGGCGCTTGGCTTGCCGCTTGGCCTGGGGCATGGCTTGGCGCTTTTATTGGCGCTTTTCTTGGCGCGTGACTTAGCGCTTGGCTGGGCGCTTGGCTTGGCGTTTGGCTTGGCGCTTTTCTTGGCGCGAGGTTTGCCGCTTGGTTTAACGCTTTTATTGGCGCGTAGCTTAGCGCGTGGCTTGTTGCTTGGCTTGGGGCATGGCGTGGCGCTTTTCCTGGCACGTAGCTTGGCGCGTGGCTGGGTCTTTGGTTTGGCGCTTGGCTTGGTGTTTGGCTTGGCGACTGGCTTGGCGCTTTTCTTGGCGCGTTGCTTGGCGCTGGGGTTGCCGCTTGGCCTGGGGCATGGCTTGGCGCTTTTATTGGCACTTTCCTTGGCGCGTGGTTTAGCGCTTGGCTGGGCGCTTGGCTGGGCGCTTGGCTTGGCGTTTGGCTTGGCGCTTTTCTTGGCGTGTGGCTTGGCGCTTGGCTTGGCGCTTGGCTTAGCGCTCTCTTTGGCGCGTGGCTTGGCGCTTAGCTTGCCGCTTGGTTTAGCGCTCTCTTTGGCGCGTGGCTTGTCGCTTGGCTTGGCGCTCTCCTTGGCGCGTGGCTTGGCGCTTGGTTTGCCGCTTGGTTTAACGCTTTTCTTGGCGCGTAGCTTAGCGCGTGGCTTGTCGCTTGGCTTGGCGCTCTCCTTGGTGCATAGGGTGGCGCTTTTCTTGGCGCGTGGATTGGCGCTTTTCTTGGCGTGTGGCTTGGCGCTTGGCTTGGCGCTTGGCTTAGCGCTCTCTTTGGCGCGTGGCTTGTCGCTTGGCTTGGCGCTCTCCTTGGCGCGTGGCTTGGCGCTTGGTTTGCCGCTTGGTTTAACGCTTTTCTTGGCGCGTAGCTTAGCGCGTGGCTTGTCGCTTGGCTTGGCGCTCTCCTTGGTGCATAGGGTGGCGCTTTTCTTGGCGCGTGGATTGGCGCTTTTCTTGGCGCTTGGCTTGGCGCTTGGTTTGACGTTTGGATTGGCGCTTGGCTTAGCGTTTTCCTTAGCGTGTGGCTTGTTGCTTGGCTTGGCGCATGGCGTGGCGCTTTTCCTGGCGTGTGGCTTGGCGCTTGGCTTGGTGCTTGGCTTGGCGCTTGGCTTGGCGCTTGGCTTGGGGCATGGCGTGGCGCTTTTCTTGGCGCGTGGCTTATCGCTTGGCTTAGCGCTCTCCTTGGAGCGTGGCTTGGCGCTTGGCTTGGCGCCTTTCTTGGCGCGTGGCTGGGCGTTTAACTTAGCGCTTGGCTTGGCGTTTGGCTTGGCGATTGGCTTGGCGCTTTTGTTGGCGCGTTGCTTGGCGCATGGGTTGCCACTTGGCTTGGGGCTTGGCTTGGCGCTTTTCTTGGCGCTTTCGGTGGCGCGTGGCTTAGCGCTTGGCCTGGAGAATAGCTTGGCGCTCTTCTTTTCGCGTGGCTTGGCGCTTGGCTGGACGCTTGGCTTGGCGCGAGGTTTGCCGCTTGGTTTAACGCTTTTCTTAGCGCGTAGCTTAGCGCGTGGCTTGTTGCTTGGCTTGGGGCATGGCGTGGCGCTTTTCTTGGCCCGTGGGTTGGCGCTTGGCTTGGCGCTTGGCTTGGCGCTTAGCTTGGCGCTTTTCTTGGCGCGTGGCTTAACGCGTGGCTTGTCGCTTGGCTTGGCGCTTTTCTTGGCCCCTAGGTTGGCGCTTTTCTTGGCGCATGGCTTGGCGCGTGGTTTGTCGCTTGGCTTTGCGCATGGCGTGGCGCTTTTCTTGGCGCGTAGCTAGGCGCGTAGTTTGGCGCTTGGCTTGGCACTTGGCTTGGCGCTCTCCTTGGCGCGTGGCTTGGAGCTTGGCTTGCCGGTTGGCTTGGCGCTCTTCTTGGCGCTTGGCTTGGCGCTTTTCTTGGCGCGTGGCTTGTTGCTTGGCTTGGCGCATGGCGTGGCGCTTTTCTTGGCGCGTAGCTTGGCGCGTGGATTGGCGCTTGGCTTGGCGCTCTCCTTGGCGCGTGGCTTGGCGCTTGGCTTGCCGCTTGGCTTAACGCTTTTCTTGGCGCGTAGCTTAGCGCGTGGCTTGTCGCTTGGCTTGGCGCTCTCATTGGTGCATAGGGTGGCGCTTTTCTTGGCGCGTGGTTTGGCGCTTCTCTTGGCGTTTTTCTTGGCGCTTGGCTTGGCCTTTGGCTTGGCGCTTGGCTTGGCGCTTGGCTTGGCGCATGGCGTGGCGCTTTTCTTGGCGCTTGGCTTGGCGCTTGGCTTGGCGTTTTCCATAGCGCGTGGCTTGTTGCTTGGCTTGGCGCATGGCGTGGCGCTTTTCATAGCGTGTGGCTTGGCGCTTGGCTTGGTGCTTGGCCTGGCGCTTGGCTTGGCGTTTGGCTTGGAGCATAACGTGGCGCTTTTCTTGGCGCGTGGCTTATCGCTTGGCTTGGCGCTCTCCTTGGAGCGTGGCTTGGCGCTTGGCTTGGCGCCTTTCTTGGTGCGTGGCTCGGCGCTACTCTTGGCGCGTGGCTGGGCGTTTATCTTAGCGCTTGGCTCGGCGTTTGGCTTGGCGATTGGCTTGGCGCTTTTGTTTACGCATTGCTTGGCGCATGGGTTGCCGCTTGGCATGGGGCTTGGCTTGGCGCTTTTCTTGGCGCTTTCGTAGGCGCGTGGCTTGGCGCTTGGCCTGGAGAATAGCTTGGCGCTCTTCTTTTCGCGTGGCTTGGCGCTTGGCTGGACGCTTGGCTTGGTGCTTGGCTTGGCGCATCGCTTGGCGCCCTCCTTGGCGCGTGGCTTGGCGCTTGGCTGGGCGCTTGGCTTGGCGCTTGGCTTAGCGCTTGGCTTAGCGTTTTTCTTGGCGCTTGGCTTGGCGCGTGGCTTGGCGTGTGGCTTGGCGCTTAGCTTTGGACTTTTCTTAGCGCGTGGCTTAATGCTTAGCTAGCCGCTTGGCTTGGCGCTTGGCTTGGCGCTTTTCAGGGCGCTCTTCTTGGCGCGTGGCTTAGCGCTTGGATTGGCGCTTGGCTTGGTGCTTGGCTTGGCGCATGGCTTGGCGCTCTCCATGGCGCGTGGCTTGGCGCTTGGCTTGCCGCTTGGCTTAGCGCTTGGCTGGGCGCTTGGCTTAGCGCTTCCTTGGCGCGTGGCTTGGCGCTTGGCTTGGCTCTTGGCTTGGCGCTTGGTTTGGCGCATGGGTTGGCGCTTAGCTTGGCGCTTGGCTTGGCTCTTGGCTTGGCGCTCTCCATGGCGCGTGGCTTGGCGCTTGGCTTGCCGCTTGGCTTAGCGCTTGGCTTGGCGCATGGCTTGGCGTTCTCCATGGCGCGTGGCTTGGCGCTTGGCTGGGCGCTTGGCTTGGCGCTTAGCTTGGCGCTTGGCTTAGCGTTTTTCTTGGCGCTTGGCTTGGCGCGTGGCTTGGCGTGTGGCTTGGCTCTTAGCTTTGGACTTTTCTTAGCGCGTGGCTTAATGCTTGGCTTGCCGCTTGGCTTGGCGCTTGGCTTGGCGCTTTTCAGGGCGCTTTTCTTGGCGCGTGGCTTAGCGCTTGGATTGGCGCTTGGCTTGGTGCTTGGTTTGGCGCATAACTTGGCGCTCTCCTTGGCGGGTCGCTTGGCGCTTGGCTGGCCGCTTGGCTTGGCGCTTTCTGCGCGCTTGGCTTGGCGCTTTCTTGGCGCGTGGCTTGGCGCTTGGCTTGGCTCTTGGCTTGGCACTTAGTTTGGCGCATGGGTTGGCGCTTGGCTTGGCGCTTGGCTTGGCTCTTGGCTTGGCGCTTGATTTGGCGCATGGGTTGGCGCTTGGCTTAGCGCGTGGCTTGGCGCTTGTCTGGGCGTTTGGATAACGCTTGGCTTGGCGCTTGGCTTAGCGCTTGGCTTGGCAATTTCTTGGCGCTTGGCTTGGCGCATGGAGTGGCGCTTTTCTTGGCGCGAGTCTTGGCGCTTGGCTTGGCGCCTTTCTTGGCGCGTGGCCCGGCGCTATTCTTGGCGCGTGGCTGAGCGTTTGGCTTAGCGCTTGGCTTGGTGTTTGGCTTGGCAATTGGCTTGGCGCTTTTGTTGGCGCGTTGCTTGGCGCATGGGTCGCCGCTTGGCTTGGGGCTTGGCTTGGCGCTTTTCTTGGCGTTTTCGTTGGCGCGTGGCTTGGCGCTTGGCCTGGAGATTAGCTTGGCGATCTTCTTTTCGCGTGGCTTGGCGCTTAGCTGGACGCTTGGCTTGGCGCTTGGCTTGGCGCTTGGCTTAGCGCATGGCTTGGCGCTTTCCTTGGCGCGTGGCTTGGAGCTTGGCTTGGCGCCTTTCTTGGCGCGTGGCTCGGCGTTATTCTTGGCGAGTGGCCTGGCCTTTGGCTTGGCGCTTGGCTTAGTGTTTGGTTGGCGATTGGCTTGGCGATTTTGTTGGCGCGTTGCTTGGCGCTTGGCTTGCCGCTTGGCCTGGGGCATGGCTTGGCGCTTTTATTGGCGCTTTTCTTGGCGCGCGGCATAGCGCTTGGCTGGACGCTTGGCTTGGCGTTTGGCTTGGCGCTTTTCTTGGCGCGAGGTTTGTCGCTTGGCTTGGCGCTTTTCTTGGCGTGTGGCTTAGCACTTGGCTTGGCGCTCAACTTGGCGCGTGGCTTGGAGCTTGGCTTGGCGCCTTTCTTGGCGCGTGGGTAGGCGCTATTCTTGGCGAGTGGCTGGGCCTTTGGCTTTTCGCTTGGCTTGGCCTTTGGCTTGGCGATGTGCTTGGCGCTTTTGTTGGCGCGTTGCTTGGCGCTTGGCTTGCCGCTTGGCCTGGGGCATGGCTTGGCGCTTTTATTGGCGCTTTTCTTGGCGCGTGGCTTAGCGCTTAGCTGGGCGCTTGGCTTGGCGTTTGGCTTGGCGCTTTTCTTGGCGCGAGGTTTGCCGCTTGGTTTAACGCTTTTATTGGCGCGTAGCTTAGCGCGTGGCTTGTTGCTTGGCTTGGGGCATGGCCTGGCGCTTTTCCTGGCGCGTAGCTTGGCGCGTGGCTGGGTCTTTGGTTTGGCGCTTGGCTTGGTGTTTGGCTTGGCGACTGGCTTGGCGCTTTTCTTGGCGCGTTGCTTGGCGCTGGGGTTGCCGCTTGGCCTGGGGCATGGCTTGGCGCTTTTATTGGCACTTTCCTTGGCGCGTGGTTTAGCGCTTGGCTGGGCGCTTGGCTGGGCGCTTGGCTTGGCGTTTGGCTTGGCGCTTTTCTTGGCGTGTGGCTTGGCGCTTGGCTTGGCGCTTGGCTTAGCGCTCTCTTTGGCGCGTGGCTTGGCGCTTAGCTTGCCGCTTGGTTTAACGCTTTTCCTGGCGTTTAGCTTAGCGCGTGGCTTGTCGCTTGGCTTGGCGCTCTCCTTGGCGCGTGGCTTGGCGCGTGGCTTGTCGCTTGGCTTGGCGCTCTCCTTGGTGCATAGGGTGGCGCTTTTCTTGGCGCGTGGATTGGCGCTTTTCTTGGCGCGTAGCTTAGCGCGTGGCTTGTCGCTTGGCTTGGCGCTCTCCTTGGTGCATAGGGTGGCGCTTTTCTTGGCGCGTGGATTGGCGCTTTTCTTGGCGCTTGGCTTGACGCTTGGTTTGGCGTTTGGATTGGCGCTTGGCTTAGCGTTTTCCTTAGCGTGTGGCTTGTTGCTTGGCTTGGCGCATGGCGTGGCGCTTTTCCTGGCGTGTGGCTTGGCGCTTGGCTTGGTGCTTGGCTTGGCGCTTGGCTTGGCGCTTGGCTTGGGGCATGGCGTGGCGCTTTTCTTGGCGCGTGGCTTATCGCTTGGCTTAGCGCTCTCCTTGGAGCGTGGCTTGGCGCTTGGCTTAGCGCCTTTCTTGGCGCGTGGCTGGGCGTTTAACTTAGCGCTTGGCTTGGCGTTTGGCTTGGCGATTGGCTTGGCGCTTTTGTTGGCGCGTTGCTTGGCGCATGGGTTGCCACTTGGCTTGGGGCTTGGCTTGGCGCTTTTCTTGGCGCTTTCGGTGGCGCGTGGCTTAGCGCTTGGCCTGGAGAATAGCTTGGCGCTCTTCTTTTCGCGTGGCTTGGCGCTTGGCTGGACGCTTGGCTTGGCGCTTGGCTTAGCGCTTGGCTTGGCGCATGGCTTAACGCTCTCCTTGGCGCGTGGCTTGGCGCTTGGCTGGGCGCTTGGTTTGGCGCTTGGCTTGGCGTTTTTCTTGGCGCTTGGCTTGGCGCGTGGCTTGGCGTGTGGCTTGGCGCTTAACTTTGGACTTTTCTTAGCGCGTGGCTTAATGCTTGGCTTGCCGCTTGGCTTGGCGCTTGGCTTGGCGCTTTTCAGGGTGCTTTTCTTGGCGCGTGGCTTAGCGCTTGGATTGGCGCTTGGCTTGGTGCTTGGCTTGGCGCATGGCATTTTGCTCCCCTTGGCGCGTGGCTTGGCGCTTGGCTGGACGCTTGGCTTGGCGCTTTCTGCGCGCGTGACTTGTCGCTTTCTTGGCGCGTGGCTTGGCGCCTGGCTTGGCGCATAGTTTGGCGCTCTCTATAGCGCGTGGCTTGGCGCTTGTCTGGGCGCTTGGATGGCGCTAGGCTTGGCGCTTGGCTTGGCGCTTTCCTTAGCGCGTTGTTTGTCGCTTGGCTTGGCGCAAAACGTGGCGCTTTTTTTGGCACGTGGCTGGGCGCTTAACTTGGCGCTTGGCTTGGCGCTTCGCTTGGCGCTTTTCTTGGCGCGCAAGTTAACGCGCGGCTTTTCGCTTGGCTTAGCGCTCTCCTTGGCGCGTGGCTTGGCGCTTGGCTTGGCGCGTGGCTTGGCGCGTGGCTTGGCGCTTGGCTTGGCGCTTTTCTTTGCGCGTGGCTTATCGCTTGTCTTGGCGCATGGCGTGGCGCTTTTCTTGTCGCGTGGCTTAGCGCTTGGCTTGGCGTTTGGCTTGGCGCTTGGCTTGGCACTTGGCTTGGCGCATGGCGTGGCGCTTTTTTTGGTACGTTACATTGCGCTTGGTTTGGCGCATGGCTTGGCGCTCTCCTTGGCGCGTGGCTTGTCGCTTGGCTTGGCGCATGGCGTGGCGCTTTTCTTGGCGCATGGCTTGGCGCTTGGCTTGGCGCTTGGCTTGGTGCTTGGTTTGGCGCTTGGCTTGGCGTTTACCTTAGCGCGTGGCTTGTCGCTTGGCTTAGCACATGGCGTGGCGCGTTTCTTGGCGCGTGGCTTGGCGCTTGTCTTGGCGCTTTTCTTGGCGCTTGGCTTGGCGCTTGGCTTGGCTCTTGTCTTGGCGCTTGGCCTAGAGCTTGGCGCTTTTCTTGGCGCGTGGCTTAACGCGTGGCTTGTCGCTTGGCTTGGCGCTCTCCTTGGCGCGTGGCTTGGCGCTTGGCTTGGCGCTTGGCTTGGCGCTTGGCTTGGCGCGTGGATTGGCGCTTGGCTTGGCGCTTTTCTAGGCGCGTGGCTTGGCGCGTGGCTTGTCGCTTGGCTTGGCGATTGGCTTGGCGCTTTTGTTGGCGCGTTGCTTGGCGCTTGGCTTGCCGCTTGGCCTGGGGCATGGCTTGGCGCTTTTATTGGCGCTTTTCTTGGCGCGTGGCTTAGCGCTTGGCTGGGCGCTTGGCTTGGCGTTTGGCTTGGCGCTTTTCTTGGCGCGAGGTTTGCCGCTTGGTTTAACGCTTTTCTTGGCGCGTAGCTTAGCGCGTGGCTTGTTGCTTGGCTTGGGGCATGGCGTGGCGCTTTTCTTGGCCCGTGGGTTGGCGCTTGGCTTGGCGCTTGGCTTGGCGCTTAGCTTAGCGCTTTCCTTTGCGCGTGGCTTAACGCGTGGCTTGTCGCTTGGCTTGGCGCTTTTCTTGGCGCTTAGCTTGGCGCTTTTCTTGGCGCGTGGCTTGGCGCGTGGCTCGTCGCTTGGCTTGGCGCATGGCGTGGCGCTTTTCTTGGCGCGTAGCTAGGCGCGTGGTTTGGCGCTTGGCTTGGCACTTGGCTTGGCGCTTTCCTTGGCGCGTGGCTTAGAGCTTGGCTTGCCGCTTGGCTTGGCGCCCTTCTTGGCGCTTGGCTTGGCGCTTTTCTTGGCGCGTGGCTTGTCGCTTGGCTTGGCGCATGGCGTGGCGTTTTTCTTGGCGCGTAGCTTGGCGCGTGGCTTGGCGCTTGGCTTGGCGCTCTCCTTGGCGCGTGGCTTGGCGCTTGGCTTGCCGCTTGGCTTAACGCTTTTCTTGGCGCGTAGCTTAGCGCGTGGCTTGTCGCTTGGCTTGGCGCTATCATTGGTGCATAGGGTGGCGCTTTTCTTGGCGCGTGGTTTGGCGCTTGGATTGGCGCTTTTCTTGGCGCTTGGTTTGGCCCTTGGCTTGGCGCTTGGCTTGGCGCTTGGCTTGGCGCATGGCGTGGCGCTTTTCTTGGCGCTTGGCTTGGCGCTTGGCTTGGCGCTTGGCTTGGCGTTTTCCATAGCGCGTGGCTTGTTGCTTGGCTTGGCGCGTGGCGTGGCGTTTTTCTTGGCGTGTGGCTTGGCGCTTGCCTTGGTGCTTGGCTTGGCGCTTGGCTTGGCGTTTGGCTTGGAGCATAACGTGGCGCTTTTCTTGGCGCGTGGCTTATCGCTTGGCTTGGCGCTCTCCTTGGAGCGTGGCTTGGCGCTTGGCTTGGCGCCTTTCTTGGTGCGTGGCTCGGCGCTACTCTTGGCGCGTGGCTGGGCGTTTATCTTAGCGCTTGGCTCGGCGTTTGGCTTGGCGACTGGCTTGGCGCTTTTGTTTACGCATTGCTTGGCGCATGGGTTGCCGCTTGACTTGGGGCTTGGCTTGGCGCTTTTCTTGGCGCTTTCGTAGGCGCGTGGCTTGGCGCTTGGCCTGGAGAATAGCTTGGCGCTCTTCTTTTCGCGTGGCTTGGCGCTTGGCTGGACGCTTGGCTTGGCGCTTGGCTTGGCGCATGGCTTGGCGCTCTCCTTGGCGCGTGGCTTGGCGCTTGGCTGGGCGCTTGGCTTGGCGCTTGGCTTAGCGCTTGGCTTACCGTTTTTCTTGGCGCTTGGCTTGGCGCGTGGCTTGGCGTGTGGCTTGGCGCTTAGCTTTGGACTTTTCTTAGCGCGTGGCTTAATGCTTAGCTTGCCGCTTGGCTTGGCGCTTGGCTTGGCGCTTTTCAGGGCGCTTTTCTTGGCGCGTGGCTTAGCGCTTGGATTGGCGCTTGGCTTGGTGCTTGGCTAGGCGCATGGCTTGGCGCTCTCCATGGCGCGTGGCTTGGCGCTTGGCTTGCCGCTTGGCCTAGCGCTTGGCTTGGCGCATGGCTTGGCGCTCTCCATGGCGCGTGGCTTGGCGCTTGGCTGGGCGCTTGGCTTGGCGCTTAGCTTGGCGGTTGGCTTAGCGTTTTTCTTGGCGCTTGGCTTGGCGCTTAGCTTTGGACTTTTATTAGCGCGTGGCTTAATGATTGGCTTGCCGCTTGGCTTGGCGCTTGGCTTGGCGCTTTTCAGGGCGCTTTTCTTGGCGCGTGGCTTAGCGCTTGGATTGGCGCTTGGCTTGGTGCTTGGCTTGGCGCATGGCTTGGCGCTCTCCTTGGCGCGTGGCTTGGCGCTTGGCTGGCCGCTTGGCTTGGCGCTTTCTGCGCGCTTGGCTTGTCGCTTGGATTGGCGCTTTCTTGGCGCGTGGTTTGGCGCTTGGCTTGGCTCTTGGCTTAACGCTTGGTTTGGCGCATGGGTTGGCGCTTGGCTTGGCGCTTGGCGTGGCTCTTGGCTTGGCGCTTGGTTTGGCGCATGGGTTGGCGCTTGGCTTAGCGCGTGGCTTGGCGCTTGTCTGGGCGCTTGGATAACGCTTGGCTTGGCGCTTGGCTTAGCGCTTGGCTTGGCGATTTCTTGGCGCTTGGCTTGGCGCATGGAGTGGCGCTTTTCCTGGCGCGTGGTTTTTCGCTTGGCTTGGCGCTCTCCTTGGCGCGTGGCTTGGCGCTCGGCTTGGCGCCTTTCTTGGCGCGTGGCCCGGCGCTATTCTTGGCGCGTGGCTGGGCGTTTGGCTTAGCGCTTGGCTTGGCGTTTGGCTTGGCAATTGGCTTGGCGCTTTTGTTGGCGCGTTGCTTGGCGCATGGGTCACCGCTTGGCTTGGGGCTTGGCTTGGCGTTTTTCTTAGCGTTTTCGTTGGCGCGTGCCTTGGCGCTTGGCCTGGAGATTAGCTTGGCGCTCTTCTTTCCGCGTGGCTTGGCGCTTAGCTGGACGCTTGGCTTGGCGCTTGGCTTAGCGCTTGGCTTGTCGCTTGGCTTAGCGCTTGGCTTATCGCATGGCTTGGCGCTTTCCTTGGCGCGTGGCTTGGCGCTTGGCTAAGCGCTTGGCTTGGCGCTTGGCTTGGCGCTTTTCTTGGCGTTTTCGTTGGCGCGTGGCTTGGCGCTTGGCCTGGAGATTAGCTTGGCGCTCTTCTTTCCGCGTGGCTTGGCGCTTAGCTGGGCGCTTGGCTTGGCGCTTGGCTTAGCGCTTGGCTTGGCGCTTTTCTTGGCGCGAGGTTTGTCGCTTGGCTTGGCGCTTTTCTTGGCGTGTGGCTTAGCACTTGGTTTGGCGCTCAACTTGGCGCGTGGCTTGGAGCTTGTCTTGGCGCCTTTCTTGGCGCGTGGCTCGGCGCTATTCTTGGCGAGTGGCTGGGCCTTTGGATTGGCGCTTGGCTTGGCGTTTGGCTTGGCGATTGGCTTGGCGCTTTTGTTGGCGCGTTGCTTGGCGCTTGGCTTGCCGCTTGGCCTGGGGCATGGCTTGGCGCTTTTATTGGCGCTTTTCTTGGCGCGTGGCTTAGCGCTTGGCTGGGCGCTTGGCTTGGCGTTTGGCTTGGCGCTTTTCTTGGCGCGAGGTTTGCCGCTTGGTTTAACGCTTTTCTTGGCGCGTAGCTTAGCGCGTGGCTTGTTGCTTGGCTTGGGGCATGGCGTGGCGCTTTTCTTGGCCCGTGGGTTGGCGCTTGGCTTGGCGCTTGGCTTGGCGCATAGCTTGGCGCTTTTCTTGGCGCGTGGCTTAACGCGTGGCTTGTCGCTTGGCTTGGCGCTTTTCTTGGCGCTTAGCTTGGCGCTTTTCTTGGCGCATGGCTTGGCGCGTGGCTTGTCGCTTGGCTTTGCGCATGGCGTGGCGCTTTTCTTGGCGCGTAGCTAGGCGCGTGGTTTGGCGCTTGGCTTGGCACTTGGCTTGGCGCTCTCCTTGGCGCGTGGCTTGGAGCTTGGCTTGCCGCTTGGCTTGGCGCTCTTCTTGGCGCTTGGCTTGTCGCTTTTCTTGGCGCGTGGCTTAACGCGTGGCTTGTTGCTTGGCTTGGCGCTTTTCTTGGCGCTTAGCTTGGCGCTTTTCTTGGCGCATGGCTTGGCGCGTGGCTTGTTGCTTGGCTTGGCGCATGGCGTGGCGCTTTTCTTGGCGCGTAGCTTGGCGCGTGGATTGGCGCTTGGCTTGGCGCTCTCCTTGGCGCGTGGCTTGGCGCTTGGCTTGCCGCTTGGCTTAACGCTTTTCTTGGCGCGTAGCTTAGCGCCTGGCTTGTCGCTTGGCTTGGCGCTCTCATTGGTGCATAGGGTGGCGCTTTTCTTGGCGCGTGGCTTGGCGCTTGGCTTGGCGCTTGGCTTGGCGCTTGGCTTGGCGCATGGCGTGGCGCTTTTCTTGGCGCTTGGCTTGGCGCTTGGCTTGGCGTTTTCCATAGCGCGTGGCTTGTTGCTTGGCTTGGCGCATGGCGTGGCGCTTTTCATAGCGTGTGGCTTGGCGCTTGGCTTGGTGCTTGGCCTGGCGCTTGGCTTGGCGCTTTTATTGGCGCTTTTCTTGGCGCGTGGCTTAGCGCTTAGCTGGGCGCTTGGCTTGGCGTTTGGCTTGGCGATTGGCTTGGTGTTTGGTTGGCGATTGGCTTGGCGATTTTGTTGGCGCGTTGCTTGGCGCTTGGCTTGCCGCTTGGCCTGGGGCATGGCTTGGCGCTTTTATTGGCGCTTTTCTTGGCGCGTGGCTTAGCGCTTAGCTGGGCGCTTGGCTTGGCGTTTGGCTTGGCGCTTTTCTTGGCACGAGGTTTGCCGCTTGGTTTAACGCTTTTATTGGCGCGTACCTTAGCGCGTGGCTTGTTGCTTGGCTTGGGGCATGGCGTGGCGCTTTTCTTGGCCCCTTGGGTTGGCGCTTGGCTTGGCGCTTGGCTTGGCGCTTAGCTTGGCGCTTTTCTTGGCGCGTGGCTTAACGCGTGGCTTGTCGCTTGGCTTGGCGCTTTTCTTGGCGCTTAGCTTGGCGCTTTTCTTGGCGCGTGGCTTGGCGCGTGGCTCGTCGCTTGGCTTGGCGCATGGCGTGGCGCTTTTCTTGGCGCGTAGCTAGGCGCGTGGTTTGGCGCATGGCTTGGCACTTGGCTTGGCGCTCTCCTTGGCGCGTGGCTTGGAGCTTGGCTTGCCGCTTGGCTTGGCGCTTTTCTTGGCGCTTGGCTTGGCGCTTTTCTTGGCGCGTGGCTTGTCGCTTGGCTTGGCGCATGGCGTGGCGCTTTTCTTGGCGCGTAGCTTGGCGCGTGGCTTGGCGCTTGGCTTGGCGCGTGCAAGCCAAGCGCCAATCCAAGCGCTAAGCCACGCGCCAAGAAAAGCGCCCTGAAAAGCGCCAAGCCAAGCGCCAGGCCAAGCGGCAAGCCAAGCATTAAGCCACGCGCTAAGAAAAGTCCAAAGCTAAGCGCCAAGCCACACGCCAAGCCACCCGCCAAGCCAAGCGCCAAGAAAAACGCTAAGCCAAGCGCCAAGCTAAGCGCCAAGCCAAGCGCCCAGCCAAGCGCCAAGCCACGCGCCATGGAGAGCGCCAAGCCATGCGTCAAGCCAAGCGCTAAGCCAAGCGGCAAGCCAAGCGCCAAGCCACGCGCCATGGAGAGCGCCAAGCCATGCGCCAAGCCAAGCACCAAACCAAGCGCCAATCCAAGCGCTAAGCCACGCGCCAAGAAAAGCGCCCTGAAAAGCGCCAAGCCAAGCGCCAAGCCAAGCGGCAAGCTAAGCATTAAGCCACGCGCTAAGAAAAGTCCAAAGCTAAGCGCCAAGCCACACGCCAAGTAACGCGCCAAGCCAAGCGCCAAGAAAAACGCTAAGCCAAGCGCTAAGCCATGCGCCAAGCCAAGCGCCCAGCCAAGCGCCAAGCCACGCGCCAAGGAGAGCGCCAAGCCATGCGCCAAGCCAAGCGCCAAGCCAAGCGTCCTGCCAAGCTACAAGCCACGCGAAAAGAAGAGCGCCAAGCTATTCTCCATGCCAAGCGCCAAGCCACGCGCCTACGAACGCGCCAAGAAAAGCGCCAAGCCAAACGCCGAGCCAAGCGCTAAGGTAAACGCCCAGCCACGCGCCAAGAGTAGCGCCGAGCCACGCACCAAGAAAGGCGCCAAGCCAAGCGCCAAGCCACGCTCCAAGGAGAGCGCCAAGCCAAGCGATAAGCCACGCGCCAAGAAAAGCGCCACGTTATGCTCCAAGCCAAACGCCAAGCCAAGCGCCAAGCCAAGCACCAAGGCAAGCGCCAAGCCACACGCCAAGAAAAACGCCACGCCACGCGCCAAGCCAAGCAACAAGCCACGCGCTATGGAAAACGCCAAGCCAAGCGCCAAGCCAAGCGCCAAGCCAAGCGCCAAGAAAAGCGCCACGCCATGCGCCAAGCCAAGCGCCAAGCCAAGCGCCAAGCCAAGGGCCAAGCCAAGCGCCAAGAAAAGCGCCAATCCAAGCGCCAAACCACGCGCCAAGAAAAGCGCCACCCTATGCACCAATGAGAGCCCCAAGCCAAGCGACAAGCCACGCGCTAAGCTACGCGCCAAGAAAAGCGTTAAGCCAAGCGGCAAGCCAAGCGCCAAGCCACGCGCCAAAGAGAGCGCCAAGCCATGCGCCAAGCCACGCGCCAAGAAAAGCGCCAAGCCAAGCGCCAAGAAGAGCGCCAAGCCAAGCGGCAAGCCAAGCGCCAAGCCACGCGCCAAAGAGAGCGCCAAGCCAAGCGCCAAGCCAAGCGCCAAGAAAAGCGCCACGCCATGCGCCAAGCCAAGCGCCAAGCCAAGCGCCAAGCCAAGGGCCAAGCCAAGCGCCAAGAAAAGCGCCAATCCAAGCGCCAAACCACGCGCCAAGAAAAGCGCCACCCTATGCACCAATGAGAGCCCCAAGCCAAGCGACAAGCCACGCGCTAAGCTACGCGCCAAGAAAAGCGTTAAGCCAAGCGGCAAGCCAAGCGCCAAGCCACGCGCCAAAGAGAGCGCCAAGCCATGCGCCAAGCCACGCGCCAAGAAAAGCGCCAAGCCAAGCGCCAAGAAGAGCGCCAAGCCAAGTGCCAAGCCAAACGCCAAACCACGCGCCTAGCTACGCGCCAAGAAAAGCGCCACGCCATGCGCCAAGCCAAGCGACAAGCCACGCGCCAAGAAAAGCGCCAAGCCAAGCGCCAAGAAGAGCGCCAAGCCAAGCGGCAAGCCAAGCTCCAAACCACGGGCCAAGGAGAGCGCCAAGCCAAGTGCCAAGCCAAACGCCAAACCACGCGCCTAGCTACGCGCCAAGAAAAGCGCCACGCCATGCGCCAAGCCAAGCGACAAGCCACGCGCCAAGCCACGCGCCAAGAAAAGCGCCAAGCTAAGCGCCAAGAAAAGCGCCAAGCCAAGCGACAAGCCACGCGTTAAGCCACGCGCCAAGAAAAGCGCCAAGCTAAGCGCCAAGCCAAGCGCCAAGCCAAGCGCCAACCCAAGGGGCCAAGAAAAGCGCCACGCCATGCCCCAAGCCAAGCAACAAGCCACGCGCTAAGCTACGCGCCAATAAAAGCGTTAAACCAAGCGGCAAACCTCGCGCCAAGAAAAGCGCCAAGCCAAACGCCAAGCCAAGCGCCCAGCTAAGCGCTAAGCCACGCGCCAAGAAAAGCGCCAATAAAAGCGCCAAGCCATGCCCCAGGCCAAGCTGCAAGCCAAGCGCCAAGCAACGCGCCAACAAAATCGCCAAGCCAATCGCCAACCAAACACCAAGCCAATCGCCAAGCCAAACGCCAAGCCAAGCGAAAAGCCAAAGGCCCAGCCACTCGCCAAGAATAGCGCCTAGCCACGCGCCAAGAAAGGCGCCAAGCCAAGTTCCAAGCCACGCGCCAAGTTGAGCGCCAAGCCAAGTGCTAAGCCACACGCCAAGAAAAGCGCCAAGCCAAGCGACAAACCTCGCGCCAAGAAAAGCGCCAAGCCAAACGCCAAGCCAAGCGTCCAGCCAAGCGCTATGCCACGCGCCAAGAAAAGCGCCAATAAAAGCGCCAAGCCATGCCCCAGGCCAAGCGGCAAGCCAAGCGCCAAGCAACGCGCCAACAAAATCGCCTAGCCAATCGCCAACCAAACACCAAGCCAAGCGCCAAGCCAAAGGCCAGGCCACTCGCCAAGAATAACGCCGAGCCACGCGCCAAGAAAGGCGCCAAGCCAAGCTCCAAGCCACGCGCCAAGGAAAGCGCCAAGCCATGCGCTAAGCCAAGCGCTAAGCCAAGCGCCAAGCCAAGCGCTAAGCCAAGCGCCAAGCCAAGCGTCCAGCTAAGCGCCAAGCCACGCGGAAAGAAGATCGCCAAGCTAATCTCCAGGCCAAGCGCCAAGCCACGCGCCAACGAAAACGCCAAGAAAAGCGCCAAGCCAAGCCCCAAGCCAAGCGGCGACCCATGCGCCAAGCAACGCGCCAACAAAACCGCCAAGCTAATTGCCAAGCCAAACGCCAAGCCAAGCGCTAAGCCAAACGCCCAGCCACGCGCCAAGAATAGCGCCGGGCCACGCGCCAAGAAAGGCGCCAAGCCAAGCGCCAAGACTCGCGCCAAGAAAAGCGCCACTCCATGCGCCAAGCCAAGCGCCAAGAAATCGCCAAGCCAAGCGCTAAGCCAAGCGCCAAGCCAAGCGTTATCCAAGCGCCCAGACAAGCGCCAAGCCACGCGCTAAGCCAAGCGCCAACCCATGCGCCAAATCAAGCGCCAAGCCAAGAGCCAAGCCAAGCGCCAAGCCAAGCGCCAACCCATGCGCCAAACTAAGCGCCAAGCCAAGAGCCAAGCCAAGCGCCAAGCCACGCGCCAAGAAAGCGCCAAGCCAAGCGCGCAGAAAGCGCCAAGCCAAGCGGCCAGCCAAGCGCCAAGCCACCCGCCAAGGAGAGCGCCAAGCCATGCGCCAAGCCAAGCACCAAGGCAAGCGCCAATCCAAGCGCTAAGCCACGCGCCAAGAAAAGCGCCCTGAAAAGCGCCAAGCCAAGCGCCAAGCCAAGCGGCAAGCCAAGCCAAGCCAAGCTAAGCCAAGCCAAGCCAGGCCAAGCCAAGCCAAGCCAAGCCAAGGCAAGCTAAGCCAAGCCAAGCCAGGCCAAGCCAAGCCAAGCCAAGCCAAGCCAAGCTAAAATAAATGAAACCAAGCCACGCCAAGCCAAGCCAAGCCAAACCAAGCCAAGCCAAGCCAAGCCAAGCCATCCAAGCCAAGCCAAGCCAAGCGAAGCCAAGCCAAGCCAAGCCAAGATAAGCCAAACCAAGCCAAGCCAAGCCAAGCCAAGCCAAGCCAAGCCAAGGCAATACAAGCCAAACCAAGCCAAGCCAAGACAAGCCAAGCCAAGCCAAGCCAAGCCAAGCCAAGCCAAGCCAAGCCAAGCCAAGATAAGCGAAGCCAAGCAAAGCCAAGCCAAGCCAAGCCAAGATAAGCCAAGCCAAGCCAAGCCAAGCCAAGCCAGGCCAAGCCAAGCCAAGCCAAGCCAAGGCAAGCTAAGCCATACCAAGCCAAGCCAAGCCAAGCTAAGCCAAGCCAAGCCAAGCCAAGCCAAGCCAAGCCAAGCCAAGCCAAATCAAGGCAAGCCAACCCAAGCCAAGCCAAGCCAAGCCAAGATAAGCGAAGCCAAGCAAAGCCAAGCCAAGCCAAGCCAAGATAAGCCAAGCCAAGCCAAGCCAAGCCAAGCCAGGCCAAGCCAAGCCAAGCCAAGCCAAGGCAAGCTAAGCCATACCAAGCCAAGCCAAGACAAGCCAAGCCAAGCCAAGCCAAGCCAAGCCAAGCCAAGCCAAGCCAAGCCAAGATAAGCGAAGCCAAGCAAAGCCAAGCCAAGCCAAGCCAAGATAAGCCAAGCCAAGCCAAGCCAAGCCAAGCCAGGCCAAGCCAAGCCAAGCCAAGCCAAGGCAAGCTAAGCCATACCAAGCCAAGCCAAGCCAAGATAAGCCAAGCCAAGCCAAGCCAAGCCAAGCCAGGCCAAGCCAAGCCAAGCCAAGCCAAGGCAAGCTAAGCCATACCAAGCCAAGCCAAGCCAAGCCAAGCCAAGGCAAGCTAAGCCATACCAAGCCAAGCCAAGCCAAGCTAAGCCAAGCCAAGCCAAGCCAAGCCAAGCCAAGCCAAGCCAAGCCAAATCAAGGCAAGCCAACCCAAGCCAAGCCAAGAAAAGCCAAGCCAAGCCAAGCCAAGCCAAACCAAGCCAAGCAAAGCCAAGCCAAGCCAAGCCAAGCCAGGCCAAGCCAAGCCAAGCCAAGGCAAGCTAAGCCAAACCAAGCCAATGCAAGCCAACCTAAGCCAAGCCAAGCCAAGCCAAGCCAATCCAAGCCCAGACAAGCCAAGCCAAGCCAAGCCAAGCCAAGCCAAGCCAAGCCAAGTTAAGCCAACCTAAGCCAAGCCAAGTCAAGCCAAGCCAAGCCAACCCAAGCCAAGCCAAGCCAAGCCAAGCCAAGCCAAGCCAAGCCAAGCCAAGCCAAGCCAAGCCAAGCCAAACCAAGCCAAGCCAAGCCCAGCCAAGCCAAGCCAAGCCAAGCCAAGCCAAGCCAAGCCAAGCCAAGCCAAGCCAAGCCAAGCCAAGCAAAGCCAAGCCAAGCTAAAATAAATGAAACCAAGCCACGCCAAGCCAAGCCAAGCCAAACCAAGCCAAGCCAAGCCAAGCCAAGCCAAGCCATCCAAGCCAAGCCAAGCCAAGCCAAGCCAAGCCAAGCCAAGCCAAGCCAAGATAAGCCAAACCAAGCCAAGCCAAGCCAAGCCAAGCCAAGCCAAGCCAAGGCAATACAAGCCAAACCAAGCCAAGCCAAGACAAGCCAAGCCAAGCCAAGCCAAGCCAAGCCAAGCCAAGCCAAGCCAAGCCAAGATAAGCCAAGCCAAGCAAAGCCAAGCCAAGCCAAGCCAAGATAAGCCAAGCCAAGCCAAGCCAAGCCAAGCCAAGCCAAGCCAACGCAAGCCAAGATAAGTCAAACCAAGCCAAGCCAAGCCAAGTCAAGCCAAGCCAAGCCAAGCCGAGCCGAGCCAAACCAAGCCAAGCCAAGCCAAGCCAAGCCAAGCCAAGCCAAGCCCAGCCAAGCCAAGCCAAGCCAAGCCAACCCAACCCAAGCCAAGCCAAGCTAAGTTAAGCCAAGCCAAGCCAAGCCAAGCCAAGCCAAGCCAAGCCAAGCCAACCCAAGCCGAGCCGAGCCGAGCCGAGCCAAGCCAAGCCAAGCCAAGCCAAGCCAAGCCAAGCCAAGCCAAGCCAAACCCAGCCAAGCCAAGCCAAGCCAAGCCAAGCCAAGCCAAGCCAAGCCAAGCCAAGCCAAGGCAAGCCAAGCCAAGCCAAGCCAAGCCAAGCCAAGCCAAGCCAAGCCAAGTCAAGCCAAGCCAAGCCAAGCCAAGCCAAGCCAACCCAAGCCAAGCCAAGCCAAGCTAAGTTAAGCCAACCCAAGACAAGCCAAGCCAAGCCAAGCCAAGCCAACTCAAGCCAAGCCAAGCCAAGCCAAGCCAAGCCAAGCCAAGACAAGCCAAGCCAAGCCAAGCCAAGCCAAGCCAAGCCAAGCCAAGCCAAGCCAAGCCAAGCCAAGCCAAGCCAAGCCAAGCCAAGCCAAGCCAAGCCAAGCCAAGCCAAGCCAAGCCAAGCCAAGCCAAGCCAAGCCAAGCCAAGCCAAGCCAAGCCAAACCAAGCCAAGCCAAGCCAAGAGAAGCCAAGCCAAGCCAATCCAACCCAAGCCAAGCCAAGCCAAGCTAAGCCAAGCCAAGCCAGGCCAAGCCAAGCCAAGCCAAGCCAAGGCAAGCTAAGCCAAGCGAAGCCAGGCCAAACCAAGCGAAGCCATGCCAAGGCAAGCCAACCTAAGCCAAGCCAAGCCAAGCCAAACCAAGCCAAGCTACGCCAAGCCAAGCCAGCCCAAACCAAGCCAAGCCAAGCCAAGCCAAGCCAAGCCAAGCCAAGCCAAGCCAAGCCAAGCCAAGCCAAGCCAAGCCAAGCCCAGCCAAGCCAAGCCAAGCCAAGCCAAGCCAAGCCAAGCCAAGCCAAGCCAAGCCAAGCCAAGCCAAGCCAAGCCAAGCCAAGCCAAGCCAAGCCAAGCCAAGCCAAGCCAAGCCAAGCCAAGCCAGGCCAGGCCTAGCTAAAATAAATGAAACCAAGCCACGCCAAGCCAAGCCAAGCCAAACCAAGCCAAGCCAAGCCAAGCCAAGCCAAGCCAAGATAAGCCAAACCAAGCCAAGCCAAGCCAAGCCAAGCCAAGCCAAGCCAAGCCAATACAAGCCAAGCCAAGCCAAGCCAAGCCAAGCCAAGCCAAGCCAAGCCAATCCAAGCCCAGACAAGCCAAGCCAAGCCAAGCCAAGCCAACCCAAGCCAAGCCAAGCCAAGCCAAGTTAAGCCAACCCAAGCCAAGCCAAGTCAAGCCAAGCCAAGCCAACCCAAGCCAAGCCAAGCCAAGCCAAGCCAAGCCAAGCCAAGCCAAGCCAAGCCAAGCCAAGCCAAGCCAAGACAAGCCAAGCCAAGCCAAGCCAAGCCAAGCCAAGCCAAGCCAAGCCAAGCCAAGCCAAGCCAAGCCAAGCCAAGCCAAGCCAAGCCAAGCCAAGCCAAGCCAAGCCAAGCCAAGCCAAGCCAAGCCAAGCCAAGCCAAGCCAAGCCAAGCCAAGCCAAGCCAAACCAAGCCAAGCCAAGCCAAGAGAAGCCAAGCCAAGCCAATCCAACCCAAGCCAAGCCAAGCCAAGCTAAGCCAAGCCAAGCCAGGCCAAGCCAAGCCAAGCCAAGCCAAGGCAAGCTAAGCCAAGCGAAGCCAGGCCAAACCAAGCGAAGCCATGCCAAGGCAAGCCAACCTAAGCCAAGCCAAGCCAAGCCAAACCAAGCCAAGCTACGCCAAGCCAAGCCAGCCCAAACCAAGCCAAGCCAAGCCAAGCCAAGCCAAGCCAAGCCAAGCCAAGCCAAGCCAAGCCAAGCCAAGCCAAGCCAAGCCCAGCCAAGCCAAGCCAAGCCAAGCCAAGCCAAGCCAAGCCAAGCCAAGCCAAGCCAAGCCAAGCCAAGCCAAGCCAAGCCAAGCCAAGCCAAGCCAAGCCAAGCCAAGCCAAGCCAAGCCAAGCCAGGCCAGGCCTAGCTAAAATAAATGAAACCAAGCCACGCCAAGCCAAGCCAAGCCAAACCAAGCCAAGCCAAGCCAAGCCAAGCCAAGCCAAGATAAGCCAAACCAAGCCAAGCCAAGCCAAGCCAAGCCAAGCCAAGCCAAGCCAATACAAGCCAAGCCAAGCCAAGCCAAGCCAAGCCAAGCCAAGCCAAGCCAATCCAAGCCCAGACAAGCCAAGCCAAGCCAAGCCAAGCCAACCCAAGCCAAGCCAAGCCAAGCCAAGTTAAGCCAACCCAAGCCAAGCCAAGTCAAGCCAAGCCAAGCCAACCCAAGCCAAGCCAAGCCAAGCCAAGCCAAGCCAAGCCAAGCCAAGCCAAGCCCAGCCAAATCAAGCCAAGCCAAGCCAAGCCAAGCCAAGCCAAGCCAAGCCAAACCAAGCCAAGCCAAGCCAAGCCAAGCCAAGCCAAGCCAAGCCAAGCCAAGCCAAGCCAAGCCAAGCCAAGCCAAGCCAAGCCAAGCCAAGCCAAGCCAAGCTAAAATAAATGAAACCAAGCCACGCCAAGCCAAGCCAAGCCAAACCAAGCCAAGCCAAGCCAAGCCAAGCCAAGCCATCCAAGCCAAGCTAAGCCAAGCCAAGCCAAGCCAAGCCAAGCCAAGATAAGCCAAGCCAAGCCAATACAAGCCAAGCCAAGCCAAGCCAAGCCAAGCCAAGCCAAGCCAAGCCAAGCCAAGCCAAGCCAAGCCAAGCCAAGCCAAGCCAAGCCAAGCCAAGCCAAGCCGAGCCAAGCCAAGCCAAGCCAATCCAAGCCAAGCAAAGTCAAGCTAACCCAAGCCAAGCCAAGCCAAGCCAAGCCAAGCCAAGCCAAGCCAAGCCAAGCCAAACCAAGCCTAGCCAAGCCAAGCCAAGCCAAGCTAAGCCAAGCCAAGCCAGGCCAAGCCAAGCCAAGCCAAGGCAAGCTAAGCCAAGCCAAACCAGGCCAAACCAAGCCAAGCCAAACCAAGGCAAGCCAACCCAAGTCCAGCCAAGCCAAGTCAAGCCAAGCCAAGCCAAGCTAAGCCAAGCCAAGCCAGGCCAAGCCAAGCCAAGCCAAGCCAAGGCAAGCTAAGCCAAGCCAAGCCAGGCCAAGCCAAGCCAAGCCAAACCAAGCCCAGACAAGCCAAGCCAAGCCAAGCCAAGCCAACCCAAGCCAAGCCAAGCCAAGCCAAGTTAAGCCAACCCAAGCCAAGCCAAGTCAAGCCAAGCCAAGCCAACCCAAGCCAAGCCAAGCCAAGCCAAGCCAAGCCAAGCCAAGCCAAGCCAAGCCCAGCCAAATCAAGCCAAGCCAAGCCAAGCCAAGCCAAGCCAAGCCAAGCCAAGCCAAGCCAAGCCAAGCCAAGCCAAGCCAAGCCAAGCCAAGCCAAACCAAGCCAAGCCAAGCCAAGCCAAGCCAAGCCAAGCCAAGCTAAAATAAATGAAACCAAGCCACGCCAAGCCAAGCCAAGCCAAACCAAGCCAAGCCAAGCCAAGCCAAGCCAAGCCATCCAAGCCAAGCTAAGCCAAGCCAAGCCAAGCCAAGCCAAGCCAAGATAAGCCAAGCCAAGCCAATACAAGCCAAGCCAAGCCAAGCCAAGCCAAGCCAAGCCAAGCCAAGCCAAGCCAAGCCAAGCCAAGCCAAGCCAAGCCAAGCCAAGCCAAGCCAAGCCAAGCCAAGCCAAGCCAGGCCTAGCTAAAATAAATGAAACCAAGCCACGCCAAGCCAAGCCAAGCCAAACCAAGCCAAGCCAAGCCAAGCCAAGCCAAGCCAAGATAAGCCAAACCAAGCCAAGCCAAGCCAAGCCAAGCCAAGCCAAGCCAAGCCAAGCCAATACAAGCCAAGCCAAGCCAAGCCAAGCCAAGCCAAGCCAAGCCAAGCCAAGCCAAGCCCAGACAAGCCAAGCCAAGCCAAGCCAAGCCAACCCAAGCCAAGCCAAACCAAGCCAAGTTAAGCCAACCCAAGCCAAGCCAAGTCAAGCCAAGCCAAGCCAACCCAAGCCAAGCCAAGCCAAGCCAAGCCAAGCCAAGCCAAGCCAAGCCAAGCCCAGCCAAATCAAGCCAAGCCAAGCCAAGCCAAGCCAAGCCAAGCCAAGCCCAGCCAAGCCAAGCCAAGCCAAGCCAAGCCAAGCCAAGCCAAGCCAAGCCAAGCCAAGCCAAGCCAAGCCAAGCCAAGCCAAGCCAAGCCAAGCCAAGCCAAGCCAAGCCAAGCCAAGCCAGGCCAGGCCTAGCTAAAATAAATGAAACCAAGCCACGCCAAGCCAAGCCAAGCCAAACCAAGCCAAGCCAAGCCAAGCCAAGCCAAGCCAAGATAAGCCAAACCAAGCCAAGCCAAGCCAAGCCAAGCCAAGCCAAGCCAAGCCAATACAAGCCAAGCCAAGCCAAGCCAAGCCAAGCCAAGCCAAGCCAAGCCAATCCAAGCCCAGACAAGCCAAGCCAAGCCAAGCCAAGCCAACCCAAGCCAAGCCAAGCCAAGCCAAGTTAAGCCAACCCAAGCCAAGCCAAGTCAAGCCAAGCCAAGCCAACCCAAGCCAAGCCAAGCCAAGCCAAGCCAAGCCAAGCCAAGCCAAGCCAAGCCAAGCCAAGCCAAGCCAAGACAAGCCAAGCCAAGCCAAGCCAAGCCAAGCCAAGCCAAGCCAAGCCAAGCCAAGCCAAGCCAAGCCAAGCCAAGCCAAGCCAAGCCAAGCCAAGCCAAGCCAAGCCAAGCCAAGCCAAGCCAAGCCAAGCCAAGCCAAGCCAAGCCAAGCCAAGCCAAGCCAAACCAAGCCAAGCCAAGCCAAGAGAAGCCAAGCCAAGCCAATCCAACCCAAGCCAAGCCAAGCCAAGCTAAGCCAAGCCAAGCCAGGCCAAGCCAAGCCAAGCCAAGCCAAGGCAAGCTAAGCCAAGCGAAGCCAGGCCAAACCAAGCGAAGCCATGCCAAGGCAAGCCAACCTAAGCCAAGCCAAGCCAAGCCAAACCAAGCCAAGCTACGCCAAGCCAAGCCAGCCCAAACCAAGCCAAGCCAAGCCAAGCCAAGCCAAGCCAAGCCAAGCCAAGCCAAGCCAAGCCAAGCCAAGCCAAGCCAAGCCCAGCCAAGCCAAGCCAAGCCAAGCCAAGCCAAGCCAAGCCAAGCCAAGCCAAGCCAAGCCAAGCCAAGCCAAGCCAAGCCAAGCCAAGCCAAGCCAAGCCAAGCCAAGCCAAGCCAAGCCAAGCCAGGCCAGGCCTAGCTAAAATAAATGAAACCAAGCCACGCCAAGCCAAGCCAAGCCAAACCAAGCCAAGCCAAGCCAAGCCAAGCCAAGCCAAGATAAGCCAAACCAAGCCAAGCCAAGCCAAGCCAAGCCAAGCCAAGCCAAGCCAATACAAGCCAAGCCAAGCCAAGCCAAGCCAAGCCAAGCCAAGCCAAGCCAATCCAAGCCCAGACAAGCCAAGCCAAGCCAAGCCAAGCCAACCCAAGCCAAGCCAAGCCAAGCCAAGTTAAGCCAACCCAAGCCAAGCCAAGTCAAGCCAAGCCAAGCCAACCCAAGCCAAGCCAAGCCAAGCCAAGCCAAGCCAAGCCAAGCCAAGCCAAGCCCAGCCAAATCAAGCCAAGCCAAGCCAAGCCAAGCCAAGCCAAGCCAAGCCAAACCAAGCCAAGCCAAGCCAAGCCAAGCCAAGCCAAGCCAAGCCAAGCCAAGCCAAGCCAAGCCAAGCCAAGCCAAGCCAAGCCAAGCCAAGCCAAGCCAAGCTAAAATAAATGAAACCAAGCCACGCCAAGCCAAGCCAAGCCAAACCAAGCCAAGCCAAGCCAAGCCAAGCCAAGCCATCCAAGCCAAGCTAAGCCAAGCCAAGCCAAGCCAAGCCAAGCCAAGATAAGCCAAGCCAAGCCAATACAAGCCAAGCCAAGCCAAGCCAAGCCAAGCCAAGCCAAGCCAAGCCAAGCCAAGCCAAGCCAAGCCAAGCCAAGCCAAGCCAAGCCAAGCCAAGCCAAGCCGAGCCAAGCCAAGCCAAGCCAATCCAAGCCAAGCAAAGTCAAGCTAACCCAAGCCAAGCCAAGCCAAGCCAAGCCAAGCCAAGCCAAGCCAAGCCAAGCCAAACCAAGCCTAGCCAAGCCAAGCCAAGCCAAGCTAAGCCAAGCCAAGCCAGGCCAAGCCAAGCCAAGCCAAGGCAAGCTAAGCCAAGCCAAACCAGGCCAAACCAAGCCAAGCCAAACCAAGGCAAGCCAACCCAAGTCCAGCCAAGCCAAGTCAAGCCAAGCCAAGCCAAGCTAAGCCAAGCCAAGCCAGGCCAAGCCAAGCCAAGCCAAGCCAAGGCAAGCTAAGCCAAGCCAAGCCAGGCCAAGCCAAGCCAAGCCAAACCAAGCCCAGACAAGCCAAGCCAAGCCAAGCCAAGCCAACCCAAGCCAAGCCAAGCCAAGCCAAGTTAAGCCAACCCAAGCCAAGCCAAGTCAAGCCAAGCCAAGCCAACCCAAGCCAAGCCAAGCCAAGCCAAGCCAAGCCAAGCCAAGCCAAGCCAAGCCCAGCCAAATCAAGCCAAGCCAAGCCAAGCCAAGCCAAGCCAAGCCAAGCCAAGCCAAGCCAAGCCAAGCCAAGCCAAGCCAAGCCAAGCCAAGCCAAACCAAGCCAAGCCAAGCCAAGCCAAGCCAAGCCAAGCCAAGCTAAAATAAATGAAACCAAGCCACGCCAAGCCAAGCCAAGCCAAACCAAGCCAAGCCAAGCCAAGCCAAGCCAAGCCATCCAAGCCAAGCTAAGCCAAGCCAAGCCAAGCCAAGCCAAGCCAAGATAAGCCAAGCCAAGCCAATACAAGCCAAGCCAAGCCAAGCCAAGCCAAGCCAAGCCAAGCCAAGCCAAGCCAAGCCAAGCCAAGCCAAGCCAAGCCAAGCCAAGCCAAGCCAAGCCAAGCCAAGCCAAGCCAGGCCTAGCTAAAATAAATGAAACCAAGCCACGCCAAGCCAAGCCAAGCCAAACCAAGCCAAGCCAAGCCAAGCCAAGCCAAGCCAAGATAAGCCAAACCAAGCCAAGCCAAGCCAAGCCAAGCCAAGCCAAGCCAAGCCAAGCCAATACAAGCCAAGCCAAGCCAAGCCAAGCCAAGCCAAGCCAAGCCAAGCCAAGCCAAGCCCAGACAAGCCAAGCCAAGCCAAGCCAAGCCAACCCAAGCCAAGCCAAACCAAGCCAAGTTAAGCCAACCCAAGCCAAGCCAAGTCAAGCCAAGCCAAGCCAACCCAAGCCAAGCCAAGCCAAGCCAAGCCAAGCCAAGCCAAGCCAAGCCAAGCCCAGCCAAATCAAGCCAAGCCAAGCCAAGCCAAGCCAAGCCAAGCCAAGCCAAGCCAAGCCAAGCCAAGCCAAGCCAAGCCAAGCCAAGCCAAGCCAAGCCAAGCCAAGCCAAGCCAAGCCAAGCCAAGCCAAGCCAAGCCAAGCCAAGCCAAGCCAAGCCAAGCCAAGCCAAGCCAAGCTAAAATAAATGAAACCAAGCCACGCCAAGCCAAGCCAAACCAAGCCAAGCCAAGCCAAGCCAAGCCAAGCCATCCAAGCCAAGCTAAGCCAAGCCAAGCCAAGCCAAGCCAAGCCAAGGTAAGCCAAGCCAAGCCAATACAAGCCAAGCCAAGCCAAGCCAAGCCAAGCCAAGCCAAGCCAAGCCAAGCCAAGCCAAGCCAAGCCAAGCCAAGCCAAGCCAAGCCAAGCCAAGCCAAGCCAAGCCAAGCCAAGCCAAGCCAAGCCAAGCCAAGCCGAGCCAAGCCAAGCCAAGCCAATCCAAGCCAAGCAAAGTCAAGCTAACCCAAGCCAAGCCAAGCCAAGCCAAGCCAAGCCAAGCCAAGCCAAGCCAAACCAAGCCTAGCCAAGCCAAGCCAAGCCAAGCTAAGCCAAGCCAAGCCAGGCCAAGCCAAGCAAAGCCAAGGCAAGCTAAGCCAAGCCAAACCAGGCCAAACCAAGCCAAGCCAAACCAAGGCAAACCAAACCAAGTCCAGCCAAGCCAAGTCAAGCCAAGCCAAGCCAAGCTAAGCCAAGCCAAGCCAGGCCAAGCCAAGCCAAGCCAAGCCAAGGCAAGCTAAGCCAAGCCAAGCCAGGCCAAGCCAAGCCAAGCCAAACCAAGCCCAGACAAGCCAAGCCAAGCCAAGCCAAGCCAACCCAAGCCAAGCCAAGCCAAGCCAAGTTAAGCCAACCCAAGCCAAGCCAAGTCAAGCCAAGCCAAGCCAACCCAAGCCAAGCCAAGCCAAGCCAAGCCAAGCCAAGCCAAGCCAAGCCAAGCCCAGCCAAATCAAGCCAAGCCAAGCCAAGCCAAGCCAAGCCAAGCCAAGCCAAGCCAAGCCAAGCCAAGCCAAGCCAAGCCAAGCCAAGCCAAGCCAAGCCAAGCCAAGCCAAGCCAAGCTAAAATAAATGAAACCAAGCCACGCCAAGCCAAGCCAAGCCAAACCAAGCCAAGCCAAGCCAAGCCAAGCCAAGCCAAGCCATCCAAGCCAAGCTAAGCCAAGCCAAGCCAAGCCAAGCCAAGCCAAGATAAGCCAAGCCAAGCCAATACAAGCCAAGCCAAGCCAAGCCAAGCCAAGCCAAGCCAAGCCAAGCCAAGCCAAGCCAAGCCAAGCCAAGCCAAGCCAAGCCAAGCCAAGCCAAGCCAAGCCAAGCCAAGCCAAGCCAAGCCAAGCCAAGCCGAGCCAAGCCAAGCCAAGCCAATCCAAGCCAAGCAAAGTCAAGCTAACCCAAGCCAAGCCAAGCCAAGCCAAGCCAAGCCAAGCCAAGCCAAGCCAAACCAAGCCTAGCCAAGCCAAGCCAAGCCAAGCTAAGCCAAGCCAAGCCAGGCCAAGCCAAGTCAAGCCAAGGCAAGCTAAGCCAAGCCAAACCAGGCCAAACCAAGCCAAGCCAAACCAAGGCAAGCCAACCCAAGTCCAGCCAAGCCAAGTCAAGCCAAGCCAAGCCAAGCTAAGCCAAGCCAAGCCAGGCCAAGCCAAGCCAAGCCAAGCTAAGCCAAGCCAAGCCAGGCCAAGCCAAGCCAAGCCAAGCCAAGGCAAGCTAAGCCAAGCCAAGCCAGGCCAAGCCAAGCCAAGCCAAACCAAGCCAAGCCAAGTCAAGCCAAGCCAAGCCAAGCCAAGCCAAGCCAATCCAAGCCAAGCCAAGCAAAGCCAAGCCAAGCCAAGTCAAGCCAAGCCAAGCCAAGCCAAGCCAAGCCAAGCCAAGCCAGGCCAAGCCAAGCCAAGCCAAGCCAAGGCAAGCTAAGCCATACCAAGCCAAGCCAAGCCAAGCTAAGCCAAGCCAAGCCAAGCCAAGCCAAGCCAAGCCAAGCCAAGCCAAGCCAAATCAAGGCAAGCCAACCCAAGCCAAGCCAAGAAAAGCCAAGCCAAGCCAAGCCAAGCCAAACCAAGCCAAGCAAAGCCAAGCCAAGCCAAGCCAAGCCAGGCCAAGCCAAGCCAAGCCAAGGCAAGCTAAGCCAAACCAAGCCAATGCAAGCCAACCTAAGCCAAGCCAAGCCAAGCCAAGCCAATCCAAGCCCAGACAAGCCAAGCCAAGCCAAGCCAAGCCAAGCCAAGCCAAGCCAAGTTAAGCCAACCCAAGCCAAGCCAAGTCAAGCCAAGTCAAGCCAACCCAAGCCAAGCCAAGCCAAGCCAAGCCAAGCCAAGCCAAGCCAAGCCAAGCCAAGCCAAGCCAAGCCAAGCCAAGCCAAGCCAAGCCAAGCCAAGCCAAGCAAAGCCAAGCCAAGCTAAAATAAATGAAACCAAGCCACGCCAAGCCAAGCCAAGCCAAACCAAGCCAAGCCAAGCCAAGCCAAGCCAAGCCATCCAAGCCAAGCCAAGCCAAGCCAAGCCAAGCCAAGCCAAGCCAAGCCAAGCCAAGCCAAGCCAAGCCAAGCCAAGCCAAGCCAAGCCAAGCCAAGCCAAGCCAAGCCAAGCCAAGCCAAGCCAAGCCGAGCCAAGCCAAGCCAAGCCAATCCAAGCCAAGCAAAGTCAAGCTAACCCAAGCCAAGCCAAGCCAAGCCAAGCCAAGCCAAGCCAAGCCAAGCCAAACCAAGCCTAGCCAAGCCAAGCCAAGCCAAGCTAAGCCAAGCCAAGCCAGGCCAAGCCAAGTCAAGCCAAGGCAAGCTAAGCCAAGCCAAACCAGGCCAAACCAAGCCAAGCCAAACCAAGGCAAGCCAACCCAAGTCCAGCCAAGCCAAGTCAAGCCAAGCCAAGCCAAGCTAAGCCAAGCCAAGCCAGGCCAAGCCAAGCCAAGCCAAGCTAAGCCAAGCCAAGCCAGGCCAAGCCAAGCCAAGCCAAGCCAAGGCAAGCTAAGCCAAGCCAAGCCAGGCCAAGCCAAGCCAAGCCAAACCAAGCCAAGCCAAGTCAAGCCAAGCCAAGCCAAGCCAAGCCAAGCCAATCCAAGCCAAGCCAAGCAAAGCCAAGCCAAGCCAAGTCAAGCCAAGCCAAGCCAAGCCAAGCCAAGCCAAGCCAAGCCAGGCCAAGCCAAGCCAAGCCAAGCCAAGGCAAGCTAAGCCATACCAAGCCAAGCCAAGCCAAGCTAAGCCAAGCCAAGCCAAGCCAAGCCAAGCCAAGCCAAGCCAAGCCAAGCCAAATCAAGGCAAGCCAACCCAAGCCAAGCCAAGAAAAGCCAAGCCAAGCCAAGCCAAGCCAAACCAAGCCAAGCAAAGCCAAGCCAAGCCAAGCCAAGCCAGGCCAAGCCAAGCCAAGCCAAGGCAAGCTAAGCCAAACCAAGCCAATGCAAGCCAACCTAAGCCAAGCCAAGCCAAGCCAAGCCAATCCAAGCCCAGACAAGCCAAGCCAAGCCAAGCCAAGCCAAGCCAAGCCAAGCCAAGTTAAGCCAACCCAAGCCAAGCCAAGTCAAGCCAAGTCAAGCCAACCCAAGCCAAGCCAAGCCAAGCCAAGCCAAGCCAAGCCAAGCCAAGCCAAGCCAAGCCAAGCCAAGCCAAGCCAAGCCAAGCCAAGCCAAGCCAAGCCAAGCAAAGCCAAGCCAAGCTAAAATAAATGAAACCAAGCCACGCCAAGCCAAGCCAAGCCAAACCAAGCCAAGCCAAGCCAAGCCAAGCCAAGCCATCCAAGCCAAGCCAAGCCAAGCCAAGCCAAGCCAAGCCAAGCCAAGCCAAGATAAGCCAAACCAAGCCAAGCCAAGCCAAGCCAAGCCAAGCCAAGGCAATACAAGCCAAACCAAGCCAAGACAAGACAAGCCAAGCCAAGCCAAGCCAAGCCAAGCCAAGCCAAGCCAAGCCAAGCCAAGATAAGCCAAGCCAAGCAAAGCCAAGCCAAGCCAAGCCAAGATAAGCCAAGCCAAGCCAAGCCAAGCCAAGCCAAGCCAAGCCAAGCCAACGCAAGCTAAGATAAGCCAAACCAAGCCAAGCCAAGTCAAGCCAAGCCAAGCCAAGCCGAGCCGAGCCAAACCAAGCCAAGCCAAGCCAAGCCAAGCCAAGCCAAGCCAAGCCCAGCCAAGCCAAGCCAAGCCAAGCCAACCCAACCCAAGCCAAGCCAAGCTAAGTTAAGCCAAGCCAATCCAAGCCAAGCCAAGCCAAGCCAAGCCAAGCCAACCCAAGCCGAGCCGAGCCGAGCCGAGCCAAGCCAAGCCAAACCAAGCCAAGCCAAGCCAAGCCAAGCCAAGCCAAACCCAGCCAAGCCAAGCCAAGCTAAGTTAAGCCAACCCAAGACAAGCCAAGCCAAGCCAAGCCAAGCCAACTCAAGCCAAGCCAAGCCAAGCCAAGCCAAGCCAAGCCAAGCCAAGCCAAGCCAAGCCAAGCCAAGCCAAGCCAAGCCAAGCCAAGCCAAGCCAAGCCAAGCCAAGCCAAGCCAAGCCAAGCCAAGCCAAGCCAAGCCAAGCCAAGCCAAGCCAAGCCAAGCCAAGCCAAGCCAAGCCAAGCCAAGCCAAGCCAAGCCGAGCCAAGCCAAGCCAAACCAAGCCAAGCCAAGCCAAGAGAAGCCAAGCCAAGCCAATCCAACCCAAGCCAAGCCAAGCCAAGCTAAGCCAAGCCAAGCCAGGCCAAGCCAAGCCAAGCCAAGCCAAGGCAAGCTAAGCCAAGCGAAGCCAGGCCAAACCAAGCCAAGCCATGCCAAGGCAAGCCAACCTAAGCCAAGCCAAGCCAAGCCAAACCAAGCCAAGCTACGCCAAGCCAAGCCAGCCTAAACTAAGCCAAGCCAAGCCCAGGCAAGCCAACCTCAGCCAAGCCCAGCCAAGCCAAGCCAAGCCAAGCCAAGCCAAACCTAGCCAAGCCAAGCCAGGCCAGGCCAGGCCAGGACAGGCCAAGCCAAGCCAAGCCAAGCCAAGCCAAGCCAAGCCAAGACAAGCCAAGCCAAGCCAAGCCAAGCCAAGCAAAGTCAAGTTAACCCAAGCCAAGCCTAGCGAAGCCAAGCCAAGCCAAGCCAAGCCAAGCCAAGTCAAGCCAAGCCAAACCAAGCCCAGCCAAGCCAAGCCAAGCCAAGCTAAGTCAAGCCAAGCCAGGCCAAGCCAAGCCAAGCCAAGCCAAGGCAAGCTAAGTCAAGCCAAGCCAGGCCAAACCAAGCCAAGCCAAGCCAAGGCAAGCCAAACCAAGCCAAGCCAAGCCAAGCCAAGCCAAGCCAAGCCAAGCCAAGCCAAACCAAGACAAGCAAAGCCAAGCCAAGCCAAGCCAAGCCAGGCCAATCCAAGCCAAGCCAAGCCAAGGCAAGCTAAGCCAAACCAAGCCAGGCCAAACCAAGCCAAGCCAAGGCAAGCCAACCCAAGCCAAGCCAAGCCAAGCCAAGCCAAGCCAAGCCAAGCCAAGCCAAGTCAAGCCAAACCAAGCCAAGCAAAGCCAAGCCAAGCCAAGCCAAGCCAAGCCAATACAAGCCAAGCCAAGCCAAGCCAACCCAAGCCTAGCCAAGCCAAGCCAAGCTAAGCCAAGCCAAGCCAAGACAAGCTAAGCCAAGCCAAGCCAAGCCAAGCCAAGCCAAGCCAAGCCAAGAGAAGCCAAGCCAAGCCAATCCAACCCAAGCCAAGCCAAGCCAAGCCAAGCCAAGCCAAGCCAAGCCAAGCCAAGCCAAGCCAAGCAAAGCTAAAATAAATGAAACCAAGCCATGCCAAGCCAAGACAAGCCAAACCAAGCCAAGCCAAGCCAAGCCAACCCAAGACAAGCCAAGCCAAGCCAAGCCAAGCCAAGCCAAGCTAAGCCAAGCCAAGCCAAGCCAAGCCAAGCCAAGCCAAGCTAAGCCAAGCCAAGCCAAGCCAAGACAAGCCAAGCCAAGCCAAGCCAAGCCAAGCCAAGCCAAGCCAAGAGAAGCCAAACCAAGCCAAGCCAAGACAAGTTAAGCCAACCCAAGCCAAGTCAAGCCAAGCCAAGCCAAGCCAAGCCAAGCCAAGCCAAGCCAAGCCAAGCCAAGCCAAGCCAAGCCAAGCCAAGCCAAGCCAAGCCAAGCCAAGCCAAGCCAAGCCAAGCCAAGCCAAGCCAAGCCAAGCCAAGCCAAGCCAAGCCAAGCCAAGCCAAGCCAAGCCAAGCCAAGCCAAGCCAAGCCAAGCCAAGCCGAGCCAAGCCAAGCCAAGCCAATCCAAGCCAAGCAAAGTCAAGCTAACCCAAGCCAAGCCAAGCCAAGCCAAGCCAAGCCAAGCCAAGCCAAGCCAAGCCAAGCCAAACCAAGCCTAGCCAAGCCAAGCCAAGCCAAGCTAAGCCAAGCCAAGCCAGGCCAAGCCAAGCCAAGCCAAGGCAAGCTAAGCCAAGCCAAGCCAGGCCAAACCAAGCCAAGCCAAACCAAGGCAAGCCAACCCAAGTCCAGCCAAGCCAAGTCAAGCCAAGCCAAGCCAAGCTAAGCCAAGCCAAGCCAGGCCAAGCCAAGCCAAGCCAAGCCAAGGCAAGCTAAGCCAAGCCAAGCCAGGCCAAGCCAAGCCAAGCCAAACCAAGCCAAGCCAAGTCAAGCCAAGCCAAGCCAAGCCAAGCCAAGCCAATCCAAGCCAAGCCAAGCAAAGCCAAGCCAAGCCAAGTCAAGCCAAGCCAAGCCAAGCCAAGCCAAGCCAAGCCAAGCCAAGCCAAGCCAGGCCAAGCCAAGCCAAGCCAAGCCAAGGCAAGCTAAGCCATGCCAAGCCAAGCCAAGCCAAGCTAAGCCAAGCCAAACCAAGCCAAGCCAAGCCAAGCCAAGCCAAGTCAAATCAAGGCAAGCCAACCCAAGCCAAGCCAAGAAAAACCAAGCCAAGTCAAGCCAAGCCAAACCAAGCCAAGCAAAGCCAAGCCAAGCCAAGCCAAGCCAGGCCAAGCCAAGCCAAGCCAAGGCAAGCTAAGCCAAACCAAGCCAATGCAAGCCAACCTAAGCCAACCCAAGCCAAGCCAAGCCAATCCAAGCCCAGACAAGCCAAGCCAAGCCAAGCCAAGCCAACCCAAGCCAAGCCAAGCCAAGCCAAGTTAAGCCAACCCAAGCCAAGCCAAGTCAAGCCAAGCCAAGCCAAGCCAAGCCAAGCCAAGCTAAGCCAAGCCAAGCCAAGCCAAGCCAAGCCAAGCCAAGCCAAGCCAAGCCAAGCCCAGCCAAGCCAAGCCAAGCCAAGCCAAGCCAAGCCAAGCCAAGCCAAGCCAAGCCAAGCCAAGCCAAGCTAAGCCAAGCCAAGCCAAGCCAAGCCAAGCCAAGCCAAGCCAAGCCAAGCCAAGCCAAGCCAAGCCTAGCTAAAATAAATGAAACCAAGCCACGCCAAGCCAAGCCAAGCCAAACCAAGCCAAGCCAAGCCAAGCCAAGCCAAGCCATCCAAGCCAAGCCAAGCCAAGCCAAGCCAAGCCAAGCCAAGCCAAGATAAGCCAAACCAAGCCAAGCCAAGCCAAGCCAAGCCAAGCCAAGCCAAGCCAATACAAGCCAAGCCAAGCCAAGCCAAGCCAAGCCAAGCCAAGCCAAGCCAAGCCAATCCAATCCAAGCCCAGACAAGCCAAGCCAAGCCAAGCCAAGCCAACCCAAGCCAAGCCAAGCCAAGCCAAGCCAAGCCAAGCCAAGCCAAGCCAAGCCAAGCCAAGCCAAGCTAAGCTAAGCCAAGCCAAGCCAAGCCAAGCCAAGCCAAGCCAAGCCAAGCCAAGCCAAGCCTAGCTAAAATAAATGAAACCAAGCCACGCCAAGCCAAGCCTAGCCAAGCCAAGCCAAGCCAAGCCAAGCCCAGCCAAGCCAAGCCAAGCCAAGCCAAGCCAAGCCAAGCCAAGCCAAGCCAAGCCAAGCCGAGCCAAGCCAAGCCAAGCCAAGCCAAGCCAAGCCAAGCCAAGCCAAGCCAAGCCAAGCTAAAATAAATGAAACCAAGCCACGCCAAGCCAAGCCAAGCCAAACCAAGCCAAGCCAAGCCAAGCCAAGCCAAGCCATCCAAGCCAAGCCAAGCCAAGCCAAGCCAAGCCAAGCCAAGCCAAGATAAGCCAAGCCAAGCCAATACAAGCCAAGCCAAGCCAAGCCAAGCCAAGCCAAGCCAAGCCAAGCCAAGCCAAGCCAAGCCAAGCCAAGCCAAGCCAAGCCAAGCCAAGCCAAGCCAAGCCAAGCCAAGCCAAGCCAAGCCGAGCCAAGCCGAGCCAAGCCAATCCAAGCCAAGCAAAGTCAAGCTAACCCAAGCCAAGCCAAGCCAAGCCAAGCCAAGCCAAGCCAAGCCAAGCCAAACCAAGTCTAGCCAAGCCAAGCCAAGCCAAGCTAAGCCAAGCCAAGCCAGGCCAAGCCAAGCCAAGGCAAGCCAACCCAAGTCCAGCCAAGCCAAGTCAAGCCAAGCCAAGCCAAGCTAAGCCAAGCCAAGCCAAGGCAAGCTAAGCCAAGCCAAGCCAGGCCAAGCCAAGCCAAGCCAAAGCAAGCCAAGCCAAGTCAAGCCAAGCCAAGCCAAGCCAAGCCAAGCCAACCAAGCCAAGCCAAGCAAAGCCAAGCCAAGCCAAGTCAAGCCAAGCCAAGCCAAGCCAAGCCAAGCCAAGCCAAGCCAGGCCAAGCCAAGCCAAGCCAAGCCAAGGCAAGCTAAGCCATGCCAAGCCAAGCCAAGCCAAGCTAAGCCAAGCCAAGCCAAGCCAAGCCAAGCCAAGCCAAGCCAAGCCAAATCAAGGCAAGCCAAGCCAAGCCAAGCCAAGCCAAGCCAGGCCAAGCCAAGCCAAGCCAAGCCAAGCCAAGGCAAGCTAAGCCATGCCAAGCCAAGCCAAGCCAAGCTAAGCCAAGCCAAGCCTAGCCAAGCCAGGCCAAGCCAAGCCAAGCCAAGGCAAGCTAAGCCAAACCAAGCCAATGCAAGCCAACCTAAGCCAAGCCAAGCCAAGCCAAGCCAATCCAAGCCCAGACAAGCCAAGCCAAGCCAAGCCAAGCCAACCCAAGCCAAGCCAAGCCAAGCCAAGCCAAGCCAACCCAAGCCAAGCCAAGCCAAGCCAAGCCAAGCCAAGAGAAGCCAAGCCAAGCCAATCCAACCCAAGCCAAGCCAAGCCAAGCCAAGCCAAGCCAAGCCAAGCCAAGCCAACCCAAGCCAAGCCAAGCCAAGCCAAGCCAAGAGAAGCCAAGCCAAGCCAATCCAACCCAAGCCAAGCCAAGCCAAGCCAAGCCAAGCCAAGCCAAGCCAAGCCAAGCCAAGCCAAGCAAAGCTAAAATAAATGAAACCAAGCCAAGCCAAGCCAACCAAGCCAAGCCAAGCAAAGCCAAGCCAAGCCAAGTCAAGCCAAGCCAAGCCAAGCCAAGCCAAGCCAAGCCAAGCCAGGCCAAGCCAAGCCAAGCCAAGCCAAGGCAAGCTAAGCCATGCCAAGCCAAGCCAAGCCAAGCTAAGCCAAGCCAAGCCAAGCCAAGCCAAGCCAAGCCAAGCCAAGCCAAATCAAGGCAAGCCAAGCCAAGCCAAGCCAAGCCAAGCCAGGCCAAGCCAAGCCAAGCCAAGCCAAGGCAAGCTAAGCCATGCCAAGCCAAGCCAAGCCAAGCTAAGCCAAGCCAAGCCAAGCCAAGCCAGGCCAAGCCAAGCCAAGCCAAGGCAAGCTAAGCCAAACCAAGCCAATGCAAGCCAACCTAAGCCAAGCCAAGCCAAGACAAGCCAATCCAAGCCCAGACAAGCCAAGCCAAGCCAAGCCAAGCCAAGCCAAGCCAATCCAAGCCAAGCCAAGCAAAGCCAAGCCAAGCCAAGTCAAGCCAAGCCAAGCCAAGCCAAGCCAAGCCAAGCCAAGCCAAGCCAAGCCAGGCCAAGCCAAGCCAAGCCAAGCCAAGGCAAGCTAAGCCATGCCAAGCCAAGCCAAGCCAAGCTAAGCCAAGCCAAACCAAGCCAAGCCAAGCCAAGCCAAGCCAAGTCAAATCAAGGCAAGCCAACCCAAGCCAAGCCAAGAAAAACCAAGCCAAGTCAAGCCAAGCCAAACCAAGCCAAGCAAAGCCAAGCCAAGCCAAGCCAAGCCAGGCCAAGCCAAGCCAAGCCAAGGCAAGCTAAGCCAAACCAAGCCAATGCAAGCCAACCTAAGCCAACCCAAGCCAAGCCAAGCCAATCCAAGCCCAGACAAGCCAAGCCAAGCCAAGCCAAGCCAACCCAAGCCAAGCCAAGCCAAGCCAAGTTAAGCCAACCCAAGCCAAGCCAAGTCAAGCCAAGCCAAGCCAAGCCAAGCCAAGCCAAGCTAAGCCAAGCCAAGCCAAGCCAAGCCAAGCCAAGCCAAGCCAAGCCAAGCCCAGCCAAGCCAAGCCAAGCCAAGCCAAGCCAAGCCAAGCCAAGCCAAGCCAAGCCAAGCCAAGCCAAGCTAAGCCAAGCCAAGCCAAGCCAAGCCAAGCCAAGCCAAGCCAAGCCAAGCCAAGCCAAGCCTAGCTAAAATAAATGAAACCAAGCCACGCCAAGCCAAGCCAAGCCAAACCAAGCCAAGCCAAGCCAAGCCAAGCCAAGCCATCCAAGCCAAGCCAAGCCAAGCCAAGCCAAGCCAAGCCAAGCCAAGATAAGCCAAACCAAGCCAAGCCAAGCCAAGCCAAGCCAAGCCAAGCCAAGCCAATACAAGCCAAGCCAAGCCAAGCCAAGCCAAGCCAAGCCAAGCCAAGACAAGCCAAGCCAAGACAAGCCAAGGCAAGCCAAGCCAAGCCAAGCCAAGCCAAGTCAAGCCAAGCCAAGCCAAGCCAAGCCAACCCAAGCCAAGCCAAGCCAAGCTAAGTTAAGCCAACCCAAGCCAAGCCAAGCCAAGCCAAGCCAAGCCAACTCAAGCCAAGCCAAGCCAAGCCAAGATAATCCAAACCAAGCCAAGCCAAGCCAAGTCAAGCCAAGCCAAGCCAAGCCAAGCCAAGCCAAGATAAGCCAAGCCAAGCAAAGCCAAGCCAAGCCAAGCCAAGATAAGCCAAGCCAAGCAAAGCCAAGCCAAGCCAAGCCAAGCCAAGCCAACGCAAGCCAAGATAAGCCAAACCAAGCCAAGCCAAGCCAAGTCAAGCCAAGCCCAGCCAAGCCAAGCCGAGCCGAGCCAAACCAAGCCAAGCCAAGCCAAGCCAAGCCAAGCCAAGCCAAGCCAAGATAAGCCAAGCCAAACCAATACAAGCCAAGCCAAGCCAAGCCAAGCCAAGCCAAGCCAAGCCAAGCCAAGCCAAGCCAAGCCAAGCCAAGCCAAGCCAAGCCAAGCCAAGCCAAGCCAAGCCAAGCCAAGCCAAGCCGAGCCAAGCCGAGCCAAGCCAATTAAAGCCAAGCAAAGTCAAGCTAACCCAAGCCAAGCCAAGCCAAGCCAAGCCAAGCCAAGCCAAGCCAAGTCAAACCAAGCCTAGCCAAGCCAAGCCAAGCCAAGCTAAGCCAAGCCAAGCCAGGCCAAGCCAAGCCAAGGCAAGCCAACCCAAGTCCAGCCAAGCCAAGTCAAGCCAAGCCAAGCCAAGCTAAGCCAAGCCAAGCCAGGCCAAGCCAAGCCAAGCCAAGCCAAGGCAAGCTAAGCCAAGCCAAGCCAGGCCAAGCCAAGCCAAGCCAAAGCAAGCCAAGCCAAGTCAAGCCAAGCCAAGCCAAGCCAAGCCAAGCCAACCAAGCCAAGCCAAGCAAAGCCAAGCCAAGCCAAGTCAAGCCAAGCCAAGCCAAGCCAAGCCAAGCCAAGCCAAGCCAGGCCAAGCCAAGCCAAGCCAAGCCAAGGCAAGCTAAGCCATGCCAAGCCAAGCCAAGCCAAGCTAAGCCAAGCCAAGCCAAGCCAAGCCAAGCCAAGCCAAGCCAAGCCAAATCAAGGCAAGCCAAGCCAAGCCAAGCCAAGCCAAGCCAGGCCAAGCCAAGCCAAGCCAAGCCAAGGCAAGCTAAGCCATGCCAAGCCAAGCCAAGCCAAGCTAAGCCAAGCCAAGCCAAGCCAAGCCAGGCCAAGCCAAGCCAAGCCAAGGCAAGCTAAGCCAAACCAAGCCAATGCAAGCCAACCTAAGCCAAGCCAAGCCAAGCCAAGCCAATCCAAGCCCAGACAAGCCAAGCCAAGCCAAGCCAACCCAAGCCAAGCCAAGCCAAGCCAAGCCAAGCCAACCCAAGCCAAGCCAAGCCAAGCCAAGCCAAGAGAAGCCAAGCCAAGCCAATCCAACCCAAGCCAAGCCAAGCCAAGCCAAGCCAAGCCAAGCCAAGCCAAGCCAAGCCAAGCCAAGCAAAGCTAAAATAAATGAAACCAAGCCATGCCAAGCCAAGACAAGCCAAACCAAGCCAAGCCAAGCCAAGCCAATACAAGCCAAGCCAAGCCAAGCCAACCCAAGCCAAGCCAAGCCAAGCCAAGCCAAGAGAAGCCAAGCCAAGCCAATCCAACCCAAGCCAAGCCAAGCCAAGCCAAGCCAAGCCAAGCCAAGCCAAGCCAAGCCAAGCCAAGCCAAGCAAAGCCAACCCAAGACAAGCCAAGCCAAGCCAAGCCAAGCCAAGCCAAGCCAAGCCAAGCCAATACAAGCCAAGCCAAGCCAAGCCAACCCAAGCCAAGCCAAGCCAAGCCAAGCCAAGAGAAGCCAAGCCAAGCCAATCCAACCCAAGCCAAGCCAAGCCAAGCCAAGCCAAGCCAAGCCAAGCCAAGCCAAGCCAAGCCAAGCCAAGCAAAGCTAAAATAAATGAAACCAAGCCATGCCAAGCCAAGACAAGCCAAACCAAGCCAAGCCAAGCCAAGCCAACCCAAGACAAGCCAAGCCAAGCCAAGCCAAGCCAAGCCAAGCCAAGCCAAGCCAAGCCAAGCCAAGCCAAGCCAAGCCAAGCCAAGCCAAGCCAAGCCAAGCCAAGCCAAGAGAAGCCAAGCCAAGCCAAGCCAAGACAAGTTAAGCCAACCCAAGCCAAGCCAAGCCAAGCCAAGCCAAGCCAAGCCAAGCCAAGCCAAGCCAAGCCAAACCAAGCCAAGCCAAGCCAAGCCAAGCCAAGCCAAGCCCAGCCAAGCCAAGCCAAGCCAAGCCAACCCAAGCCAAGCCAAGCCAAGTTAAACCAACTCAAGCAGCCAAGCCAAGCCAACCCAAACCAAGCCAAGCCAAGCCAAGCCAAGCCAAGCCAAGCCAAGCCAAGCCAAGCCAAGCCAAGCCAAGCCAAGATAAGCCAAGCCAAGCAAAGCCAAGCCAAGCCAAGCCAAGATAAGCCAAGCCAAGCAAAGCCAAGCCAAGCCAACTCAAGCCAAGCCAAGCCAAGCCAACCCAAACCAAGACAAGCCAAGCCAAGCCAAGCCAAGCCAAGCAAAGCCAAGCCAAGCCAAGCCAAGATAAGCCAAACCAAGCCAAGCCAAGCCAAGTCAAGACAAGCCAAGCCAAGCCGAGACGAGCCAAACCAAGCCAAGCCAAGCCAAGCCAAGACAAGCCAAGCCAAGCCCATCCAAGCCAAGCCAAGCCAAGCCAACCCAACCCAAGCCAAGCCAAGCTAAGTTAAGCCAACCCAAGCCAAGCCAAGCCAAGCCAAGCCAAGCCAAGCCAACCCAAGCCAAGCCAAGCCGAGCCGAGCCAAGCCAAGCCAAGCCAAGCCAAGCCAAGCCAAGCCAAGCCCAGCCAAGCCAAGCCAAACCAAGCCAACCCAAGCCAAGCCAAGCCAAGCCAAGCCAAGCCAAGCCAAGCCAAGCCAAGCCAAGCCAAGCCAAGCCAAGCCAAACCAAGTCAAGCCAAGCCAAGCCAAGCCAAGCCAAGCCAACCTAAGCCAAGCCAAGCCAAGCTAAGTTAAGCCAACCCAAGCCAAACCAAGCCAAGCCAAGCCAAGCCAACTCAAGCCAAGCCAAGCCAAGCCAAGCCAAGCCAAGCCAAGCCAAGCCAAGCCAAGCCAAGCCAAGCCAAGCCAAGCCAAGCCAAGCCAAACCAAGCCAAGCCAAGACAAGCCAAGCCAAGCCAAGCCAAGCCAAGCCAAGCCAAGCCAAGCCAAGATAAGCCAAGCCAAGCAAAGCCAAGCCAAGCCAAGCCAAGATAAGCCAAGCCAAGCAAAGCTAAGCCAAGCCAAGCCAAGCCAAGCCAACGCAAGCCAAGATAAGCCAAACCAAGCCAAGCCAAGCCAAGTCAAGCCAAGCCAAGCAAAGCCAAGCCAAGCCAAGCCAAGATAAGCCAAGCCAAGCAAAGCCAAGCCAAGCCAAGCCAAGCCAAGCCAACGCAAGCCAAGATAAGCCAAACCAAGCCAAGCCAAGCCAAGTCAAGCCAAGCCCAGCCAAGCCAAGCCGAGCCGAGCCAAACCAAGCCAAGCCAAGCCAAGCCAAGCCAAGCCAAGCCAATCCCAGCCAAGCCAAGCCAAGCCAAGCCAACCCAACCCAAGCCAAGCCAAGCTAAGTTAAGCCAACCCAAGCCAAGCCAAGCCAAGCCAAGCCAAGCCAAGCCAAGCCAACCCAAGCCAAGCCAAGCCGAGCCGAGCCAAGCCAAGCCAAGCCAAGCTAAGCCAAGCCAAGCCAAGCCAAGCCCAGCCAAGCCAAGCCAAGCCAAGCCAACCCAAGCCAAGCCAAGCCAAGCCAAGCCAAGCCAAGACAAGCCAAGCCAAGACAAGCCAAGGCAAGCCAAGCCAAGCCAAGCCAAGCCAAGTCAAGCCAAGCCAAGCCAAGCCAAGCCAACCCAAGCCAAGCCAAGCCAAGCTAAGTTAAGCCAACCCAAGCCAAGCCAAGCCAAGCCAAGCCAAGCCAACTCAAGCCAAGCCAAGCCAAGCCAAGATAATCCAAACCAAGCCAAGCCAAGCCAAGTCAAGCCAAGCCAAGCCAAGCCAAGCCAAGCCAAGATAAGCCAAGCCAAGCAAAGCCAAGCCAAGCCAAGCCAAGATAAGCCAAGCCAAGCAAAGCCAAGCCAAGCCAAGCCAAGCCAAGCCAACGCAAGCCAAGATAAGCCAAACCAAGCCAAGCCAAGCCAAGTCAAGCCAAGCCCAGCCAAGCCAAGCCGAGCCGAGCCAAACCAAGCCAAGCCAAGCCAAGCCAAGCCAAGCCAAGCCAATCCCAGCCAAGCCAAGCCAAGCCAAGCCAACCCAACCCAAGCCAAGCCAAGCTAAGTTAAGCCAACCCAAGCCAAGCCAAGCCAAGCCAAGCCAAGCCAAGCCAAGCCAACCCAAGCCAAGCCAAGCCGAGCCGAGCCAAGCCAAGCCAAGCCAAGCCAAGCCAAGCCAAGCCAAGCCAAGCCCAGACAAGCCAAGCCAAGCCAAGCCAACCCAAGCCAAGCCAAGCCAAGCCAAGCCAAGCCAAGACAAGCCAAGCCAAGACAAGCCAAGGCAAGCCAAGCCAAGCCAAGCCAAGCCAAGTCAAGCCAAGCCAAGTTAAGCCAACCCAAGCCAAGCCAAGCCAAGCCAAGCCAAGCCAACTCAAGCCAAGCCAAGCCAAGCCAAGTTAAGCCAAGCCAAGCCAAGCCAAGCCAAGCCAACCCAAGCCAAGCCAAGCCAAGCCAAGCCAAGCCAACTCAAGCCAAGCCAAGCCAAGCCAAGTTAAGCCAAGCCAAGCCAAGCCAAGCCAAGCCAAGCCAAGCCAAGCCAAGCCAAGCCAAGCCAAGCCAAGCCAAGCCAAGCCAAGCCAAGCCAAGCCAAGCCAAGCCAAGCCAAGCCAAGCCAAGCCAAGCCAAGCCAAGCCAAGCCAAGCCAAGCCAAGCCAAGCCAAGCCAAGCCAAGCCAAGCCAAGCCAAGCCAAGCCAAGCCAAGCCAAGCCAAGCCAAGCCAAGCCAAGCCAAACCAAGCCAAGCCAAGCCAAGAGAAGCCAAGCCAAGCCAATCCAACCCAAGCCAAGCCAAGCCAAGCTAAGCCAAGCCAAGCCAGGCCAAGCCAAGCCAAGCCAAGCCAAGGCAAGCTAAGCCAAGCGAAGCCAGGCCAAACCAAGCCAAGCCAAGCCAAGGCAAGCCAACCTAAGCCAAGCCAAGCCAAGCCAAGCCAAACCAAGCCAAGCTACGCCAAGCCAAGCCAGGCCAAACCAAGCCAAGCCAAGCCCAGCCAAGCCAAGCCAAGCCAAGCCAAAACAAACCAAGCCAAGCCAAGCCAGGCCAGGCCAGGCCAGGCCAAGCCAAGCCAAGCCAAGCCAAGCCAAGCCAAGCCAAGCCAAGCCAAGCAAAGTCAAGTTAACCCAAGCCAAGCCTAGCGAAGCCAAGCCAAGCCAAGCCAAGCCAAGCCAAGTCAAGCCAAGCCAAACCAAGCCCAGCCAAGCCAAGCCAAGCCAAGCTAAGTCAAGCCAAGCCAGGCCAAGCCAAGCCAAGCCAATCCAAGGCAAGCTAAGTCAAGCCAAGCCAGGCCAAACCAAGCCAAGCCAAGCCAAGGCAAGCCAACCAAGCCAAGCCAAGCCAAGCCAAGCCAAGTTAAGCCAAACCAAGCCAAGCAAAGCCAAGCCAAGCCAAGCCAAGCCAGGCCAAGCCAAGCCAAGCCAAACCAAGGCAAGCTAAGCCAAACCAAGCCAGGCCAAACCAAGCCAAGCCAAGCCAAGGCAAGCCAACCCAAGCCAAGCCAAGCCAAGCCAAGCCAAGCCAAGCCAAGCCAAGCCAAGCCAAACCAAGCCAAGCAAAGCCAAGCCAAGCCAAGCCAAGCCAAGCCAAGATAAGCCAAACCAAGCCAAGCCAAGCCAAGCCAAGCCATGCCAAGCCAAGCCAAGCCAATACAAGCCAAGCCAAGTCAAGACAACCCAAGCCAAGCCAAGCCAAGCCAAGCTAAGCCAAGCCAAGCCAAGACAATCCAAGCCAAGCCAAGCCAAGCCAAGCCAAGCCAAGCCAAGAGAAGCCAAGCCAAGCCAATACAACCCAAGCCAAGCCAAGCCAAGCCAAGCCAAGCCAAGCCTAGCCAAGCCAAGCCAAGCCAAGCCAAGCCAAGCCAAGCCAAGCCAAGCCAAGCCAAGCCAAGCCAAGCCAAGCCAAGCCAAGCCAAACCAAGCCAAGCCAAGCCAAGAGAAGCCAAGCCAAGCCAATCCAACCCAAGCCAAGCCAAGCCAAGCTAAGCCAAGCCAAGCCAGGCCAAGCCAAGCCAAGCCAAGCCAAGGCAAGCTAAGCCAAGCGAAGCCAGGCCAAACCAAGCCAAGCCAAGCCAAGGCAAGCCAACCTAAGCCAAGCCAAGCCAAGCCAAGCCAAACCAAGCCAAGCTACGCCAAGCCAAGCCAGGCCAAACCAAGCCAAGCCAAGCCCAGGCAAGCCAACCTAAGCCAAGCCCAGCCAAGCCAAGCCAAGCCAAGCCAAGCCAAGCCAAGCCAAGCCAAGCCAAGCCAAGCCAAGCCAAGCCAAGCCAAGCCAAGCCAAGCCAAGCCAAGCCAAGCCAAGCCAAGCCAAGTTAAGCCAAGCCAAGCCAAACCAAGCCAAGCCAAGCCAAGAGAAGCCAAGCCAAGCCAATCCAACCCAAGCCAAGCCAAGCCAAGCTAAGCCAAGCCAAGCCAGGCCAAGCCAAGCCAAGCCAAGCCAAGCCAAGCCAAGCCAAGCCAAGCCAAGCCAAACCAAGCCAAGCCAAGCCAAGAGAAGCCAAGCCAACCCAATCCAACCCAAGCCAAGCCAAGCCAAGCTAAGCCAAGCCAAGCCAGGCCAAGCCAAGCCAAGGCAAGCCAACCCAAGTCCAGCCAAGCCAAGTCAAGCCAAGCCAAGCCAAGCTAAGCCAAGCCAAGCCAGGCCAAGCCAAGCCAAGCCAAGCCAAGGCAAGCTAAGCCAAGCCAAGCCAGGCCAAGCCAAGCCAAGCCAAAGCAAGCCAAGCCAAGTCAAGCCAAGCCAAGCCAAGCCAAGCCAAGCCAACCAAGCCAAGCCAAGCAAAGCCAAGCCAAGCCAAGTCAAGCCAAGCCAAGCCAAGCCAAGCCAAGCCAAGCCAAGCCAGGCCAAGCCAAGCCAAGCCAAGCCAAGGCAAGCTAAGCCATGCCAAGCCAAGCCAAGCCAAGCTAAGCCAAGCCAAGCCAAGCCAAGCCAAGCCAAGCCAAGCCAAATCAAGGCAAGCCAAGCCAAGCCAAGCCAAGCCAAGCCAGGCCAAGCCAAGCCAAGCCAAGCCAAGGCAAGCTAAGCCATGCCAAGCCAAGCCAAGCCAAGCTAAGCCAAGCCAAGCCAAGCCAAGCCAGGCCAAGCCAAGCCAAGCCAAGGCAAGCTAAGCCAAACCAAGCCAATGCAAGCCAACCTACGCCAAGCCAAGCCAAGCCAAGCCAATCCAAGCCCAGACAAGCCAAGCCAAGCCAAGCCAAGCCAACCCAAGCCAAGCCAAGCCAAGCCAAGCCAAGCCAACCCAAGCCAAGCCAAGCCAAGCCAAGCCAAGAGAAGCCAAGCCAAGCCAATCCAACCCAAGCCAAGCCAAGCCAAGCCAAGCCAAGCCAAGCCAAGCCAAGCCAAGCCAAGCCAAGCCAAGCCAAGCAAAGCTAAAATAAATGAAACCAAGCCATGCCAAGCCAAGACAAGCCAAACCAAGCCAAGCCAAGCCAAGCCAACCCAAGACAAGCCAAGCCAAGCCAAGCCAAGCCAAGCCAAGCCAAGCCAAGCCAAGCCAAGCCAAGCCAAGCCAAGCCAAGCCAAGCCAAGCCAAGCCAAGCCAAGCCAAGCCAAGCCAAGCCAAGAGAAGCCAAGCCAATACAAGCCAAGCCAAGCCAAGCCAACCCAAGCCAAGCCAAGCCAAGCCAAGCCAAGAGAAGCCAAGCCAAGCAAATCCAACCCAAGCCAAGCCAAGCCAAGCCAAGAGAAGCCAAGCCAAGCCAATCCAACCCAAGCCAAGCCAAGCCAAGCCAAGCCAAGCCAAGCCAAGCCAAGCCAAGCCAAGCCAAGCCAAGCAAAGCCAACCCAAGACAAGCCAAGCCAAGCCAAGCCAAGCCAAGCCAAGCCAAGCCAAGCCAATACAAGCCAAGCCAAGCCAAGCCAACCCAAGCCAAGCCAAGCCAAGCCAAGCCAAGAGAAGCCAAGCCAAGCCAATCCAACCCAAGCCAAGCCAAGCCAAGCCAAGCCAAGCCAAGCCAAGCCAAGCCAAGCCAAGCCAAGCCAAGCAAAGCTAAAATAAATGAAACCAAGCCATGCCAAGCCAAGACAAGCCAAACCAAGCCAAGCCAAGCCAAGCCAACCCAAGACAAGCCAAGCCAAGCCAAGCCAAGCCAAGCCAAGCCAAGCCAAGCCAAGCCAAGCCAAGCCAAGCCAAGCCAAGCCAAGCCAAGCCAAGCCAAGCCAAGCCAAGAGAAGCCAAGCCAAGCCAAGCCAAGACAAGTTAAGCCAACCCAAGCCAAGCCAAGCCAAGCCAAGCCAAGCCAAGCCAAGCCAAACCAAGCCAAGCCAAGCCAAGCCAAGCCAAGCCAAGCCCAGCCAAGCCAAGCCAAGCCAAGCCAACCCAAGCCAAGCCAAGCCAAGTTAAACCAACTCAAGCAGCCAAGCCAAGCCAAACCAAGCCAACCCAAACCAAGCCAAGCCAAGCCAAGCCAAGCCAAGCCAAGCCAAGCCAAGCCAAGCCAAGATAAGCCAAGCCAAGCAAAGCCAAGCCAAGCCAAGCCAAGATAAGCCAAGCCAAGCAAAGCCAAGCCAAGCCAACTCAAGCCAAGCCAAGCCAAGCCAACCCAAACCAAGACAAGCCAAGCCAAGCCAAGCCAAGCCAAGCCAAGCCAAGCCAAGCCAAGCCAAGATAAGCCAAGCCAAGCAAAGCCAAGCCAAGCCAAGCCAAGATAAGCCAAGCCAAGCAAAGCCAAGCCAAGCCAAGCCAAGCCAAGCCAACGCAAGCCAAGATAAGCCAAACCAAGCCAAGCCAAGCCAAGTCAAGCCAAGCCAAGCCAAGCCGAGCCGAGCCAAACCAAGCCAAGCCAAGCCAAGCCAAGACAAGCCAAGCCAAGCCCAGCCAAGCCAAGCCAAGCCAAGCCAACCCAACCCAAGCCAAGCCAAGCTAAGTTAAGCCAACCCAAGCCAAGCCAAGCCAAGCCAAGCCAAGCCAAGCCAACCCAAGCCAAGCCAAGCCGAGCCGAGCCAAGCCAAGCCAAGCCAAGCCAAGCCAAGCCAAGCCAAGCCCAGCCAAGCCAAGCCAAACCAAGCCAACCCAAGCCAAGCCAAGCCAAGCCAAGCCAAGCCAAGCCAAGCCAAGCCAAGCCAAGCCAAGCCAAGCCAAGCCAAACCAAGTCAAGCCAAGCCAAGCCAAGCCAAGCCAAGCCAACCTAAGCCAAGCCAAGCCAAGCTAAGTTAAGCCAACCCAAGCCAAACCAAGCCAAGCCAAGCCAAGCCAACTCAAGCCAAGCCAAGCCAAGCCAAGCCAAGCCAAGCCAAGCCAAGCCAAGCCAAGCCAAGCCAAGCCAAGCCAAGCCAAACCAAGCCAAGCCAAGACAAGCCAAGCCAAGCCAAGCCAAGCCAAGCCAAGCCAAGCCAAGCCAAGATAAGCCAAGCCAAGCAAAGCCAAGCCAAGCCAAGCCAAGATAAGCCAAGCCAAGCAAAGCTAAGCCAAGCCAAGCCAAGCCAACGCAAGCCAAGATAAGCCAAACCAAGCCAAGCCAAGCCAAGTCAAGCCAAGCTAAGCCAAGCCAAGCCAAGCCAAGATAAGCCAAGCCAAGCAAAGCCAAGCCAAGCCAAGCCAAGATAAGCCAAGCCAAGCAAAGCCAAGCCAAGCCAAGCCAAGCCAAGCCAACGCAAGCCAAGATAAGCCAAACCAAGCCAAGCCAAGCCAAGTCAAGCCAAGCCCAGCCAAGCCAAGCCGAGCCGAGCCAAACCAAGCCAAGCCAAGCCAAGCCAAGCCAAGCCAAGCCAATCCCAGCCAAGCCAAGCCAAGCCAAGCCAACCCAACCCAAGCCAAGCCAAGCTAAGTTAAGCCAACCCAAGCCAAGCCAAGCCAAGCCAAGCCAAGCCAAGCCAAGCCAACCCAAGCCAAGCCAAGCCGAGCCGAGCCAAGCCAAGCCAAGCCAAGCCAAGCCAAGCCAAGCCAAGCCAAGCCCAGCCAAGCCAAGCCAAGCCAAGCCAACCCAAGCCAAGCCAAGCCAAGCCAAGCCAAGCCAAGACAAGCCAAGCCAAGACAAGCCAAGGCAAGCCAAGCCAAGCCAAGCCAAGCCAAGTCAAGCCAAGCCAAGCCAAGCCAAGCCAAGCCAACCCAAGCCAAGCCAAGCCAAGCTAAGTTAAGCCAACCCAAGCCAAGCCAAGCCAAGCCAAGCCAAGCCAACTCAAGCCAAGCCAAGCCAAGCCAAGATAAGCCAAACCAAGCCAAGCCAAGCCAAGTCAAGCCAAGCCAAGCCAAGCCAAGCCAAGCCAAGATAAGCCAAGCCAAGCAAAGCCAAGCCAAGCCAAGCCAAGATAAGCCAAGCCAAGCAAAGCCAAGCCAAGCCAAGCCAAGCCAAGCCAACGCAAGCCAAGATAAGCCAAACCAAGCCAAGCCAAGCCAAGTCAAGCCAAGCCCAGCCAAGCCAAGCCGAGCCGAGCCAAACCAAGCCAAGCCAAGCCAAGCCAAGCCAAGCCAAGCCAATCCCAGCCAAGCCAAGCCAAGCCAAGCCAACCCAACCCAAGCCAAGCCAAGCTAAGTTAAGCCAACCCAAGCCAAGCCAAGCCAAGCCAAGCCAAGCCAAGCCAAGCCAACCCAAGCCAAGCCAAGCCGAGCCGAGCCAAGCCAAGCCAAGCCAAGCCAAGCCAAGCCAAGCCAAGCCAAGCCCAGCCAAGCCAAGCCAAGCCAAGCCAACCCAAGCCAAGCCAAGCCAAGCCAAGCCAAGCCAAGACAAGCCAAGCCAAGACAAGCCAAGGCAAGCCAAGCCAAGCCAAGCCAAGCCAAGTCAAGCCAAGCCAAGTTAAGCCAACCCAAGCCAAGCCAAGCCAAGCCAAGCCAAACCAACTCAAGCCAAGCCAAGCCAAGCCAAGTTAAGCCAAGCCAAACCAAGCCAAGCCAAGCCAAGCCAAGCCAAGCCAAGCCAAGCCAAGCCAAGCCAACTCAAGCCAAGCCAAGCCAAGCCAAGTTAAGCCAAGCCAAGCCAAGCCAAGCCAAGCCAAGCCAAGCCAAGCCAAGCCAAGCCAAGCCAAGCCAAGCCAAGCCAAGCCAAGCCAAGCCAAGCCAAGCCAAGCCAAGCCAAGCCAAGCCAAGCCAAGCCAAGCCAAGCCAAGCCAAGCCAAGCCAAGCCAAGCCAAGCCAAGCCAAGCCAAGCCAAGCCAAGCCAAGCCAAGCCAAACCAAGCCAAGCCAAGCCAAGAGAAGCCAAGCCAAGCCAATCCAACCCAAGCCAAGCCAAGCCAAGCTAAGCCAAGCCAAGCCAGGCCAAGCCAAGCCAAGCCAAGCCAAGGCAAGCTAAGCCAAGCGAAGCCAGGCCAAACCAAGCCAAGCCAAGCCAAGGCAAGCCAACCTAAGCCAAGCCAAGCCAAGCCAAGCCAAACCAAGCCAAGCTACGCCAAGCCAAGCCAGGCCAAACCAAGCCAAGCCAAGCCCAGGCAAGCCGACCTAAGCCAAGCCCAGCCAAGCCAAGCCAAGCCAAGCCAAGCCAAACCAAGCCAAGCCAAGCCAGGCCAGGCCAGGCCAGGCCAAGCCAAGCCAAGCCAAGCCAAGCCAAGCCAAGCCAAGCAAAGTCAAGTTAACCCAAGCCAAGCCTAGCGAAGCCAAGCCAAGCCAAGCCAAGCCAAGCCAAGTCAAGCCAAGCCAAACCAAGCCCAGCCAAGCCAAGCCAAGCCAAGCTAAGTCAAGCCAAGCCAGGCCAAGCCAAGCCAAGCCAATCCAAGGCAAGCTAAGTCAAGCCAAGCCAGGCCAAACCAAGCCAAGCCAAGCCAAGGCAAGCCAACCCAAGCCAAGCCAAGCCAAGCCAAGCCAAATTAAGCCAAACCAAGCCAAGCAAAGCCAAGCCAAGCCAAGCCAAGCCAGGCCAAGCCAAGCCAAGCCAAACCAAGGCAAGCTAAGCCAAACCAAGCCAGGCCAAACCAAGCCAAGCCAAGCCAAGGCAAGCCAACCCAAGCCAAGCCAAGCCAAGCCAAGCCAAGCCAAGCCAAGCCAAGCCAAGCCAAACCAAGCCAAGCAAAGCCAAGCCAAGCCAAGCCAAGCCAAGCCAAGATAAGCCAAACCAAGCCAAGCCAAGCCAAGCCAAGCCATGCCAAGCCAAGCCAAGCCAATACAAGCCAAGCCAAGTCAAGACAACCCAAGCCAAGCCAAGCCAAGCCAAGCTAAGCCAAGCCAAGCCAAGACAATCCAAGCCAAGCCAAGCCAAGCCAAGCCAAGCCAAGCCAAGAGAAGCCAAGCCAAGCCAATACAACCCAAGCCAAGCCAAGCCAAGCCAAGCCAAGCCAAGCCTAGCCAAGCCAAGCCAAGCCAAGCCAAGCCAAGCCAAGCCAAGCCAAGCCAAGCCAAGCCAAGCCAAGCCAAGCCAAGCCAAGCCAAGCCAAGCCAAGCCAAGCCAAGCCAAGCCAAGCCAAGCCAAGCCAAGCCAAGCCAAGCCAAGCCAAGCCAAGCCAAGCCAAGCCAAGCCAAGCCAAGCCAAGCCAAGCCAAGCCAAGCCAAGCCAAGCCAAGCCAAGCCAAGCCAAGCCAAGCCAAGCCAAGCCAAGCCAAGCCAAGCCAAGCCAAACCAAGCCAAGCCAAGCCAAGAGAAGCCAAGCCAAGCCGATCCAACCCAAGCCAAGCCAAGCCAAGCTAAGCCAAGCCAAGCCAGGCCAAGCCAAGCCAAGCCAAGCCAAGGCAAGCTAAGCCAAGCGAAGCCAGGCCAAACCAAGCCAAGCCAAGCCAAGGCAAGCCAACCTAAGCCAAGCCAAGCCAAGCCAAGCCAAACCAAGCCAAGCTACGCCAAGCCAAGCCAGGCCAAACCAAGCCAAGCCAAGCCCAGGCAAGCCAACCTAAGCCAAGCCCAGCCAAGCCAAGCCAAGCCAAGCCAATCCAAACCAAGCCAAGCCAAGCCAGGCCAGGCCAGGCCAGGCCAAGCCAAGCCAAGCCAAGCCAAGCCAAGCCAAGACAAGCCAAGCCAAGCTAAGCCAAGCCAAGCAAAGTCAAGTTAACCCAAGCCAAGCCTAGCGAAGCCAAGCCAAGCCAAGCCAAGCCAAGCCAAGTCAAGCCAAGCCAAACCAAGCCCAGCCAAGCCAAGTCAAGCCAAGCTAAGTCAAGCCAAGCCAGGCCAAGCCAATCCAAGCAAAGCCAAGGCAAGCTAAGTCAAGCCAAGCCAGGCCAAACCAAGCCAAGCCAAGCCAAGGCAAGCCAACCCAAGCCAAGCCAAGCCAAGCCAAACCAAGTTAAGCCAAACCAAGCCAAGCAAAGCCAAGCCAAGCCAAGCCAAGCCAGGCCAAGCCAAGCCAAGCCAAACCAAGGCAAGCTAAGCCAAACCAAGCCAGGCCAAACCAAGCCAAGCCAAGCCAAGGCAAGCCAACCCAAGCCAAGCCAAGCCAAACCAAGCCAAGCTACGCCAAGCCAAGCCAGGCCAAACCAAGCCAAGCCAAGCCCAGGCAAGCCAACCTAAGCCAAGCCCAGCCAAGCCAAGCCAAGCCAAGCCAAGCCAAACCAAGCCAAGCCAAGCCAGGCCAGGCCAGGCCAGGCCAACCTAAGCCAAGCCAAGCCAAGCCAAGCCAAACCAAGCCAAGCTACGCCAAGCCAAGCCAGGCCAAACCAAGCCAAGCCAAGCCCAGGCAAGCCAACCTAAGCCAAGCCCAGCCAAGCCAAGCCAAGCCAAGCCAAGCCAAACCAAGCCAAGCCAAGCCAGGCCAGGCCAGGCCAGGCCAAGCCAAGCCAAGCCAAGCCAAGCCAAGCCAAGACAAGCCAAGCCAAGCCAAGCCAAGCCAAGCAAAGTCAAGTTAACCCAAGCCAAGCCTAGCGAAGCCAAGCCAAGCCAAGCCAAGCCAAGCCAAGTCAAGCCAAGCCAAACCAAGCCCAGCCAAGCCAAGTCAAGCCAAGCTAAGTCAAGCCAAGCCAGGCCAAGCCAATCCAAGCAAAGCCAAGGCAAGCTAAGTCAAGCCAAGCCAGGCCAAACCAAGCCAAGCCAAGCCAAGGCAAGCCAACCCAAGCCAAGCCAAGCCAAGCCAAACCAAGTTAAGCCAAACCAAGCCCAGCAAAGCCAAGCCAAGCCAAGCCAAGCCAGGCCAAGCCAAGCCAAGCCAAACCAAGGCAAGCTAAGCCAAACCAAGCCAGGCCAAACCAAGACAAGCCAAGCCAAGGCAAGCCAACCCAAGCCAAGCCAAGCCAAGCCAAGCCAAGCCAAGCCAAGCCAAGCCAAGCCAAGCCAAGCCAAGCCAAGCCAAACCAAGCCAAGCAAAGCCAAGCCAAGCCAAGCCAAGCCAAGCCAAGATAAGCCAAACCAAGCCAAGCCAAGCCAAGCCATGCCAAGCCAAGCCAAGCCAATACAAGCCAAGCCAAGTCAAGCCAACCCAAGCCAAGCCAAGCCAAGCCAAGCTAAGCCAAGCCAAGCCAAGACAATCCAAGCCAAGCCAAGCCAAGCCAAGCCAAGCCAAGCCAAAAGAAGCCAAGCCAAGCCAATCCAACCCAAGCCAAGCCAAGCCAAGCCAAGCCAAGCCAAGCCAAGCAAAGCTAAAATAAATGAAACCAAGCCATGCCAAGCCAAGACAAGCCAAACCAAGCCAAGCCAAGCCAAGCCAACCCAAGACAAGCCAAGCCAAGCCAAGCCAAGCCAAGCCAAGCCAAGCCAAGCCAAGCCAAGCCAAGCCAAGCCAAGCCAAGCCAAGCTAAGCCAAGCCAAGCCAAGACAAGCCAAGCCAAGCCAAGCCAAGCCAAGCCAAGCCAAGCCAAGAGAAGCCAAGCCAAGCCAAGCCAAGACAATTTAAGCCAACCCAAGCCAAGCCAAGCCAAGCCAAGCCAAGCCAAGCCAAGCCAAGCCAAACCAAGCCAAGCCAAGCCAAACCAAGACAAGCCAAGCCAAGCCCAGCCAAGCCAAGCCAAGCCAAGCCAACCCAAGCCAAGCCAAGCCAAGTTAAGCCAACCCAAGCCAAGCCAAGCCAAGCCAAACCAAGCCAACCCAAACCAAGCCAAGCCAAGCCAATACAAGCCAAGCCAAGCCAAGCCAAGCCAAGCCAAGCCAAGCCAAGCCAAGCCAATCCAAGCCCAGACAAGCCAAGCCAAGCCAAGCCAAGCCAACCCAAGCCAAGCCAAGCCAAGCCAAGTTAAGCCAACCCAAGCCAAGCCAAGTCAAGCCAAGCCAAGCCAACCCAAGCCAAGCCAAGCCAAGCCAAGCCAAGCCAAGCCAAGCCAAGCCCAGCCAAGCCAAGCCAAGCCAAGCCAAGCCAAGCCAAGCCAAGCCAAGCCAAGCCAAGCCAAGCCAAGCCAAGCCAAGCCAAGCCAAGCCAAGCCAAGCCAAGCCAAGCCAAGCCAAGCCAAGCCAAGCCAAGCCAAGCTAAAATAAATGAAACCAAGCCACGCCAAGCCAAGCCAAGCCAAACCAAGCCAAGCCAAGCCAAGCCAAGCCAAGCCATCCAAGCCAAGCCAAGCCAAGCCAAGCCAAGCCAAGATAAGCCAAGCGAAGCCAATACAAGCCAAGCCAAGCCAAGCCAAGCCAAGCCAAGCCAAGCCAAGCCAAGCCAAGCCAAGCCAAGCCAAGCCAAGCCAAGCCAAGCCAAGCCAAGCCAAGCCAAGCCAAGCCAAGCCAAGCCAAGCCAAGCCAAGCCAAGCCAAGCCAAGCCAAGCCAAGCCAAGCCAAGCCAAGCCAAGCCAAGCCAAGCCAAGCCAAGCCAAGCCAAGCCAAGCCAAGCCAAGCCAAGCCAAGCCAAGCCAAGCCAAGCCAAGCCAAGCCAAGCCAAGCCAAGCCAAGCCAAGCCAAGCCAAGCCAAGCCAAGCCAAGCCAAGCCAAGCCAAGCCAAGCCAAGCCAAGCCAAGCCAAGCCAAGCCAAGCCAAGCCAAGCCAAGCCAAGCCAAGCCAAGCCAAGCCAAGCCAAGCCAAGCCAAGCCAAGCCAAGCCAAGCCAAGCCAAGCCAAGCCAAGCCAAGCCAAGCCAAGCCAAGCCAAGCCAAGCCAAGCCAAGCCAAGCCAAGCCAAGCCAAGCCAAGCCAAGCCAAGCCAAGCCAAGCCAAGCCAAGCCAAGCCAAGCCAAGCCAAGCCAAGCCAAGCCAAGCCAAGCCAAGCCAAGCCAAGCCAAGCCAAGCCAAGCCAAGCCAAGCCAAGCCAAGCCAAGCCAAGCCAAGCCAAGCCAAGCCAAGCCAAGCCAAGCCAAGCCAAGCCAAGCCAAGCCAAGCCAAGCCAAGCCAAGCCAAGCCAAGCCAAGCCAAGCCAAGCCAAGCCAAGCCAAGCCAAGCCAAGCCAAGCCAAGCCAAGCCAAGCCAAGCCAAGCCAAGCCAAGCCAAGCCAAGCCAAGCCAAGCCAAGCCAAGCCAAGCCAAGCCAAGCCAAGCCAAGCCAAGCCAAGCCAAGCCAAGCCAAGCCAAGCCAAGCCAAGCCAAGCCAAGCCAAGCCAAGCCAAGCCAAGCCAAGCCAAGCCAAGCCAAGCCAAGCCAAGCCAAGCCAAGCCAAGCCAAGCCAAGCCAAGCCAATCCAAGCCAAGCCAAGCCAAGCCAAGCGAAGCCAAGCCAAGATAAGGCAAGCCAAGCCAAGCCAAGCCAAGCCAAGCCAAGCCAAGCCAAGCCAAGCCAAGCCAAGCCAAGATAAGCCAAGCCAAGCCAAGCCAAGCCAAGCCAAGCCAGGCCAGGCCAAGCCAAGCCAAGCCAAGCCAAGCCAAGCCAAGCCAAGCCAAGCCAAGCCAAGCCAAGCCAAGCCAAGCCAAGCCAAGCCAAGCAAGCCAAGCCAAGCCAAGCCAAGCCAAGCCAAGCCAAGCCAAGCCAAGCCAAGCCAAGCCAAGCCAAGCCAAGCCAAGCCAAGCCAAGCCAAGCCAAGCCAAGCCAAGCCAGCCAAGCCAAGCCAAGCCAAGCCAAGCCAAGCCAAGCCAAGCCAAGCCAAGCCAAGCCAAGCCAAGCCAGGCCAAGCCAAGCCAATCCAACCCAAGCCAAGCCAAGCCAAGCCAAGCCAAGCCAAGCCAAGCCAACCCAAGGCAAGCCAAGCCAAGCCAAGCCAAGCCAAGCCAAGCCAAGCCAAGCCAAACCAAGCCAAGCCAAGCCAAGCCAAGCCAAGCCAAACCAAGCCAATCCAAGCCAAGCCAAGCCAACCCAACCCAAGCCAAGCCAAGCTAAGTTAAGCCAAGCCAAGCCAAGCCAAGCCAAGCCAAGCCAAGCCAAGCCAACCCAAGCCGAGCCGAACCGAGCCGAGCCAAGCCAAGCCAAGCCAAGCCAAGTAAAGCCAAGCCAAGCCAAGCCAAGCCAAGCCCAGCCAAGCCAAGCCAAGCCAAGCCAACCCAAGCCAAGCCAAGCCAAGCCAAGCCAAGGCAAGCCAAGCCAAGCCAAGCCAACCCAAGCCAAGCCAAGCCAAGCCAAGCCAAGCCAAGCCAAGTCAAGCCAAGCCAAGCCAAGCCAAGCCAAGCCAACCCAAGCCAAGCCAAGCCAAGCTAAGTTGAGCCAACCCAAGCCAAGCCAAGCCAAGCCAAGCCAAGCCAACTCAAGCCAAGCCAAGCCAAGCCAAGCCAAGCCAAGCCAAGCCAAGCCAAGCCAAGCCAAGCCAAGCCAAGCCAAGCCAAGCCAAGCCAAGCCAAGCCAAGCCAAGCCAAGCCAAGCCAAGCCAAGCCAAGCCAATCCAAGCCAAGCCAAGCCAAGCCAAGCCAAGCCAAGCCAAGCCAAGCCAAGCCAAGCCAAGCCAAACCAAGCCAAGCCAAGCCAAGAGAAGCCAAGCCAAGCCAATCCAACCCAAGCCAAGCCAAGCCAAGCTAAGCCAAGCCAAGCCAGGCCAAGCCAAGCCAAGCCAAGCCAAGGCAAGCTAAGCCAAGCGAAGCCAGGCCAAACCAAGCCAAGCCATGCCAAGGCAAGCCAACCTAAGCCAAGCCAAGCCAAGCCAAGCCAAACCAAGTCAAGCTACGCCAAGCCAAGCCAGCCCAAACCAAGCCAAGCCAGGCCCACGCAAGCCAACCTCAGCCAAGCCCAGCCAAGCCAAGCCAAGCCAAGCCAAGCCAAACCAAGCCAAGCCAAGCCAGGCCAGGCCAGGCCAGGCCAAGCCAAGCCAAGCCAAGCCAAGCCAAGCCAAGCCAAGCCAAGCCAAGACAAGCCAAGCCAAGCCAAGCCAAGCCAAGCAAAGTCAAGTTAACCCAAGCCCAGCCTAGCGAAGCCAAGCCAAGCCAAGCCAAGCCAAGCCAAGTCAAGCCAAGCCAAACCAAGCCCAGCCAAGCCAAGCCAAGCCAAGCTAAGTCAAGCCAAGCCAGGCCAAGCCAAGCCAAGCCAAGCCAAGGCAAGCTAAGTCAAGCCAAGCCAGGCCAAACCAAGCCAAGCCAAGGCAAGCCAACCCAAGCCAAGCCAAGCCAAGCCAAGCCAAGCCAAGCGAAGCCAAGCCAAACCAAGCCAAGCAAAGCCAAGCCAAGCCAAGCCAAGCCAGGCCAAGCCAAGCCAAGCCAAGCCAAGGCAAGCTAAGCCAAACCAAGCCAGGCCAAACCAAGCCAACACAAGCCAAGGCAAGCCAACCCAAGCCAAGCTAAGCCAAGCCAAGCCAAGCCAAGCCAAGCCAAGCCAAGCCAAACCAAGCCAATACAAGCCAAGCCAAGCCAAGCCAACCCAAGCCAAGCCAAGCCAAGCCAAGCTAAGCCAAGCCAAGCCAAGACAAGCTAAGCCAAGCCAAGCCAAGCCAAGCCAAGCCAAGCCAAGCCAAGCCAAGAGAAGCCAAGCCAAGCCAATCCAACCCAAGCCAAGCCAAGCCAAGCCAAGCCAAGCCAAGCCAAGCCAAGCCAAGCCAAGCCAAGCCAAGCCAAGCAAAGCTAAAATAAATGAAACCAAGCCATGCCAAGCCAAGACAAGCCAAACCAAGCCAAGCCAAGCCAAGCCAACCCAAGACAAGCCAAGCCAAGCCAAGCCAAGCCAAGCCAAGCCAAGCCAAGCCAAGCCAAGCCAAGCCAAGCCAAGCCAAGCCAAGCCAAGCTAAGCCAAGCCAAGCCAAGCCAAGACAAGCCAAGCCAAGCCAAACCAAGCCAACCCAAGCCAAGCCAAGCCAAGCCAAGCCAAGCCAAGCCAAGCCAAGCCAAGCCAAGCCAAGCCAAGCCAAGCCAAGCCAAGCCAAGCCAAGCCAACCTAAGCCAAGCCAAGCCAAGCTAAGTTAAGCCAACCCAAGCCAAACCAAGCCAAGCCAAGCCAAGCCAACTCAAGCCAAGCCAAGCCAAGCCAAGCCAAGCCAAGCCAAGCCAAGCGAAGCCAAGCCAAGCCAACCTAAGCCAAGCCAAGCCAAGCTAAGTTAAGCCAACCCAAGCCAAACCAAGCCAAGCCAAGCCAAGCCAACTCAAGCCAAGCCAAGCCAAGCCAAGCCAAGCCAAGCCAAGCCAAGCCAAGCCAAGCCAAGCCAAGCCAAGCCAAGCCAAGCCAAACCAAGCCAAGCCAAGACAAGCCAAGCCAAGCCAAGCCAAGCCAAGCCAAGCCAAGCCAAGCCAAGATAAGCCAAGCCAAGCAAAGCCAAGCCAAGCCAAGCCAAGATAAGCCAAGCCAAGCAAAGCCAAGCCAAGCCAAGCCAAGCCAAGCCAACGCAAGCCAAGATAAGCCAAACCAAGCCAAGCCAAGCCAAGTCAAGCCAAGCCAAGCCAAGCCAAGTCAAGCCAAGATAAGCCAAGCCAAGCAAAGCCAAGCCAAGCCAAGCCAAGATAAGCCAAGCCACGCAAAGCCAAACCAAGCCAAGCCAAGCCAAGCCAACGCAAGCCAAGATAAGCCAAACCAAGCCAAGCCAAGCCAAGCCAAGCCAAGCCAAGCCAAGCCAACCCAAGCCAAGCCGAGCCGAGCCGAGCCAAGCCAAGCCAAGCCAAGCCAAGCCAAGCCAAGCCAAGCCAAGCCCAGCCAAGCCAAGCCAAGCCAAGCCAACCCAAGCCAAGCCAAGACAAGCCAAGCCAAGCCAAGCCAAGCCAAGCCAAGACAAGCCAAGCCAAGCCAAGCCAAGCCAAGCCAAGCCAAGTCAAGCCAAGCCAAGCCAAGCCAAGCCAAGCCAACCCAAGCCAAGCCAAGCCAAGCTAAGTTAAGCCAACCCAAGCCAAGCCAAGCCAAGCCAAGCCAACTCAAGCCAAGCCAAGCCAAGCCAAGTTAAGCCAAGCCAAGCCAAGCCAAGCCAAGCCAAGCCAAGCCAAGCCAAGCCAAGCCAAGCCAAGCCAAGCCAAGCCAAGCCAAGCCAAGCCAAGCCAAGCCAAGCCAAGCCAAGCCAAGCCAAGCCAAGCCAAGCCAAGCCAAGCCAAGCCAAGCCAAGAAAAGCCAAGCCAGGCCAAGCCAAGCCAAGCCAAGCCAAGCCAAACCAAGCCAAGCCAAGCCAAGAGAAGCCAAGCCAAGCCAATCCAACCCAAGCCAAGCCAAGCCAAGCTAAGCCAAGCCAAGCCAGGCCAAGCCAAGCCAAGCCAAGCCAAGGCAAGCTAAGCCAAGCGAAGCCAGGCCAAACCAAGCCAAGCCAAGCCAAGGCAAGCCAAGCCAAGCCAATCCAACCCAAGCCAAGCCAAGCCAAGCTAAGCCAAGCCAAGCCAGGCCAAGCCAAGCCAAGCCAAGCCAAGGCAAGCTAAGCCAAGCGAAGCCAGGCCAAACCAAGCCAAGCCAAGCCAAGGCAAGCCAACCTAAGCCAAGCCAAGCCAAGCCAAGCCAAACCAAGCCAAGCTACGCCAAGCCAAGCCAGGCCAAACCAAGCCAAGCCAAGCCCAGGCAAGCCAACCTAAGCCAAGCCCAGCCAAGCCAAGCCAAGCCAAGCCAAGACAAACCAAGCCAAGCCAAGCCAGGCCAGGCCAGGCCAGGCCAAGCCAAGCCAAGCCAAGCCAAGCCAAGCCAAGCCAAGACAAGCCAAGCCAAGCCAAGCCAAGCCAAGCAAAGTCAAGTTAACCCAAGCCAAGCCTAGCGAAGCCAAGCCAAGCCAAGCCAAGCCAAGCCAAGTCAAGCCAAGCCAAACCAAGCCCAGCCAAGCCAAGCCAAGCCAAGCTAAGTCAAGCCAAGCCAGGCCAAGCCAAGCCAAGCCAAGCCAAGGCAAGCTAAGTCAAGCCAAGCCAGGCCAAACCAAGCCAAGCCAAGCCAAGGCAAGCCAACCCAAGCCAAGCCAAGCCAAGCCAAGCCAAGTTAAGCCAAACCAAGCCAAGCAAAGCCAAGCCAAGCCAAGCCAAGCCAGGCCAAGCCAAGCCAAGCCAAACCAAGGCAAGCTAAGCCAAACCAAGCCAGGCCAAACCAAGCCAAGCCAAGCCAAGGCAAGCCAACCCAAGCCAAGCCAAGCCAAGCCAAGCCAAGCCAAGCCAAGCCAAGCCAAGCCAAGCCAAGCCAAACCAAGCCAAGCAAAGCCAAGCCAAGCCAAGCCAAGCCAAGCCAAGATAAGCCAAACCAAGCCAAGCCAAGCCAAGCCATGGCAAGCCAAGCCAAGCCAATACAAGCCAAGCCAAGTTAAGCCAACCCAAGCCAAGCCAAGCCAAGCCAAGCTAAGCCAAGCCAAGCCAAGACAATCCAAGCCAAGCCAAGCCAAGCCAAGCCAAGCCAAGCCAAGAGAAGCCAAGCCAAGCCAATCCAACCCAAGCCAAGCCAAGCCAAGCCAAGCCAAGCCAAGCCAAGCCAAGCCAAGCCAAGCAAAGCTAAAATAAATGAAACCAAGCCATGCCAAGCCAAGACAAGCCAAGCCAAGCCAAGCCAAGCCAAGCCAAGCCAAGCCAAGCCAAGCCAAGCCAAGCCAAGCTAAGCCAAGCCAAGCCAAGACAAGCCAAGCCAAGCCAAGCCAAGCCAAGCCAAGCCAAGCCAAGAGAAGCCAAGCCAAGCCAAGCCAAGACAAATTAAGCCAACCCAAGCCAAGCCAAGCCAAGCCAAACCAAGCCAAACCAAGCCAAACCAAGCCAAGCCAAGACAAGCCAAGCCAAGCCCAGCCAAGCCAAGCCAAGCCAAGCCAACCCAAGCCAAGCCAAGCCAAGTTAAGCCAACCCAAGCCAAGCCAAGCCAAGCCAAACCAAGCCAACCCAAACCAAGCCAAGCCAAGCCAAGCCAAGCCAAGCCAAGCCAAGCCAACGCAAGCCAAGATAAGCCAAACCAAGCCAAGCCAAGCCAAGTCAAGCCAAGCCAAGCCAAGCCGAGCCGAGCCAAACCAAGCCAAGCCAAGCCAAGCCAAGCCAAGCCAAGCCAAGCCAAGCCAAGCCAAGCCAAGCCAAGCCAAGCCAACCCAACCCAAGCCAAGCCAAGCTAAGTTAAGCCAAGCCAAGCCAAGCCAAGCCAAGCCAAGCCAACCCAAGCCGAGCCGAGCCGAGCCGAGCCGAGCCAAGCCAAGTCAAGCCAAGCCAAGTAAAGCCAAGCCAAGCCAAGCCAAGCCCAGCCAAGCCAAGCCAAGACAAGCCAACCCAAGCCAAGCCAAGCCAAGCCAAGCCAAGGCAAGCCAAGCCAAGCCAAGCCAACCCAAGCCAAGCCAAGCCAAGCCAAGCCAAGCCAAGTCAAGTCAAGCCAAGCCAAGCCAAGCCAAGCCAACCCAAGCCAAGCCAAGCCAAGCTAAGTTAAGCCAACCCAAGCCAAGCCAAGCCAAGCCAAGCCAAGCCAACTCAAGCCAAGCCAAGCCAAGCCAAGCCAAGCCAAGCCAAGCCAAGCCAAGCCAAGCCAAGCCAAGCCAAGCCAAGCCAAGCCAAGCCAAGCCAAGCCAAGCCAAGCCAAGCCAAGCCAAGCCAAGCCAAGCCAAGCCAAGCCAAGCCAAGCCAAGCCAAGCCAAGCCAAGCCAAGCCAAGCCAAGCCAAGCCAAGCCAAGCCAAGCCAAGCCAAGCCAAGCCAAGCCAAGCCAAGCCAAACCAAGCCAAGCCAAGCCAAGCCAAGAGAAGCCAAGCCAAGCCAATCCAACCCAAGCCAAGCCAAGCCAAGCTAAGCCAAGCCAAGCCAGGCCAAGCCAAGCCAAGCCAAGCCAAGGCAAGCTAAGCCAAGCGAAGCCAGGCCAAACCAAGCCAAGCCATGCCAAGGCAAGCCAACCTAAGCCAAGCCAAGCCAAGCCAAGCCAAACCAAGTCAAGCTACGCCAAGCCAAGCCAGCCCAAACCAAGCCAAGCCAGGCCCAGGCAAGCCAACCTCAGCCAAGCCCAGCCAAGCCAAGCCAAGCCAAGCCAAGCCAAACCAAGCCAAGCCAAGCCAGGCCAGGCCAGGCCAGGCCAAGCCAAGCCAAGCCAAGCCAAGCCAAGCCAAGCCAAGCCAAGCCAAGCCAAGCAAAGTCAAGTTAACCCAAGCCCAGCCTAGCGAAGCCAAGCCAAGCCAAGCCAAGCCAAGCCAAGTCAAGCCAAGACAAACCAAGCCCAGCCAAGCCAAGCCAAGCCAAGCTAAGTCAAGCCAAGCCAGGCCAAGCCAAGCCAAGCCAAGCCAAGGCAAGCTAAGTCAAGCCAAGCCAGGCCAAACCAAGCCAAGCCAAGCCAAGGCAAGCCAACCCAAGCCAAGCCAAGCCAAGCCAAGCCAAGCCAAGCCAAGCCAAGCCAAACCAAGCCAAGCAAAGCCAAGCCAAGCCAAGCCAAGCCAGGCCAAGCCAAGCCAAGCCAAGCCAAGGCAAGCTAAGCCAAACCAAGCCAGGCCAAACCAAGCCAAGACAAGCCAAGGCAAGCCAACCCAAGCCAAGCTAAGCCAAGCCAAGCCAAGCCAAGCCAAGCCAAGCCAAGCCAAGCCAAACCAAGCCAAGCAAAGCCAAGCCAAGCCAAGCCAAGCCAAGCCAATACAAGCCAAGCCAAGCCAAGCCAACCCAAGCCAAGCCAAGCCAAGCCAAGCTAAGCCAAGCCAAGCCAAGACAAGCTAAGCCAAGCCAAGCCAAGCCAAGCCAAGCCAAGCCAAGCCAAGCCAAGAGAAGCCAAGCCAAGCCAATCCAACCCAAGCCAAGCCAAGCCAAGCCAAGCCAAGCCAAGCCAAGCCAAGCCAAGCCAAGCAAAGCTAGAATAAATGAAACCAAGCCATGCCAAGCTAAGACAAGCCAAACCAAGCCAAGCCAAGCCAAGCCAACCCAAGACAAGCCAAGCCAAGCCAAGCCAAGCCAAGCCAAGCCAAGCCAAGCCAAGCCAAGCCAAGCCAAGCCAAGCCAAGCCAAGCTAAGCCAAGCCAAGCCAAGCCAAGACAAGCCAAGCCAAGCCAAGCCAAGCCAAGCCAAGCCAAGCCAAGAGAAGCCAAGCCAAGCCAAGCCAAGACAAGTTAAGCCAACCCAAGCCAAGCCAAGCCAAGCCAAGCCAAGCCAAGCCAAGCCAAACCAAGCCAAGCCAAGCCAAGCCAAGCCAAGCCAAGCCCAGCCAAGCCAAGCCAAGCCAAGCCAACCCAAGCCAAGCCAAGCCAAGTTAAGCCAACTCAAGCATCCAAGCCAAGCCAAACCAAGCCAACCCAAAACCAAGCCAAGCCAAGCCAAGCCAAGCCAAGCCAAGCCAAGCCAAGCCAAGCCAAGCCAAGCCAAGCCAAGCCAAGCCAAGCCAAGACAAGCCAAGCCAAGCCAAGCCAAGCCAAGCCAAGCCAAGCCAAGCCAAGCCAAGATAAGCCAAGCCAAGCAAAGCCAAGCCAAGCCAAGCCAAGATAAGCCAAGCCAAGCAAAGCCAAGCCAAGCCAAGCCAAGCCAAGCCAACGCAAGCCAAGATAAGCCAAACCAAGCCAAGCCAAGCCAAGTCAAGCCAAGCCAAGCCAAGCCGAGCCGAGCCAAACCAAGCCAAGCCAAGCCAAGCCAACCCAACCCAAGCCAAGCCAAGCTAAGTTAAGCCAACCCAAGCCCAGCCAAGCCAAGCCAAGCCAAGCCAAGCCAACCCAAGCCAAGCCAAGCCGAGCCGAGCCAAGCCAAGCCAAGCCAAGCCAAGCCAAGCCAAGCCAAGCCAAGCCCAGCCAAGCCAAGCCAAACTAAGCCAACCCAAGCCAAGCCAAGCCAAGCCAAGCCAAGCCAAGCCAAGCCAAGCCAAGCCAAGCCAAGCCAAGCCAAGCCAAACCAAGTCAAGCCAAGCCAAGCCAAGCCAAGCCAAGCCAACCTAAGCCAAGCCAAGCCAAGCTAAGTTAAGCCAACCCAAGCCAAACCAAGCCAAGCCAAGCCAAGCCAACTCAAGCCAAGCCAAGCCAAGCCAAGCCAAGCCAAGCCAAGCCAAGCAAGCCAAGCCAAGCCAAGCCAAGCCAAGCCAAGCCAAGCCAAGCCAAGCCAAGCCAAGCCAAGCCAAGCCAATCCAAGACAAGCCAAGCCAAGCCAAGCCAAGCCAAGCCAAGCCAAGCCAAGCCAAGATAAGCCAAGCCAAGCAAAGCCAAGCCAAGCCAAGCCAAGATAAGCCAAGCCAAGCAAAGCCAAGCCAAGCCAAGCCAAGCCAAGCCAACGCAAGCCAAGATAAGCCAAACCAAGCCAAGCCAAGCCAAGTCAAGCCAAGCCAAGCCAAGCCAAGCCAAGCCAAGATAAGCCAAGCCAAGCAAAGCCAAGCCAAGCCAAGCCAAGATAAGCCAAGCCAAGCAAAGCCAAGCCAAGCCAAGCCAAGCCAAGCCAACGCAAGCCAAGATAAGCCAAACCAAGCCAAGCCAAGCCAAGTCAAGCCAAGCCAAGCCAAGCCAAGCCGAGCCGAGCCAAACCAAGCCAAGCCAAGCCAAGCCAAGCCAAGCCAAGCCAAGCCCAGCCAAGCCAAGCCAAGCCAAGCCAACCCAACCCAAGCCAAGCCAAGCTAAGTTAAGCCAACCCAAGCCAAGCCAAGCCAAGCCAAGCCAAGCCAAGCCAAGCCAACCCAAGCCAAGCCGATCCGAGCCGAGCCAAGCCAAGAAAAGCTAAGCCAAGCCAAGCCAAGCCAAGCCAAGCCCAGCCAAGCCAAGCCAAGCCAAGCCAACCCAAGCCAAGCCAATCCAAGCCAAGCCAAGCCAAGCCAAGCCAAGCCAAGACAAGCCAAGCCAAGCCAAGCCAAGCCAAGCCAAGCCAAGTCAAGCCAAGCCAAGCCAAGCCAAGCCAAGCCAACCCAAGCCAAGCCAAGCTAAGTTAAGCCAACCCAAGCCAAGCCAAGCCAAGCCAAGCCAAGCCAACTCAAGCCAAGCCAAGCCAAGCCAAGTTAAGCCAACCCAAGCCAAGCCAAGCCAAGCCAAGCCAAGCCAACTCAAGCCAAGCCAAGCCAAGCCAAGTTAAGCCAAGCCAAGCCAAGCCAAGCCAAGCCAAGCCAAGCCAAGCCAAGCCAAGCCAAGCCAAGCCAAGCCAAGCCAAGCCAAGCCAAGCCAAGCCAAGCCAAGCCAAGCCAAGCCAAGCCAAGCCAAGCCAAGCCAAGCCAAGCCAAGCCAAGCCAAGCCAAGCCAAGCCAAGCCAAGCCAAGCCAAGCCAAGCCAAGCCAAGCCAAGCCAAGCCAAGCCAAGCCAAGCCAAGCCAAGCCAAGCCAAGCCAAGCCAAGCCAAGCCAAGCCAAACCAAGCCAAGCCAAGCCAAGCTAAGCCAAGCCAAGCCAGGCCAAGCCAAGCCAAGCCAAGCCAAGGCAAGCTAAGCCAAGCGAAGCCAGGCCAAACCAAGCCAAGCCAAGCCAAGGCAAGCCAACCTAAGCCAAGCCAAGCCAAGCCAAACCAAGCCAAGCTACGCCAAGCCAAGCCAGGCCAAACCAAGCCAAGCCAAGCACAGGCAAGCCAACCTAAGCCAAGCCCAGCCAAGCCAAGCCAAGCCAAGCCAAGCCAAACCAAGCCAAGCCAAGCCAGGCCAGGCCAGGCCAGGCCAAGCCAAGCCAAGCCAAGCCAAGCCAAGCCAAGACAAGCCAAGCCAAGCCAAGCCAAGCCAAGCAAAGTCAAGTTAACCCAAGCCAAGCCTAGCGAAGCCAAGCCAAGCCAAGCCAAGCCAAGCCAAGTCAAGCCAAGCCAAACCAAGCCCAGCCAAGCCAAGCCAAGCCAAGCTAAGTCAAGCCAAGCCAGGCCAAGCCAAGCCAAGCCAAGCCAAGGCAAGCTAAGTCAAGCCAAGCCAGGCCAAACCAAGCCAAGCCAAGCCAAGGCAAGCCAACCCAAGCCAAGCCAAGCCAAGCCAAGTTAAGCCAAACCAAGCCAAGCAAAGCCAAGCCAAGCCAAGCCAAGCCAGGCCAAGCCAAGCCAAGCCAAACCAAGGCAAGCTAAGCCAAACCAAGCCAGGCCAAACCAAGCCAAGCCAAGCCAAGGCAAGCCAACCCAAGCCAAGCCAAGCCAAGCCAAGCCAAGCCAAGCCAAGCCAAGCCAAGCCAAGCCAAGCCAAACCAAGCCAAGCAAAGCCAAGCCAAGCCAAGCCAAGCCAAGCCAAGATAAGCCAAACCAAGCCAAGCCAAGCCAAGCCATGCCAAGCCAAGCCAAGCCAATACAAGCCAAGCCAAGTCAAGCCAACCCAAGCCAAGCCAAGCCAAGCCAAGCTTAGCCAAGCCAAGCCAAGACAATCCAAGCCAAGCCAAGCCAAGCCAAGCCAAGCCAAGAGAAGCCAAGCCAAGCCAATCCAACCCAAGCCAAGCCAAGACAAGCCAAGCCAAGCCCAGCCAAGCCAAGCCAAGCCAAGCCAACCCAACCCAAGCCAAGCCAAGCTAAGTTAAGCCAACCCAAGCCAAGCCAAGCCAAGCCAAGCCAAGCCAAGCCAACCCAAGCCAAGCCAAGCCGAGCCGAGCCAAGCCAAGCCAAGCCAAGCCAAGCCAAGCCAGGCCAAGCCAAGCCCAGCCAAGCCAAGCCAAACCAAGCCAACCCAAGCCAAGCCAAGCCAAGCCAAGCCAAGCCAAGCCAAGCCAAGCCAAGCCAAGCCAAGCCAAGCCAAGCCAAACCAAGTCAAGCCAAGCCAAGCCAAGCCAAGCCAAGCCAACCTAAGCCAAGCCAAGCCAAGCTAAGTTAAGCCAACCCAAGCCAAACCAAGCCAAGCCAAGCCAAGCCAACTCAAGCCAAGCCAAGCCAAGCCAAGCCAAGCCAAGCCAAGCCAAGCCAAGCCAAGCCAAGCCAAGCCAAGCCAAGCCAAGCCAAGCCAAGCCAAGCCAAACCAAGCCAAGCCAAGACAAGCCAAGCCAAGCCAAGCCAAGCCAAGCCAAGCCAAGCCAAGCCAAGCCAAGATAAGCCAAGCCAAGCAAAGCCAAGCCAAGCCAAGCCAAGATAAGCCAAGCCAAGCAAAGCCAAGCCAAGCCAAGCCAAGCCAAGCCAACGCAAGCCAAGATAAGCCAAACCAAGCCAAGCCAAGCCAAGTCAAGCCAAGCCAAGCCAAGCCAAGCCAAGCCAAGATAAGCCAAGCCAAGCAAAGCTAAGCCAAGCCAAGCCAAGATAAGCCAAGCCAAGCAAAGCCAAGCCAAGCCAAGCCAAGCCAAGCCAACGCAAGCCAAGATAAGCCAAACCAAGCCAAGCCAAGCCAAGTCAAGCCAAGCCAAGCCAAGCCAAGCCGAGCCGAGCCAAACCAAGCCAAGCCAAGCCAAGCCAAGCCAAGCCAAGCCAAGCCCAGCCAAGCCAAGCCAAGCCAAGCCAACCCAACCCAAGCCAAGCCAAGCTAAGTTAAGCCAACCCAAGCCAAGCCAAGCCAAGCCAAGCCAAGCCAAGCCAACCCAAGCCAAGCCAAGCCGAGCCGAGCCAAGCCAAGCCAAGCCAAGCCAAGCCAAGCCAAGCCAAGCCAAGCCCAGCCAAGCCAAGCCAAGCCAACCCAAGCCAAGCCAAGCCAAGCCAAGCCAAGCCAAGCCAAGCCAAGCCAAGCCAAGACAAGCCAAGCCAAGCCAAGCCAAGCCAAGCCAAGCCAAGCCAAGTCAAGCCAAGCCAAGCCAAGCCAAGCCAAGCCAACCCAAGCCAAGCCAAGCCAAGCTAAGTTAAGCCAACCCAAGCCAAGCCAAGCCAAGCCAAGCCAAGCCAACTCAAGCCAAGCCAAGCCAAGCCAAGTTAAGCCAAGCCAAGCCAAGCCAAGCCAAGCCAAGCCAAGCCAAGCCAAGCCAAGCCAAGCCAAGCCAAGCCAAGCCAAGCCAAGCCAAGCCAAGCCAAGCCAAGCCAAGCCAAGCCAAGCCAAGCCAAGCCAAGCCAAGCCAAGCCAAGCCAAGCCAAGCCAAGCCAAGCCAAGCCAAGCCAAGCCAAGCCAAGCCAAGCCAAGCCAAGCCAAGCCAAGCCAAGCCAAGCCAAGCCAAGCCAAGCCAAGCCAAGCCAAGCCAAGCCAAGCCAAACCAAGCCAAGCCAAGCCAAGAGAAGCCAAGCCAAGCCAATCCAACCCAAGCCAAGCCAAGCTAAGCCAAGCCAAGCCAGGCCAAGCCAAGCCAAGCCAAGCCAAGGCAAGCTAAGCCAAGCGAAGCCAGGCCAAACCAAGCCAAGCCAAGCCAAGGCAAGCCAACCTAAGCCAAGCCAAGCCAAGCCAAACCAAGCCAAGCTACGCCAAGCCAAGCCAGGCCAAACCAAGCCAAGCCAAGCACAGGCAAGCCAACCTAAGCCAAGCCCAGCCAAGCCAAGCCAAGCCAAGCCAAGCCAAACCAAGCCAAGCCAAGCCAGGCCAGGCCAGGCCAGGCCAAGCCAAGCCAAGCCAAGCCAAGCCAAGCCAAGACAAGCCAAGCCAAGCCAAGCCAAGCCAAGCAAAGTCAAGTTAACCCAAGCCAAGCCTAGCGAAGCCAAGCCAAGCCAAGCCAAGCCAAGCCAAGTCAAGCCAAGCCAAACCAAGCCCAGCCAAGCCAAGCCAAGCCAAGCTAAGTCAAGCCAAGCCAGGCCAAGCCAAGCCAAGCCAAGCCAAGGCAAGCTAAGTCAAGCCAAGCCAGGCCAAACCAAGCCAAGCCAAGCCAAGGCAAGCCAACCCAAGCCAAGCCAAGCCAAGCCAAGACAAGTTAAGCCAAACCAAGCCAAGCAAAGCCAAGCCAAGCCAAGCCAAGCCAGGCCAAGCCAAGCCAAGCCAAACCAAGGCAAGCTAAGCCAAACCAAGCCAGGCCAAACCAAGCCAAGCCAAGCCAAGGCAAGCCAACCCAAGCCAAGCCAAGCCAAGCCAAGCCAAGCCAAGCCAAGCCAAGCCAAGCCAAGCCAAACCAAGCCAAGCAAAGCCAAGCCAAGCCAAGCCAAGCCAAGCCAAGATAAGCCAAACCAAGCCAAGCCAAGCCAAGCCATGCCAAGCCAAGCCAAGCCAATACAAGCCAAGCCAAGTCAAGCCAACCCAAGCCAAGCCAAGCCAAGCCAAGCTAAGCCAAGCCAAGCCAGGACAATCCAAGCCAAGCCAAGCCAAGCCAAGCCAAGCCAAGCCAAGAGAAGCCAAGCCAAGCCAATCCAACCCAAGCCAAGTCAAGCCAAGCCAAGCCAAGCCAAGCCAAGCCAAGCCAAGCCAAGCAAAGCTAAAATAAATGAAACCAAGCCATGCCAAGCCAAGACAAGCCAAACCAAGCCAAGCCAAGCCAAGCCAACCCAAGACAAGCCAAGCCAAGCCAAGCCAAGCCAAGCCAAGCCAAGCCAAGCCAAGCCAAGCCAAGCCAAGCCAAGCCAAGCTAAGCCAAGCCAAGCCAAGACAATCCAAGCCAAGCCAAGCCAAGCCAAGCCAAGCCAAGCCAAGAGAAGCCAAGCCAAGCCAAGCCAAGACAAGTTAAGCCAACCCAAGCCAAGCCAAGCCAAGCCAAGCCAAGCCAAACCAAGCCAAGCCAAGCCAAGCCAAGACAAGCCAAGCCAAGCCCAGCCAAGCCAAGCCAAGCCAAGCCAACCCAAGCCAAGCCAAGCCAAGTTAAGCCAACCCAAGCCAAGCCAAGCCAAGCCAAACCAAGCCAACCCAAACGAAGCCAAGCCAAGCCAATACAAGCCAAGCCAAGCCAAGCCAAGCCAAGCCAAGCCAAGCCAAGCCAAGCCAATCCAAGCCCAGACAAGCCAAGCCAAGCCAAGCCAAGCCAACCCAAGCCAAGCCAAGCCAAGCCAAGTTAAGCCAACCCAAGCCAAGCCAAGTCAAGCCAAGCCAAGCCAACCCAAGCCAAGCCAAGCCAAGCCAAGCCAAGCCAAGCCAAGCCAAGCCAAGCCAAGCCAAGCCAAGCCAAGCCAAGCCAAGCCAAGCCAAGCCAAGCCAAGCCAAGCCAAGCCAAGCCAAGCCAAGCCAAGCCAAGCCAAGCCAAGCCAAGCCAAGCCAAGCCAAGCTAAAATAAATGAAACCAAGCCACGCCAAGCCAAGCCAATACAAGCCAAGCCAAGCCAAGCCAAGCCAAGCCAAGCCAAGCCAAGCCAAGCCAAGCCAATCCAAGCCCAGACAAGCCAAGCCAAGCCAAGCCAAGCCAAGCCAAGCCAAGCCAAGCCAAGCCAAGCCAAGCCAATCCAAGCCCAGACAAGCCAAGCCAAGCCAAGCCAAGCCAACCCAAGCCAAGCCAAGCCAAGCCAAGTTAAGCCAACCCAAGCCAAGCCAAGTCAAGCCAAGCCAAGCCAACCCAAGCCAAGCCAAGCCAAGCCAAGCCAAGCCAAGCCAAGCCAAGCCAAGCCAAGCCAAGCCAAGCCAAGCCAAGCCAAGCCAAGCCAAGCCAAGCCAAGCCAAGCCAAGCCAAGCCAAGCCAAGCCAAGCCAAGCCAAGCCAAGCTAAAATAAATGAAACCAAGCCACGCCAAGCCAAGCCAAGCCAAACCAAGCCAAGCCAAGCCAAGCCAAGCCAAGCCATCCAAGCCAAGCCAAGCCAAGCCAAGCCAAGCCAAGCCAAGATAAGCCAAGCCAAGCCAATACAAGCCAAGCCAAGCCAAGCCAAGCCAAGCCAAGCCAAGCCAAGCCAAGCCAAGCCAAGCCAAGCCAAGCCAAGCCAAGCCAAGCCAAGCCAAGCCAAGCCAAGCCAAGCCAAGCCAAGCCAAGCCAAGCCAAGCCAAGATAAGCCAAGCCAAGCCAAGCCAAGCCAAGCCAAGCCAAGCCAAGCCAAGCCAGGCCAAGCCAAGCCAAGCCAAGCCAAGCCAAGCCAAGCCAAGCCAAGCCAAGTAAAGCCAAGCTAAGCCAAGCCAAGCCAAGCCAAGCCAAGTCAAGCCAAGCCAAGCCAAGCCAAGCCAAGCCAAGCCAAGCCAAGCCAAGCCAAGCCAAGCCAAGCCAAGCCAAGCCAAGCCAAGCCAAGCCAAGCCAAGCCAACCCAGGCCAAGCCAAGCCAAGCCAACCCAAGCCAACCCAAGCCAAGCCAAGACTAGCCAAGCCATGTCAAGCCAAGCCAAGCCAAGCCAAGCCAAGCCAAGCCAAGCCAAGCCAAGCCAAGCCAAGCCAAGCCAAGCCAAGACAAGCCAAGCCAAGCCAAGCCAAGCCAAGCCAAGCCAAGCCAAGCCAAGCCAAGCCAAGCCAAGCCAAGCCAAGCCAAGCCAAGCCAAGCCAAGCCAAGCCAAGCCAAGCCAAGCCAAGCAAAGCCAAGCCAAGCCAAGCCAAGCCAAGCCAAGCCAAGCCAATCCAACCCAAGCCAAGCCAAGCCAAGCCAAGCCAAGCCAACCCAAGCCAAGCCAAGCCAAGCCAAGCCAACCCAAGCCAAGCCAAGCCAAGCCAAGCCAATCCAAGCCAAGCCAAGCCAAGCCAAGCCAAGCCAAGCCAAGCCAAGCCAAGCCAAGCCAAGCCAAGCCAACCCAAGCCAAGCCAAGCCAAGCCAAGCCAACCCAAGCCAAGCCAAGCCAAGCCAAGCCAATCCAAGCCAAGCCAAGCCAAGCCAAGCCAAGCCAAGCCAAGCCAAGCCAAGCCAAGCCAAGCCAAGCCAAGCCAAGCCAAGCCAAGCCAAGCTAAGCCAAGCCAAGCCAAGCCAAGCCAAGCCAAGCCAAGATAAGCCAAGCCAAGCCAAGCCAAGCCAAGCCAAGCCAAGAGAAGCCAAGCCAAGCCAATCCAACCCAAGCCAAGCCAAGCCAAGCCAAGCCAAGCCAAGCCAAGCCAAGCCAAGCCAACACAAGCCAAGCCAATCCAACCCAACCCAACCCAAGCCAACCCAAGCCAAGCCAAGCCAAGCCAAGCCAAGCCAAGCCAAGCCAAGCCAAGCCAAGCCAAGCCAAGCCAAGCCAAGCCAAGCCAAGCCAAGCCAAGCCAAGCCAAGCCAAGCCAAGCCAATCCAACCCAAGCCAAGCCAAGCCAAGCTAATCCAACCCAAGCCAAGCCAAGCCAAGCCAAGCCAAGCCAAGCCAAGCCAAGCCAAGCCAAGCCAACTCAAGCCAAGCCAATCCAACCCAACCCAACCCAAGCCAACCCAAGCCAAGCCAACCCAAGCCAAGCCAAACCAAGCCAAGCCAACCCAAGCCAAGCCAAGCCAAGCCAAGCCAAGACAAGCCAAGCCAAGCCAAGCCAAGCCAAGCCAAGCCAAGCCAAGCCAAGCCAAGCCAACCCAAGCCAAGCCAAGCCAAGCCAAGCCAAGCCAAGCCAAGCCAACGCAAGCCAAGATAAGCCAAACCAAGCCAAGCCAAGCCAAGTCAAGCCAAGCCAAGCCAAGCCGAGCCGAGCCAAACCAAGCCAAGCCAAGCCAAGCCAAGCCAAGCCAAGCCAAGCCAAGCCAAGCCAAGCCAAGCCAAGCCAAGCCAACCCAACCCAAGCCAAGCCAAGCTAAGTTAAGCCAAGCCAAGCCAAGCCAAGCCAAGCCAAGCCAACCCAAGCCGAGCCGAGCCGAGCCGAGCCGAGCCAAGCCAAGTCAAGCCAAGCCAAGTAAAGCCAAGCCAAGCCAAGCCAAGCCCAGCCAAGCCAAGCCAAGACAAGCCAACCCAAGCCAAGCCAAGCCAAGCCAAGCCAAGGCAAGCCAAGCCAAGCCAAGCCAACCCAAGCCAAGCCAAGCCAAGCCAAGCCAAGCCAAGCCAAGTCAAGCCAAGCCAAGCCAAGCCAAGCCAACCCAAGCCAAGCCAAGCCAAGCTAAGTTAAGCCAACCCAAGCCAAGCCAAGCCAAGCCAAGCCAAGCCAACTCAAGCCAAGCCAAGCCAAGCCAAGCCAAGCCAAGCCAAGCCAAGCCAAGCCAAGCCAAGCCAAGCCAAGCCAAGCCAAGCCAAGCCAAGCCAAGCCAAGCCAAGCCAAGCCAAGCCAAGCCAAGCCAAGCCAAGCCAAGCCAAGCCAAGCCAAGCCAAGCCAAGCCAAGCCAAGCCAAGCCAAGCCAAGCCAAGCCAAGCCAAGCCAAGCCAAGCCAAGCCAAGCCAAACCAAGCCAAGCGAAGCCAAGCCAAGAGAAGCCAAGCCAAGCCAATCCAACCCAAGCCAAGCCAAGCCAAGCTAAGCCAAGCCAAGCCAGGCCAAGCCAAGCCAAGCCAAGCCAAGTCAAGCTAAGCCAAGCGAAGCCAGGCCAAACCAAGCCAAGCCATGCCAAGGCAAGCCAACCTAAGCCAAGCCAAGCCAAGCCAAGCCAAACCAAGTCAAGCTACGCCAAGCCAAGCCAGCCCAAACCAAGCCAAGCCAGGCCCAGGCAAGCCAACCTCAGCCAAGCCCAGCCAAGCCAAGCCAAGCCAAGCCAAGCCAAACCAAGCCAAGCCAAGCCAGGCCAGGCCAGGCCAGGCCAAGCCAAGCCAAGCCAAGCCAAGCCAAGCCAAGCCAAGCCAAGACAAGCCAAGCCAAGCCAAGCCAAGCCAAGCAAAGTCAAGTTAACCCTAGCCCAGCCTAGCGAAGCCAAGCCAAGCCAAGCCAAGCCAAGCCAAGTCAAGCCAAGACAAACCAAGCCCAGCCAAGCCAAGCCAAGCCAAGCTAAGTCAAGCCAAGCCAGGCCAAGCCAAGCCAAGCCAAGCCAAGGCAAGCTAAGTCAAGCCAAGCCAGGCCAAACCAAGGCAAGCCAAGCCAAGGCAAGCCAACCCAAGCCAAGCCAAGCCAAGCCAAGCCAAGCCAAGCCAAGCCAAGCCAAACCAAGCCAAGCAAAGCCAAGCCAAGCCAAGCCAAGCCAGGCCAAGCCAAGCCAAGCCAAGCCAAGGCAAGCTAAGCCAAACCAAGCCAGGCCAAACCAAGCCAAGACAAGCCAAGGCAAGCCAACCCAAGCCAAGCTAAGCCAAGCCAAGCCAAGCCAAGCCAAGCCAAGCCAAGCCAAACCAAGCCAAGCAAAGCCAAGCCAAGCCAAGCCAAGCCAAGCCAATACAAGCCAAGCCAAGCCAAGCCAACCCAAGCCAAGCCAAGCCAAGCCAAGCTAAGCCAAGCCAAGCCAAGACAAGCTAAGCCAAGCCAAGCCAAGCCAAGCCAAGCCAAGCCAAGCCAAGCCAAGAGAAGCCAAGCCAAGCCAATCCAACCCAAGCCAAGCCAAGCCAAGCCAAGCCAAGCCAAGCCAAGCCAAGCCAAGCCAAGCCAAGCCAAGCAAAGCTAGAATAAATGAAACCAAGCCATGCCAAGCCAAGACAAGCCAAACCAAGCCAAGCCAAGCCAAGCCAACCCAAGACAAGCCAAGCCAAGCCAAGCCAAGCCAAGCCAAGCCAAGCCAAGCCAAGCCAAGCCAAGCCAAGCCAAGCCAAGCCAAGCTAAGCCAAGCCAAGCCAAGCCAAGACAAGCCAAGCCAAGCCAAGCCAAGCCAAGCCAAGCCAAGCCAAGAGAAGCCAAGCCAAGCCAAGCCAAGACAAGTTAAGCCAACCCAAGCCAAGCCAAGCCAAGCCAAGCCAAGCCAAGCCAAGCCAAACCAAGCCAAGCCAAGCCAAGCCAAGCCAAGCCCAGCCAAGCCAAGCCAAGCCAAGCCAACCCAAGCCAAGCCAAGCCAAGTTAAGCCAACTCAAGCAGCCAAGCCAAGCCAAACCAAGCCAACCCAAAACCAAGCCAAGCCAAGCCAAGCCAAGCCAAGCCAAGCCAAGCCAAGCCAAGCCAAGCCAAGCCAAGCCAAGCCAAGCCAAGCCAAGACAAGCCAAGCCAAGCCAAGCCAAGCCAAGCCAAGCCAAGCCAAGCCAAGCCAAGATAAGCCAAGCCAAGCAAAGCCAAGCCAAGCCAAGCCAAGATAAGCCAAGCCAAGCAAAGCCAAGCCAAGCCAAGCCAAGCCAAGCCAACGCAAGCCAAGATAAGCCAAACCAAGCCAAGCCAAGCCAAGTCAAGCCAAGCCAAGCCAAGCCGAGCCGAGCCAAACCAAGCCAAGCCAAGCCAAGCCAAGACAAGCCAAGCCAAGCCCAGCCAAGCCAAGCCAAGCCAACCCAACCCAAGCCAAGCCAAGCTAAGTTAAGCCAACCCAAGCCAAGCCAAGCCAAGCCAAGCCAAGCCAAGCCAAGCCAACCCAAGCCAAGCCAAGCCGAGCCGAGCCAAGCCAAGCCAAGCCAAGCCAAGCCAAGCCAAGCCAAGCCAAGCCCAGCCAAGCCAAGCCAAACTAAGCCAACCCAAGCCAAGCCAAGCCAAGCCAAGCCAAGCCAAGCCAAGCCAAGCCAAGCCAAGCCAAGCCAAGCCAAGCCAAGCCAAACCAAGTCAAGCCAAGCCAAGCCAAGCCAAGCCAAGCCAACCTAAGCCAAGCCAAGCCAAGCTAAGTTAAGCCAACCCAAGCCAAACCAAGCCAAGCCAAGCCAAGCCAACTCAAGCCAAGCCAAGCCAAGCCAAGCCAAGCCAAGCCAAGCCAAGCCAAGCCAAGCCAAGCCAAGCCAAGCCAAGCCAAGCCAAGCCAAACCAAGCCAAGCCAAGACAAGCCAAGCCAAGCCAAGCCAAGCCAAGCCAAGCCAAGCCAAGCCAAGATAAGCCAAGCCAAGCAAAGCCAAGCCAAGCCAAGCCAAGATAAGCCAAGCCAAGCAAAGCCAAGCCAAGCCAAGCCAAGCCAAGCCAACGCAAGCCAAGATAAGCCAAACCAAGCCAAGCCAAGCCAAGTCAAGCCAAGCCAAGCCAAGCCAAGCCAAGCCAAGATAAGCCAAGCCAAGCAAAGCCAAGCCAAGCCAAGCCAAGATAAGCCAAGCCAAGCAAAGCCAAGCCAAGCCAAGCCAAGCCAAGCCAACGCAAGCCAAGATAAGCCAAACCAAGCCAAGCCAAGCCAAGTCAAGCCAAGCCAAGCCAAGCCAAGCCGAGCCGAGCCAAACCAAGCCAAGCCAAGCCAAGCCAAGCCAAGCCAAGCCAAGCCCAGCCAAGCCAAGCCAAGCCAAGCCAACCCAACCCAAGCCAAGCCAAGCTAAGTTAAGCCAACCCAAGCCAAGCCAAGCCAAGCCAAGCCAAGCCTAGCCAAGCCAACCCAAGCCAAGCCGAGCCGAGCCGAGCCAAGCCAAGAAAAGCTAAGCCAAGCCAAGCCAAGCCAAGCCAAGCCCAGCCAAGCCAAGCCAAGCCAAGCCAACCCAAGCCAAGCCAAGCCAAGCCAAGCCAAGCCAAGCCAAGCCAAGCCAAGACAAGCCAAGCCAAGCCAAGCCAAGCCAAGCCAAGCCAAGTCAAGCCAAGCCAAGCCAAGCCAAGCCAAGCCAACCCAAGCCAAGCCAAGCCAAGCTAAGTTAAGCCAACCCAAGCCAAGCCAAGCCAAGCCAAGCCAAGCCAACTCAAGCCAAGCCAAGCCAAGCCAAGTTAAGCCAACCCAAGCCAAGCCAAGCCTAGCCAAGCCAAGCCAACTCAAGCCAAGCCAAGCCAAGCCAAGTTAAGCCAAGCCAAGCCAAGCCAAGCCAAGCCAAGCCAAGCCAAGCCAAGCCAAGCCAAGCCAAGCCAAGCCAAGCCAAGCCAAGCCAAGCCAAGCCAAGCCAAGCCAAGCCAAGCCAAGCCAAGCCAAGCCAAGCCAAGCCAAGCCAAGCCAAGCCAAGCCAAGCCAAGCCAAGCCAAGCCAAGCCAAGCCAAGCCAAGCCAAGCCAAGCCAAGCCAAGCCAAGCCAAACCAAGCCAAGCCAAGCCAAGCTAAGCCAAGCCAAGCCAGGCCAAGCCAAGCCAAGCCAAGCCAAGGCAAGCTAAGCCAAGCGAAGCCAGGCCAAACCAAGCCAAGCCAAGCCAAGGCAACCTAAGCCAAGCCAAGCCAAGCCAAACCAAGCCAAGCTACGCCAAGCCAAGCCAGGCCAAACCAAGCCAAGCCAAGCACAGGCAAGCCAACCTAAGCCAAGCCCAGCCAAGCCAAGCCAAGCCAAGCCAAGCCAAACCAAGCCAAGCCAAGCCAGGCCAGGCCAGGCCAGGCCAAGCCAAGACAAGCCAAGCCAAGCCAAGCCAAGACAAGCCAAGCCAAGCCAAGCCAAGCCAAGCAAAGTCAAGTTAACCCAAGCCAAGCCTAGCGAAGCCAAGCCAAGCCAAGCCAAGCCAAGCCAAGTCAAGCCAAGCCAAACCAAGCCCAGCCAAGCCAAGCCAAGCCAAGCTAAGTCAAGCCAAGCCAGGCCAAGCCAAGCCAAGCCAAGCCAAGGCAAGCTAAGTCAAGCCAAGCCAGGCCAAACCAAGCCAAGCCAAGCCAAGGCAAGCCAACCCAAGCCAAGCCAAGCCAAGCCAAGCCAAGTTAAGCCAAACCAAGCCAAGCAAAGCCAAGCCAAGCCAAGCCAAGCCAGGCCAAGCCAAGCCAAGCCAAACCAAGGCAAGCTAAGCCAAACCAAGCCAGGCCAAACCAAGCCAAGCCAAGCCAAGGCAAGCCAACCCAAGCCAAGCCAAGCCAAGCCAAGCCAAGCCAAGCCAAGCCAAGCCAAGCCAAGCCAAGCCAAACCAAGCCAAGCAAAGCCAAGCCAAGCCAAGCCAAGCCAAGCCAAGATAAGCCAAACCAAGCCAAGCCAAGCCAAGCCATGCCAAGCCAAGCCAAGCCAATACAAGCCAAGCCAAGTCAAGCCAACCCAAGCCAAGCCAAGCCAAGCCAAGCTAAGCCAAGCCAAGCCAAGACAATCCAAGCCAAGCCAAGCCAAGCCAAGCCAAGCCAAGCCAAGAGAAGCCAAGCCAAGCCAATCCAACCCAAGCCAAGCCAAGACAAACCAAGCCAAGCCCAGCCAAGCCAAGCCAAGCCAAGCCAACCCAACCCAAGCCAAGCCAAGCTAAGTTAAGCCAACCCAAGCCAAGCCAAGCCAAGCCAAGCCAAGCCAAGCCAACCCAAGCCAAGCCAAGCCGAGCCGAGCCAAGCCAAGCCAAGCCAAGCCAAGCCAAGCCAAGCCAAGCCAAGCCCAGCCAAGCCAAGCCAAACCAAGCCAACCCAAGCCAAGCCAAGCCAAGCCAAGCCAAGCCAAGCCAAGCCAAGCCAAGCCAAGCCAAGCCAAGCCAAGCCAAGCCAAGCCAAGCCAAACCAAGTCAAGCCAAGCCAAGCCAAGCCAAGCCAAGCCAACCTAAGCCAAGCCAAGCCAAGCTAAGTTAAGCCAACCCAAGCCAAACCAAGCCAAGCCAAGCCAAGCCAACTCAAGCCAAGCCAAGCCAAGCCAAGCCAAGCCAAGCCAAGCCAAGCCAAGCCAAGCCAAGCCAAGCCAAGCCAAGCCAAGCCAAGCCAAACCAAGCCAAGCCAAGACAAGCCAAGCCAAGCCAAGCCAAGCCAAGCCAAGCCAAGCCAAGCCAAGATAAGCCAAGCCAAGCAAAGCCAAGCCAAGCCAAGCCAAGATAAGCCAAGCCAAGCAAAGCCAAGCCAAGCCAAGCCAAGCCAAGCCAACGCAAGCCAAGATAAGCCAAACCAAGCCAAGCCAAGCCAAGTCAAGCCAAGCCAAGCCAAGCCAAGCCAAGCCAAGATAAGCCAAGCCAAGCAAAGCCAAGCCAAGCCAAGCCAAGATAAGCCAAGCCAAGCAAAGCCAAGCCAAGCCAAGCCAAGCCAAGCCAACGCAAGCCAAGATAAGCCAAACCAAGCCAAGCCAAGCCAAGTCAAGCCAAGCCAAGCCAAGCCAAGCCGAGCCGAGCCAAACCAAGCCAAGCCAAGCCAAGCCAAGCCAAGCCAAGCCAAGCCCAGCCAAGCCAAGCCAAGCCAAGCCAACCCAACCCAAGCCAAGCCAAGCTAAGTTAAGCCAACCCAAGCCAAGCCAAGCCAAGCCAAGCCAAGCCAAGCCAAGCCAACCCAAGCCAAGCCAAGCCGAGCCGAGCCAAGCCAAGCCAAGCCAAGCCAAGCCAAGCCAAGCCAAGCCAAGCCAAGCCCAGCCAAGCCAAGCCAAGCCAACCCAAGCCAAGCCAAGCCAAGCCAAGCCAAGCCAAGCCAAGCCAAGCCAAGACAAGCCAAGCCAAGCCAAGCCAAGCCAAGCCAAGCCAAGTCAAGCCAAGCCAAGCCAAGCCAAGCCAAGCCAACCCAAGCCAAGCCAAGCCAAGCTAAGTTAAGCCAACCCAAGCCAAGCCAAGCCAAGCCAAGCCAAGCCAACACAAGCCAAGCCAAGCCAAGCCAAGTTAAGCCAAGCCAAGCCAAGCCAAGCCAAGCCAAGCCAAGCCAAGCCAAGCCAAGCCAAGCCAAGCCAAGCCAAGCCAAGCCAAGCCAAGCCAAGCCAAGCCAAGCCAAGCCAAGCCAAGCCAAGCCAAGCCAAGCCAAGCCAAGCCAAGCCAAGCCAAGCCAAGCCAAGCCAAGCCAAGCCAAGCCAAGCCAAGCCAAGCCAAGCCAAGCCAAGCCAAGCCAAGCCAAGCCAAGCCAAACCAAGCCAAGCCAAGCCAAGAGAAGCCAAGCCAAGCCAATCCAACCCAAGCCAAGCCAAGCTAAGCCAAGCCAAGCCAGGCCAAGCCAAGCCAAGCCAAGCCAAGGCAAGCTAAGCCAAGCGAAGCCAGGCCAAACCAAGCCAAGCCAAGCCAAGGCAAGCCAACCTAAGCCAAGCCAAGCCAAGCCAAACCAAGCCAAGCTACGCCAAGCCAAGCCAGGCCAAACCAAGCCAAGCCAAGCACAGGCAAGCCAACCTAAGCCAAGCCCAGCCAAGCCAAGCCAAGCCAAGCCAAGCCAAACCAAGCCAAGCCAAGCCAGGCCAGGCCAGGCCAGGCCAAGCCAAGCCAAGCCAAGCCAAGCCAAGACAAGCCAAGCCAAGCCAAGCCAAGCCAAGCAAAGTCAAGTTAACCCAAGCCAAGCCTAGCGAAGCCAAGCCAAGCCAAGCCAAGCCAAGCCAAGTCAAGCCAAGCCAAACCAAGCCCAGCCAAGCCAAGCCAAGCCAAGCTAAGTCAAGCCAAGCCAGGCCAAGCCAAGCCAAGCCAAGCCAAGGCAAGCTAAGTCAAGCCAAGCCAGGCCAAACCAAGCCAAGCCAAGCCAAGGCAAGCCAACCCAAGCCAAGCCAAGCCAAGCCAAGCCAAGTTAAGCCAAACCAAGCCAAGCAAAGCCAAGCCAAGCCAAGCCAAGCCAGGCCAAGCCAAGCCAAGCCAAACCAAGGCAAGCTAAGCCAAACCAAGCCAGGCCAAACCAAGCCAAGCCAAGCCAAGGCAAGCCAACCCAAGCCAAGCCAAGCCAAGCCAAGCCAAGCCAAGCCAAGCCAAGCCAAGCCAAGCCAAACCAAGCCAAGCAAAGCCAAGCCAAGCCAAGCCAAGCCAAGCCAAGATAAGCCAAACCAAGCCAAGCCAAGCCAAGCCATGCCAAGCCAAGCCAAGCCAATACAAGCCAAGCCAAGTCAAGCCAACCCAAGCCAAGCCAAGCCAAGCCAAGCTAAGCCAAGCCAAGCCAAGACAATCCAAGCCAAGCCAAGCCAAGCCAAGCCAAGCCAAGCCAAGAGAAGCCAAGCCAAGCCAATCCAACCCAAGCCAAGTCAAGCCAAGCCAAGCCAAGCCAAGCCAAGCCAAGCCAAGCCAAGCAAAGCTAAAATAAATGAAACCAAGCCATGCCAAGCCAAGACAAGCCAAACCAAGCCAAGCCAAGCCAAGCCAACCCAAGACAAGCCAAGCCAAGCCAAGCCAAGCCAAGCCAAGCCAAGCCAAGCCAAGCCAAGCCAAGCCAAGCCAAGCCAAGCTAAGCCAAGCCAAGCCAAGACAATCCAAGCCAAGCCAAGCCAAGCCAAGCCAAGCCAAGCCAAGAGAAGCCAAGCCAAGCCAAGCCAAGACAAGTTAAGCCAACCCAAGCCAAGCCAAGCCAAGCCAAGCCAAGCCAAGCCAAACCAAGCCAAGCCAAGCCAAGCCAAGACAAGCCAAGCCAAGCCCAGCCAAGCCAAGCCAAGCCAAGCCAACCCAAGCCAAGCCAAGCCAAGTTAAGCCAACCCAAGCCAAGCCAAGCCAAGCCAAACCAAGCCAACCCAAACGAAGCCAAGCCAAGCCAATACAAGCCAAGCCAAGCCAAGCCAAGCCAAGCCAAGCCAAGCCAAGCCAAGCCAATCCAAGCCCAGACAAGCCAAGCCAAGCCAAGCCAAGCCAACCCAAGCCAAGCCAAGCCAAGCCAAGTTAAGCCAACCCAAGCCAAGCCAAGTCAAGCCAAGCCAAGCCAACCCAAGCCAAGCCAAGCCAAGCCAAGCCAAGCCAAGCCAAGCCAAGCCAAGCCAAGCCAAGCCAAGCCAAGCCAAGCCAAGCCAAGCCAAGCCAAGCCAAGCCAAGCCAAGCCAAGCCAAGCCAAGCTAAAATAAATGAAACCAAGCCACGCCAAGCCAAGCCAATACAAGCCAAGCCAAGCCAAGCCAAGCCAAGCCAAGCCAAGCCAAGCCAAGCCAATCCAAGCCCAGACAAGCCAAGCCAAGCCAAGCCAAGCCAAGCCAAGCCAAGCCAAGCCAAGCCAAGCCAATCCAAGCCCAGACAAGCCAAGCCAAGCCAAGCCAAGCCAACCCAAGCCAAGCCAAGCCAAGCCAAGTTAAGCCAACCCAAGCCAAGCCAAGTCAAGCCAAGCCAAGCCAACCCAAGCCAAGCCAAGCCAAGCCAAGCCAAGCCAAGCCAAGCCAAGCCAAGCCAAGCCAAGCCAAGCCAAGCCAAGCCAAGCCAAGCCAAGCCAAGCCAAGCCAAGCCAAGCCAAGCCAAGCCAATCTAAAATAAATGAAACCAAGCCACGCCAAGCCAAGCCAAGCCAAACCAAGCCAAGCCAAGCCAAGCCAAGCCAAGCCATCCAAGCCAAGTCAAGCCAAGCCAAGCCAAGCCAAGCCAAGCCAAGATAAGCCAAGCGAAGCCAATACAAGCCAAGCCAAGCCAAGCCAAGCCAAGCCAAGCCAAGCCAAGCCAAGCCAAGCCAAGCCAAGCCAAGCCAAGCCAAGCCAAGCCAAGCCAAGCCAAGCCAAGCCAAGCCAAGCCAAGCCAAGCCAAGCCAAGCCAAGCCAAGCCAAGCCAAGCCAAGCCAAGCCAAGCCAAGCCAAGCCAAGCCAAGCCAAGCCAAGCCAAGCCAAGCCAAGCCAAGCCAAGCCAAGCCAAGCCAAGCCAAGCCAAGTAAAGCCAAGCTAAGCCAAGCCAAGCCAAGCCAAGCCAAGTCAAGCCAAGCCAAGCCAAGCCAAGCCAAGCCAAGCCAAGCCAAGCCAAGCCAAGCCAAGCCAAGCCAAGCCAAGCCAAGCCAAGCCAAGCCAAGCCAAGCCAAGCCAAGCCAACCCAGGCCAAGCCAAGCCAAGCCAACCCAAGCCAACCCAAGCCAAGCCAAGACTAGCCAAGCCATGTCAAGCCAAGCCAAGCCAAGCCAAGCCAAGCCAAGCCAAGCCAAGCCAAGCCAAGCCAAGCCAAGCCAAGCCAAGCCAAGCCAAGCCAAGCCAAGCCAAGCCAAGCCAAGCCAAGCCAAGCCAAGCCAAGCCAAGCCAAGCAAAGCCAAGCCAAGCCAAGCCAAGCCAAGCCAAGCCAAGCCAATCCAACCCAAGCCAAGCCAAGCCAAGCCAAGCCAAGCCAACCCAAGCCAAGCCAAGCCAAGCCAAGCCAACCCAAGCCAAGCCAAGCCAAGCCAAGCCAATCCAAGCCAAGCCAAGCCAAGCCAAGCCAAGCCAAGCCAAGCCAAGCCAAGCCAAGCCAAGCCAAGCCAACCCAAGCCAAGCCAAGCCAAGCCAAGACAATCCAAGCCAAGCCAAGCCAAGCCAAGCCAAGCCAAGCCAAGAGAAGCCAAGCCAAGCCAATCCAACCCAAGCCAAGTCAAGCCAAGCCAAGCCAAGCCAAGCCAAGCCAAGCCAAGCCAAGCAAAGCTAAAATAAATGAAACCAAGCCATGCCAAGCCAAGACAAGCCAAACCAAGCCAAGCCAAGCCAAGCCAACCCAAGACAAGCCAAGCCAAGCCAAGCCAAGCCAAGCCAAGCCAAGCCAAGCCAAGCCAAGCCAAGCCAAGCCAAGCCAAGCTAAGCCAAGCCAAGCCAAGACAATCCAAGCCAAGCCAAGCCAAGCCAAGCCAAGCCAAGAGAAGCCAAGCCAAGCCAAGCCAAGACAAGTTAAGCCAACCCAAGCCAAGCCAAGCCAAGCCAAGCCAAGCCAAGCCAAACCAAGCCAAGCCAAGCCAAGCCAAGACAAGCCAAGCCAAGCCCAGCCAAGCCAAGCCAAGCCAAGCCAACCCAAGCCAAGCCAAGCCAAGTTAAGCCAACCCAAGCCAAGCCAAGCCAAGCCAAACCAAGCCAACCCAAACGAAGCCAAGCCAAGCCAATACAAGCCAAGCCAAGCCAAGCCAAGCCAAGCCAAGCCAAGCCAAGCCAAGCCAATCCAAGCCCAGACAAGCCAAGCCAAGCCAAGCCAAGCCAACCCAAGCCAAGCCAAGCCAAGCCAAGTTAAGCCAACCCAAGCCAAGCCAAGTCAAGCCAAGCCAAGCCAACCCAAGCCAAGCCAAGCCAAGCCAAGCCAAGCCAAGCCAAGCCAAGCCAAGCCAAGCCAAGCCAAGCCAAGCCAAGCCAAGCCAAGCCAAGCCAAGCCAAGCCAAGCCAAGCCAAGCCAAGCCAAGCCAAGCCAAGCTAAAATAAATGAAACCAAGCCACGCCAAGCCAAGCCAATACAAGCCAAGCCAAGCCAAGCCAAGCCAAGCCAAGCCAAGCCAAGCCAAGCCAATCCAAGCCCAGACAAGCCAAGCCAAGCCAAGCCAAGCCAAGCCAAGCCAAGCCAAGCCAAGCCAAGCCAATCCAAGCCCAGACAAGCCAAGCCAAGCCAAGCCAAGCCAACCCAAGCCAAGCCAAGCCAAGCCAAGTTAAGCCAACCCAAGCCAAGCCAAGTCAAGCCAAGCCAAGCCAACCCAAGCCAAGCCAAGCCAAGCCAAGCCAAGCCAAGCCAAGCCAAGCCAAGCCAAGCCAAGCCAAGCCAAGCCAAGCCAAGCCAAGCCAAGCCAAGCCAAGCCAAGCCAAGCCAAGCCAAGCCAATCTAAAATAAATGAAACCAAGCCACGCCAAGCCAAGCCAAGCCAAACCAAGCCAAGCCAAGCCAAGCCAAGCCAAGCCATCCAAGCCAAGTCAAGCCAAGCCAAGCCAAGCCAAGCCAAGCCAAGATAAGCCAAGCGAAGCCAATACAAGCCAAGCCAAGCCAAGCCAAGCCAAGCCAAGCCAAGCCAAGCCAAGCCAAGCCAAGCCAAGCCAAGCCAAGCCAAGCCAAGCCAAGCCAAGCCAAGCCAAGCCAAGCCAAGCCAAGCCAAGCCAAGCCAAGCCAAGCCAAGCCAAGCCAAGCCAAGCCAAGCCAAGCCAAGCCAAGCCAAGCCAAGCCAAGCCAAGCCAAGCCAAGCCAAGCCAAGCCAAGCCAAGTAAAGCCAAGCTAAGCCAAGCCAAGCCAAGCCAAGCCAAGTCAAGCCAAGCCAAGCCAAGCCAAGCCAAGCCAAGCCAAGCCAAGCCAAGCCAAGCCAAGCCAAGCCAAGCCAAGCCAAGCCAAGCCAAGCCAAGCCAAGCCAAGCCAAGCCAACCCAGGCCAAGCCAAGCCAAGCCAACCCAAGCCAACCCAAGCCAAGCCAAGACTAGCCAAGCCATGTCAAGCCAAGCCAAGCCAAGCCAAGCCAAGCCAAGCCAAGCCAAGCCAAGCCAAGCCAAGCCAAGCCAAGCCAAGCCAAGCCAAGCCAAGCCAAGCCAAGCCAAGCCAAGCCAAGCCAAGCCAAGCCAAGCCAAGCCAAGCAAAGCCAAGCCAAGCCAAGCCAAGCCAAGCCAAGCCAAGCCAATCCAACCCAAGCCAAGCCAAGCCAAGCCAAGCCAAGCCAACCCAAGCCAAGCCAAGCCAAGCCAAGCCAACCCAAGCCAAGCCAAGCCAAGCCAAGCCAATCCAAGCCAAGCCAAGCCAAGCCAAGCCAAGCCAAGCCAAGCCAAGCCAAGCCAAGCCAAGCCAAGCCAACCCAAGCCAAGCCAAGCCAAGCCAAGCCAACCCAAGCCAAGCCAAGCCAAGCCAAGCCAATCCAAGCCAAGCCAAGCCAAGCCAAGCCAAGCCAAGCCAAGCCAAGCCAAGCCAAGCCAAGCCAAGCCAAGCCAAGCCAAGCCAAGCCAAGCTAAGCCAAGCCAAGCCAAGCCAAGCCAAGCCTAGATAAGCCAAGCCAAGCCAAGCCAAGCCAAGCCAAGCCAAGAGAAGCCAAGCCAAGCCAATCCAACCCAAGCCAAGCCAAGCCAAGCCAAGCCAAGCCAAGCCAAGCCAAGCCAAACCAAGCCAAGCCAACACAAGCCAAGCCAATCCAACCCAACCCAACCCAAGCCAACCCAAGCCAAGCCAAGCCAAGCCAAGCCAAGCCAAGCCAAGCCAAGCCAAGCCAAGCCAAGCCAAGCCAAGCCAAGCCAAGCCAAGCCAAGCCAATCCAACCCAAGCCAAGCCAAGCCAAGCTAATCCAACCCAAGCCAAGCCAAGCCAAGCCAAGCCAAGCCAAGCCAAGCCAAGCCAAACCAAGCCAAGCCAACTCAAGCCAAGCCAATCCAACCCAACCCAACCCAAGCCAACCCAAGCCAAGCCAACCCAAGCCAAGCCAAACCAAGCCAAGCCAACCCAAGCCAAGCCAAGCCAAGCCAAGCCAAGACAAGCCAAGCCAAGCCAAGCCAAGCCAAGCCAAGCCAAGCCAAGCCAAGCCAAACCAACCCAAGCCAAGCCAAGCCAAGCCAAGCCAAGCCAAGCCAAGCCAATCCAACCCAAGCCAAGCCAAGCCAAGCCAAACCAAGCCAAGCCAAGCCAAGCCAAGCCAACCCAAGCCAAGCCAATCCAACCCAACCCAAGCCAAGCCAAGCCAAGCCAAGCCAAGCCAAGCCAAGCCAAGCCAAGCCAAGCCAAGCCAAGCCAAGCCAAGCCAGGCCAAGCCAAGCCAAGCCAAGCCAAGCCAAGCCAAGCCAAGCCAAGCCAAGCCAAGCCAAGCCAAGCCAAGCCAAGCCAAGCCAAGCCAAGCCAAGCCAAGCCAAGCCAAGCCAAACCAAGCCAAGCAAAGCCAAGCCAAGCCAAGCCAAGCCAAGCCAAGCCAAGATAAGCCAAACCAAGCCAAGCCAAGCCCAGCCAAGCCAAGCCAAGCCAAGCCAACCCAAGCCAAGCCAAGCCAAGCCAAGCCAAGCCAAGCCAAGCCAAGCCAAGACAAGCCAAGCCAAGCCAAGCCAAGCCAAGCCAAGCCAAGCCAAGCCAAGCCAAGCCAAGCCAAGCCAAGACAAGCCAAGCCAAGCCAAGCCAAGCCAAGCCAAGCCAAGTCAAGCCAAGCCAAGCCAAGCCAAGCCAACCCAAGCCAAGCCAAGCCAAGCTAAGTTAAGCCAACCCAAGCCAAGCCAAGCCAAGCCAAGCCAAGCCAACTCAAGCCAAGCCAAACCAAGCCAAGTTAAGCCAAGCCAAGCCAAGCCAACCCAGGCCAAGCCAAGCCAAGCCAACCCAAGCCAACCCAAGCCAAGCCAAGCCAAGCCAAGCCAAGACAAGCCAAGCCAAGCCAAGCCAAGCCAAGCCAAGCCAAGCCAAGCCAAGCCAAGCCAAGCCAAGCCAAGCCAAGCCAAGCCAAGCCAAGCCAAGCCAAGCCAAGCCAAGCCAAGCCAAGCCAAGCCAAGCCAAGCCAAGCCAAGCCAAGCCAAGCCAATCCAACCCAAGCCAAGCCAAGCCAAGCCAAGCCAAGCCAACCCAAGCCAAGCCAAGCCAAGCCAAGCAAACCCAAGCCAAGCCAAGCTAAGCCAAGCCAATCCAAGCCAAGCCAAGCCAAGCCAAGCCAAGCCAAGCCAAGCCAAGCCAAGCCAAGCCAAGCCAAGCCAACCCAAGCCAAGCCAAGCCAAGCCAAGCCAACCCAAGCCAATACAAGCCAAGCCAAGCCAATCCAAGCCAAGCCAAGCCAAGCCAAGCCAAGCCAAGCCAAGCCAAGCCAAGCCAAGCCAAGCCAAGCCAAGCCAAGCCAAGCCAAGCCAAGCCAAGCTAAGCCAAGCCAAGCCAAGCCAAGCCAAGCCAAGATAAGCCAAGCCAAGCCAAGCCAAGCCAAGCCAAGCCAAGAGAAGCCAAGCCAAGCCAATCCAACCCAAGCCAAGCCAAGCCAAGCCAAGCCAAGCCAAGCCAAGCCAAACCAAGCCAAGCCAAGCCAAGCCAAGCCAAGCCAAGCCAAGCCAAGCCAATCCAAGCCAAGCCAAGCCAAGCCAAGCCAAGCCAAGCCAAGCCAAGCCAAGCCAAGCTAAGCCAAGCCAAGTCAAGCCAAGCCAAGCCAAGATAAGCCAAGCCAAGCCAAGCCAAGCCAAGCCAAGCCAAGAGAAGCCAAGCCAAGCCAATCCAACCCAAGCCAAGCCAAGCCAAGCCAAGCCAAGCCAAGCCAAGCCAAGCCAAACCAAGCCAAGTTAACACAAGCCAAGCCAATCCAACCCAACCCAACCCAAGCCAACCCAAGCCAAGCCAAGCCAAGCCAAGCCAAGCCAAGCCAAGCCAAGCCAAGCCAAGCCAAGCCAAGCCAAACCAAGCCAAGCCAAGCCAAGCCAAGCCAATCCAACCCAAGCCAAGCCAAGCCAAGCTAATCCAACCCAAGCCAAGCCAAGCCAAGCCAAGCCAAGCCAAGCCAAGCCAAGCCATGCCAAGCCAACTCAAGCCAAGCCAATCCAACCCAACCCAACCCAAGCCAACCCAAGCCAAGCCAAGCCAAGCCAAGCCAAGCCAAGCCAAGCCAAGCCAAGCCAAGCCAAGCCAAGCCAAGCCAAGCCAAGCCAAGCCAAGCCAAGCCAAGCCAATCCAACCCAAGCCAAGCCAAGCCAAGCTAATCCAACCCAAGCCAAGCCAAGCCAAGCCAAGACAAGCCAAGCCAAGCCAAGCCATGCCAAGCCAACTCAAGCCAAGCCAATCCAACCCAACCCAACCCAAGCCAACCCAAGCCAAGCCAACCCAAGCCAAGCCAAACCAAGCCAAGCCAACCCAAGCCAAGCCAAGCCAAGCCAAGCCAAGACAAGCCAAGCCAAGCCAAGCCAAGCCAAGCCAAGCCAAGCCAAGCCAAGCCAAGCCAACCCAAGCCAAGCCAAGCCAAGCCAAGCCAAGCCAAGCCAAGCCAATCCAACCCAAGCCAAGCCAAGCCAAGCCAAACCAAGCCAAGCCAAGCCAAGCCAAGCCAACCCAAGCCAAGCCAATCCAACCCAACCCAAGCCAAGCCAAGCCAAGCCAAGCCAAGCCCAGCCAAGCCAAGCCAAGCCAAGCCAAGCCAAGCCAAACCAAGCCAAGCAAAGCCAAGCCAAGCCAAGCCAAGCCAAGCCAAGATAAGCCAAACCAAGCCAAGCCAAGCCCAGCCAAGCCAAGCCAAGCCAAGCCAACCCAAGCCAAGCCAAGCCAAGCCAAGCCAAGCCAAGCCAAGCCAAGCCAAGACAAGCCAAGCCAAGCCAAGCCAAGCCAAGCCAAGCCAAGTCAAGCCAAGCCAAGCCAAGCCAAGCCAAGCCAACCCAAGCCAAGCCAAGCCAAGTTAAGTTAAGCCAACCCAAGCCAAGCCAAGCCAAGCCAAGCCAAGCCAACTCAAGCCAAGCCAAGCCAAGCCAAGTTAAGCCAAGCCAAGCCAAGCCAAGCCAAGCCAAGCCAAGCCAAGCCAAGCCAAGCCAAGCCAAGCCAAGCCAAGCCAAGCCAAGCCAAGCCAAGCCAAGCCAAGCCAAGCCAAGCCAAGCCAAGCCAAGCCAAGCCAAGCCAAGCCAAGCCAAGCCAAGCCAAGCCAAGCCAAGCCAAGCCCAGCCGAGCCGAGCCAAGCCAAGCCAAACCAAGCCAAGCAAAGCCAAGCCAAGCCAAGCCAAGCCAAGCCAAGCCAAGCCAATCCAAGCCAAGCCAACTCAAGCCAAGCCAAGCCAAGCCAAGTTAAGCCAAGCCAAGCCAAGCCAAGCCAAGCCAAGCCAAGCCAAGCCAAGCCAAGCCAAGCCAAGCCAAGCCAATCCAACCCAACCCAAGCCAAGCCAAGCCAAGCCAAGCCAAGCCAAGCCAAGCCAAGCCAAGCCAAGCCAAGCCAAGCCAAGCCAAGCCAAGCCAAGCCAAGCCAAGCCAAGCCAAGCCAAGCCAAGCCAAGCCAAGCCAAGCCAAGCCAAGCCAAGCCAAGCCAAGCCAAGCCAAGCCAAGCCAAGCCAAGCCAAGCCAAGCCAAGCCAAGCCAAGCCAAACCAAGCCAAGCAAAGCCAAGCCAAGCCAAGCCAAGCCAAGCCAAGCCAAGATAAGCCAAACCAAGCCAAGCCAAGCCCAGCCAAGCCAAGCCAAGCCAAGCCAACCCAAGCCAAGCCAAGCCAAGCCAAGCCAAGCCAAGCCAAGCCAAGCCAAGCCAAGACAAGCCAAGCCAAGCCAAGCCAAGCCAAGCCAAGCCAAGTCAAGCCAAGCCAAGCCAAGCCAAGCCAAGCCAACCCAAGCCAAGCCAAGCCAAGCTAAGTTAAGCCAACCCAAGCCAAGCCAAGCCAAGCCAAGCCAAGCCAACTCAAGCCAAGCCAAGCCAAGCCAAGTTAAGCCAAGCCAAGCCAAGCCAACCCAGGCCAAGCCAAGCCAAGCCAACCCAAGCCAACCCAAGCCAAGCCAAGACTAGCCAAGCCATGTCAAGCCAAGCCAAGCCAAGCCAAGCCAAGCCAAGCCAAGCCAAGCCAAGCCAAGCCAAGCCAAGCCAAGCCAAGCCAAGACAAGCCAAGCCAAGCCAAGCCAAGCCAAGCCAAGCCAAGCCAAGCCAAGCCAAGCCAAGCCAAGCCAAGCCAAGCCAAGCCAAGCCAAGCCAAGCCAAGCCAAGCCAAGCAAAGCCAAGCCAAGCCAAGCCAAGCCAAGCCAAGCCAATCCAACCCAAGCCAAGCCAAGCCAAGCCAAGCCAAGCCAACCCAAGCCAAGCCAAGCCAAGCCAAGCAAACCCAAGCCAAGCCAAGCCAAGCCAAGCCAATCCAAGCCAAGCCAAGCCAAGCCAAGCCAAGCCAAGCCAAGCCAATCCAAGCCAAGCCAAGCCAAGCCAACCCAAGCCAAGCCAAGCCAAGCCAAGCCAACCCAAGCCAATACAAGCCAAGCCAAGCCAATCCAAGCCAAGCCAAGCCAAGCCAAGCCAAGCCAAGCCAAGCCAAGCCAAGCCAAGCCAAGCCAAGCCAAGCCAAGCCAAGCCAAGCCAAGCCAAGCCAAGCCAAGCCAAGCTAAGCCAAGCCAAGCCAAGCCAAGCCAAGCCAAGATAAGCCAAGCCAAGCCAAGCCAAGCCAAGCCAAGCCAAGAGAAGCCAAGCCAAGCCAATCCAACCCAAGCCAAGCCAAGCCAAGCCAAGCCAAGCCAAGCCAAGCCAAACCAAGCCAAGCCAAGCCAAGCCAAGCCAAGCCAAGCCAAGCCAAGCCAAGCCAAGCCAAGCCAAGCCAAGCCAAGCCAAGCCAAGCTAAGCCAAGCCAAGCCAAGCCAAGCCAAGCCAAGATAAGCCAAGCCAAGCCAAGCCAAGCCAAGCCAAGCCAAGAGAAGCCAAGCCAAGCCAATCCAACCCAAGCCAAGCCAAGCCAAGCCAAGCCAAGCCAAGCCAAGCCAAGCCAAACCAAGCCAAGTTAACACAAGCCAAGCCAATCCAACCCAACCCAACCCAAGCCAACCCAAGCCAAGCCAAGCCAAGCCAAGCCAAGCCAAGCCAAGCCAAGCCAAGCCAAGCCAAGCCAAGCCAAGCCAAGCTAATCCAACCCAAGCCAAGCCAAGCCAAGCCAAGCCAAGCCAAGCCAAGCCAAGCCATGCCAAGCCAACTCAAGCCAAGCCAATCCAACCCAACCCAACCCAAGCCAACCCAAGCCAAGCCAACCCAAGCCAAGCCAAACCAAGCCAAGCCAACCCAAGCCAAGCCAAGCCAAGCCAAGCCAAGACAAGCCAAGGCAAGCCAAGCCAAGCCAAGCCAAGCCAAGCCAAGCCAAGCCAAGCCAACCCAAGCCAAGCCAAGCCAAGCCAAGCCAAGCCAAGCCAAGCCAATCCAACCCAAGCCAAGCCAAGCCAAGCCAAACCAAGCCAAGCCAAGCCCAGCCAAGCCAAGCCAAGCCAAGCCAACCCAAGCCAAGCCAAGCCAAGCCAAGCCAAGCCAAGCCAAGCCAAGCCAAGACAAGCCAAGCCAAGCCAAGCCAAGCCAAGCCAAGCCAAGTCAAGCCAAGCCAAGCCAAGCCAAGCCAAGCCAACCCAAGCCAAGCCAAGCCAAGCTAAGTTAAGCCAACCCAAGCCAAGCCAAGCCAAGCCAAGCCAAGCCAACTCAAGCCAAGCCAAGCCAAGCCAAGTTAAGCCAAGCCAAGCCAAGCCAAGCCAAGCCAAGCCAAGCCAAGCCAAGCCAAGCTAAGTTAAGCCAACCCAAGCCAAGCCAAGCCAAGCCAAGCCAAGCCAACTCAAGCCAAGCCAAGCCAAGCCAAGTTAAGCCAAGCCAAGCCAAGCCAAGCCAAGCCAAGCCAAGCCAAGCCAAGCCAAGCCAAGCCAAGCCAAGCCAAGCCAAGCCAAGCCAAGCCAAGCCAAGCCAAGCCAAGCCAAGCCAAGCCAAGCCAAGCCAAGCCAAGCCAAGCCAAGCCAAGCCAAGCCAAGCCAAACCAAGCCAAGCCAAGCCAAGAGAAGCCAAGCCAAGCCAATCCAACCCAAGCCAAGCCAAGCCAAGCTAAGCCAAGCCAAGCCAGGCCAAGCCAAGCCAAGCCAAGCCAAGGCAAGCTAAGCCAAGCGAAGCCAGGCCAAACCAAGCCAAGCCAAGCCAAGGCAAGCCAACCTAAGCCAAGCCAAGCCAAGCCAAACCAAGCCAAGCTACGCCAAGCCAAGCCAGGCCAAACCAAGCCAAGCCAAGCACAGGCAAGCCAACCTAAGCCAAGCCCAGCCAAGCCAAGCCAAGCCAAGCCAAACCAAGCCAAGCCAAGCCAGGCCAGGCCAGGCCAGGCCAAGCCAAGCCAAGCCAAGCCAAGCCAAGCCAAGACAAGCCAAGCCAAGCCAAGCCAAGCCAAGCAAAGTCAAGTTAACCCAAGCCAAGCCTAGCGAAGCCAAGCCAAGCCAAGCCAAGCCAAGCCAAGTCAAGCCAAGCCAAACCAAGCCCAGCCAAGCCAAGCCAAGCCAAGCTAAGTCAAGCCAAGCCAGGCCAAGCCAAGCCAAGCCAAGCCAAGGCAAGCTAAGTCAAGCCAAGCCAGGCCAAACCAAGCCAAGCCAAGCCAAGGCAAGCCAACCCAAGCCAAGCCAAGCCAAGCCAAGCCAAGTTAAGCCAAACCAAGCCAAGCAAAGTTAAGCCAAGCCAAGCCAAGCCAGGCCAAGCCAAACCAAGCCAAACCAAGGCAAGCTAAGCCAAACCAAGCCAGGCCAAACCAAGCCAAGCCAAGCCAAGGCAAGCCAACCCAAGCCAAGCCAAGCCAAGCCAAGCCAAGCCAAGCCAAGCCAAGCCAAGCCAAGCCAAACCAAGCCAAGCAAAGCCAAGCCAAGCCAAGCCAAGCCAAGCCAAGATAAGCCAAACCAAGCCAAGCCAAGCCAAGCCATGCCAAGCCAAGCCAAGCCAATACAAGCCAAGCCAAGTCAAGCCAACCCAAGCCAAGCCAAGCCAAGCCAAGCTAAGCCAAGCCAAGCCAAGACAATCCAAGCCAAGCCAAGCCAAGCCAAGCCAAGCTAAGCCAAGAGAAGCCAAGCCAAGCCAATCCAACCCAAGCCAAGTCAAGCCAAGCCAATCCAAGCCAAGCCAAGCCAAGCCAAGCCAAGCAAAGCTAAAATAAATGAAACCAAGCCATGCCAAGCCAAGACAAGCCAAACCAAGCCAAGCCAAGCCAAGCCAACCCAAGACAAGCCAAGCCAAGCCAAGCCAAGCCAAGCCAAGCCAAGCCAAGCCAAGCCAAGCCAAGCCAAGCCAAGCTAAGCCAAGCCAAGCCAAGCCAAGACAAGCCAAGCCAAGCCAAGCCAACCCAAGCCAAGCCAAGCCAAGAGAAGCCAAGCCAAGCCAAGCCAAGCCAAGCCAAGCCAAGCCAAGCCAAGCCAAGCCAAGCCAAGCCAAGCTAAGCCAAGCCAAGCCAAGACAAGCCAAGCCAAGCCAAGCCAACCCAAGCCAAGCCAAGCCAAGAGAAGCCAAGCCAAGCCAAGCCAAGACAAGTTAAGCCAACCCAAGCCAAGCCAAGCCAAGCCAAGCCAAGCCAAGCCAAACCAAGCCAAGCCAAGCCAAGCCAAGACAAGCCAAGCCAAGCCCAGCCAAGCCAAGCCAAGCCAAGCCAACCCAAGCCAAGCCAAGCCAAGTTAAGCCAACCCAAGCCAAGCCAAGCCAAGCCAAACCAAGCCAACCCAAACGAAGCCAAGCCAAGCCAATACAAGCCAAGCCAAGCCAAGCCAAGCCAAGCCAAGCCAAGCCAAGCCAAGCCAAGCCAATCCAAGCCCAGACAAGCCAAGCCAAGCCAAGCCAAGCCAACCCAAGCCAAGCCAAGCCAAGCCAAGTTAAGCCAACCCAAGCCAAGCCAAGTCAAGCCAAGCCAAGCCAACCCAAGCCAAGCCAAGCCAAGCCAAGCCAAGCCAAGCCAAGCCCAGCCAAGCCAAGCCAAGCCAAGCCAAGCCAAGCCAAGCCAAGCCAAGCCAAGCCAAGCCAAGCCAAGCCAAGCCAAGCCAAGCCAAGCCAAGCCAAGCCAAGCCAAGCCAAGCCAAGCCAAGCCAAGCCAAGCCAAGCCAAGCCAAGCTAAAATAAATGAAACCAAGCCACGCCAAGCCAAGCCAAGCCAAACCAAGCCAAGCCAAGCCAAGCCAAGCCAAGCCATCCAAGCCAAGCCAAGCCAAGCCAAGCCAAGCCAAGCCAAGCCAAGATAAGCCAAGCCAAGCCAATACAAGCCAAGCCAAGCCAAGCCAAGCCAAGCCAAGCCAAGCCAAGCCAAGCCAAGCCAAGCCAAGCCAAGCCAAGCCAAGCCAAGCCAAGCCAAGCCAAGCCAAGCCAAGCCAAGCCAAGCCAAGCCAAGCCAAGCCAAGCCAAGCCAAGCCAAGCCAAGCCAAGCCAAGCCAAGCCAAGCCAAGCCAAGCCAAGCCAAGCCAAGCCAAGCCAAGCCAAGCCAAGCCAAGCCAAGCCAAGCCAAGCCAAGCCAAGCCAAGCCAAGCCAAGCCAAGCCAAGCCAAGCCAAGTAAAGCCAAGCTAAGCCAAGCCAAGCCAAGCCAAGCCAAGTCAAGCCAAGCCAAGCCAAGCCAAGCCAAGCCAAGCCAAGCCAAGCCAAGCCAAGCCAAGCCAAGCCAAACCAAGCCAAGCCAAGCCAAGCCAAGCCAAGCCAAGCCAAGCCAAGCCAAGCCAAGCCAAGCCAAGCCAAGCCAAGCCAAGCCAAGCCAAGCCAAGCCAAGCCAAGCCAAGCCAAGCCAAGGAAAGCCAAGCTAAGCCAAGCCAAGCCAAGCCAAGCCAAGTCAAGCCAAGCCAAGCCAAGCCAAGCCAAGCCAAGCCAAGCCAAGCCAAGCCAAGCCAAGCCAAGCCAAGCCAAGCCAAGCCAAGCCAAGCCAAGCCAAGCCAAGCCAAGCCAAGCAAAGCCAAGCCAAGCCAAGCCAAGCCAAGTCAAGCCAAGCCAATCCAACCCAAGCCAAGCCAAGCCAAGCCAAGCCAAGCCAACCGAAGCCAAGCCAAGCCAAGCCAAGCCAACCCAAGCCAAGCCAAGCCAAGCCAAGCCAATCCAAGCCAAGCCAAGCCAAGCCAAGCCAAGCCAAGCCAAGCCAAGCCAAGCCAAGCCAAGCCAAGCCAACCCAAGCCAAGCCAAGCCAAGCCAAGCCAACCCAAGCCAAGCCAAGCCAAGCCAAGCCAATCCAAGCCAAGCCAAGCCAAGCCAAGCCAAGCCAAGCCAAGCCAAGCCAAGCCAAGCCAAGCCAAGCCAAGCCAAGCCAAGCCAAGCCAAGCTAAGCCAAGCCAAGCCAAGCCAAGCCAAGCCAAGATAAGCCAAGCCAAGCCAAGCCAAGCCAAGCCAAGCCAAGAGAAGCCAAGCCAAGCCAATCCAACCCAAGCCAAGCCAAGCCAAGCCAAGCCAAGACAAGCCAAGCCAAACCAAGCCAAGCCAACACAAGCCAAGCCAATCCAACCCAACCCAACCCAAGCCAACCCAAGCCAAGCCAAGCCAAGCCAAGCCAAGCCAAGCCAAGCCAAGCCAAGCCAAGCCAAGCCAAGCCAAGCCAAGCCAAGCCAAGCCAAGCCAAGCCAAGCCAATCCAACCCAAGCCAAGCCAAGCCAAGCTAATCCAACCCAAGCCAAGCCAAGCCAAGCCAAGCCAAGCCAAGCCAAGCCAAGCCAAGCCAAGCCAAGCCAACTCAAGCCAAGCCAATCCAACCCAACCCAACCCAAGCCAACCCAAGCCAAGCCAACCCAAGCCAACCCAAGCCAAGCCAAGCCAAGCCAAGCCAAGCCAAGCCAAGCAAAGCCAAGCCAAGCCAAGCCAAGCCAAGCCAAGCCAAGCCAATCCAACCCAAGCCAAGCCAAGCCAAGCCAAGCCAAGCCAACCCAAGCCAAGCCAAGCCAACCCAAGCCAAGCCAAGCCAAGCCAAGCCAAGCCAAGCCAAGCAAAGCCAAGCCAAGCCAAGCCAAGCCAAGCCAAGCCAAGCCAATCCAACCCAAGCCAAGCCAAGCCAAGCCAAGCCAAGCCAACCCAAGCCAAGCCAAGCCAACCCAAGCCAAGCCAAGCCAAGCCAAGCCAATCCAAGCCAAGCCAAGCCAAGCCAAGCCAAGCCAAGCCAAGCCAAGCCAAGCCAAGCCAAGCCAAGCCAACCCAAGCCAAGCCAAGCCAAGCCAAGCCAACCCAAGTCAAGCCAAGCCAAGCCAAGCCAATCCAAGCCAAGCCAAGCCAAGCCAAGCCAAGCCAAGCCAAGCCAAGCCAAGCCAAGCCAAGCCAAGCCAAGCCAAGCCAAGCCAAGCCAAGCCAAGCCAAGCTAAGCCAAGCCAAGCCAAGCCAAGCCAAGCCAAGATAAGCCAAGCCAAGCCAAGCCAAGCCAAGCCAAGCCAAGAGAAGCCAAGCCAAGCCAATCCAACCCAAGCCAAGCCAAGCCAAGCCAAGCCAAGCCAAGCCAAGCCAAGCCAAACCAAGCCAAGCCAACACAAGCCAAGCCAATCCAACCCAACCCAACCCAAGCCAACCCAAGCCAAGCCAAGCCAAGCCAAGCCAAGCCAAGCCAAGCCAAGCCAAGCCAAGCCAAGCCAAGCCAAGCCAAGCCAAGCCAAGCCAAGCCAATCCAACCCAAGCCAAGCCAAGCCAAGCTAATCCAACCCAAGCCAAGCCAAGCCAAGCCAAGCCAAGCCAAGCCAAGCCAACTCAAGCCAAGCCAATCCAACCCAACCCAACCCAAGCCAACCCAAGCCAAGCCAACCCAAGCCAAGCCAAACCAAGCCAAGCCAACCCAAGCCAAGTCAAGCCAAGCCAAGCCAAGACAAGCCAAGCCAAGCCAAGCCAAGCCAAGCCAAGCCAAGCCAAGCCAAGCCAAGCCAAGCCAAGCCAACCCAAGCCAAGCCAAGCCAAGCCAAGCCAACCCAAGCCAAGCCAATCCAACCCAAGCCAAGCCAAGCCAAGCCAAACCAAGCCAAGCCAAGCCAAGCCAAGCCAACCCAAGCCAAGCCAATCCAACCCAACCCAAGCCAAGCTAAGCCAAGCCAAGCCAAGCCAAGCCAAGCCAAACCAAGCCAAGCCAAGCCAAGCCAAGCCAAGCCAAGCCAAGCCAAGCCAAGCCAAGCCAAGCCAAGCCAAGCCAAGCCAAGCCAAGCCAAGCCAAGCCAAGCCAAGCCAAGCCAAGCCAAGCCAAGCCAAGCCAAGCCAAGCCAAGCCAAGCCAAGCCAAGCCAAGCCAAGCCAAGCCAAGCCAAGCCAAGCCAAGCCAAGCCAAGCCAAGCCAAGCCAAGCCAAGCCAAGCCAAGCCAAGCCAAGCCAAGCCAAGCCAAGCCAAGCCAAGCCAAGCCAAGCCAAGCCAAGCCAAGCCAAGCCAAGCCAAGCCAAGCCAAGCCAAGCCAAGCCAAGCCAAGCCAAGCCAAGCCAAGCCAAGCCAAGCCAAGCCAAGCCAAGCCAAGCCAAGCCAAGCCAAGCCAAGCCAAGCCAAGCCAAGCCAAGCCAAGCCAAGCCAAGCCAAGCCAAGCCAAGCCAAGCCAAGCCAAGCCAAGCCAAGCCAAGCCAAGCCAAGCCAAGATAAGCCAAGCCAAGCCAAGCCAAGCCAAGCCAAGCCAAGCCAAGCCAAGCCAAGCCAAGCCAAGCCAAGATAAGCCAAGCCAAGCCAAGCCAAGCCAAGCCAAGCCAAGCCAAGCCAAGCCAAACCAAGCCAAGCCAAGCCAAGCCAAGCCAAGCCAAGCCAAGCCAAGCCAAGCCAAGCCAAGCCAAGCCAAGCCAAGCCAAGCCAAGCCAAGCCAACCCAAGCCAAGCCAAGCCAAGCCAAGCCAAGCCAAGCCAAGCCAAGCCAAGCCAAGCCAAGCCAAGCCAAACCAAACCAAGCCAAGCCAAGCCAAGCCAAGCCAAGCCAAGCCAAGCCAAGCCAAGCCAAGCCAAGCCAAGCCAAGCCAAGCCAAGCCGAGCCAAGCCAAGTCAAGCCAATCCAAGCCAAGCAAAGTCAAGCTAAACCAAGCCAAGCCAAGCCAAGCCAAGCCAAGCCAAGCCAAGCCAAGCCAAGCCAAGCCAAACCAAGCCTAGCCAAGCCAAGCCAAGCCAAGCTAAGCCAAGCCAAGCCAGGCCAAGCCAAGCCAAGCCAAGGCAAGCTAAGCCAAGCCAAGCCAGGCCAAACCAAGCCAAGCCAAACCAAGGCAAGCCAACCCAAGTCCTGCCAAGCCAAGTCAAGCCAAGCCAAGCCAAGCTAAGCCAAGCCAAGCCAGGCCAAGCCAAGCCAAGCCAAGCCAAGGCAAGCTAAGCCAAGCCAAGCCAGGCCAAGCCAAGCCAAGCCAAACCAAGCCAAGCCAAGTCAAGCCAAGCCAAGCCAAGCCAAGCCAAGCCAATCCAAGCCAAGCCAAGCAAAGCCAAGCCAAGCCAAGTCAAGCCAAGCCAAGCCAAGCCAAGCCATGCCAAGCCAAGCCAAGCCAGGCCAAGCCAAGCCAAGCCAAGCCAAGGCAAGCTAAGCCATGCCAAGCCAAGCCAAGCCAAGCTAAGCCAAGCCAAACCAAGCCAAGCCAAGCCAAGCCAAGCCAAGTCAAATCAAGGCAAGCCAACCCAAGCCAAGCCAAGAAAAACCAAGCCAAGTCAAGCCAAGCCAAACCAAGCCAAGCAAAGCCAAGCCAAGCCAAGCCAAGCCAGGCCAAGCCAAGCCAAGCCAAGGCAAGCTAGGCCAAACCAAGCCAATGCAAGCCAACCTAAGCCAACCCAAGCCAAGCCAAGCCAATCCAAGCCCAGACAAGCCAAGCCAAGCCAAGCCAAGCCAACCCAAGCCAAGCCAAGCCAAGCCAAGTTAAGCCAACCCAAGCCAAGCCAAGTCAAGCCAAGAAAAACCAAGCCAAGTCAAGCCAAGCCAAACCAAGCCAAGCCAAGCCAAGCCAAGCCAAGCCAACCCAAGCCAAGCCAAGCCAAGCCAAGTTAAGCCAACCCAAGCCAAGCCAAGCCAAGCCAAGAAAAACCAAGCCAAGTCAAGCCAAGCCAAACCAAGCCAAGCAAAGCCAAGCCAAGCCAAGCCAAGCCAAGCCAAGCCAAGCCAAGCCAAGCCAAGCCAAGCCAAGCCAAGCCAAGCCAAGCCAAGCCAAGCCAAGCCAAGCCAAGCCAAGCCAAGCCAAGCCAAGCCAAGCCAAGCCAAGCCAAGCCAAGCCAAGCCAAGCCAAGCCAAGCCAAGATAAGCCAAGCCAAGCCAAGCCAAGCCAAGCCAAGCCAAGCCAAGCCAAGCCAAGCCAAGCCAAGCCAAGATAAGCCAAGCCAAGCCAAGCCAAGCCAAGCCAAGCCAAGCCAAGCCAAGCCAAACCAAGCCAAGCCAAGCCAAGCCAAGCCAAGCCAAGCCAAGCCAAGCCAAGCCAAGCCAAGCCAAGCCAAGCCAAGCCAAGCCAAGCCAAGCCAAGCCAACCCAAGCCAAGCCAAGCCAAGCCAAGCCAAGCCAAGCCAAGCCAAGCCAAGCCAAGCCAAGCCAAGCCAAACCAAACCAAGCCAAGCCAAGCCAAGCCAAGCCAAGCCAAGCCAAGCCAAGCCAAGCCAAGCCAAGCCAAGCCAAGCCAAGCCAAGCCGAGCCAAGCCAAGTCAAGCCAATCCAAGCCAAGCAAAGTCAAGCTAAACCAAGCCAAGCCAAGCCAAGCCAAGCCAAGCCAAGCCAAGCCAAGCCAAGCCAAGCCAAACCAAGCCTAGCCAAGCCAAGCCAAGCCAAGCTAAGCCAAGCCAAGCCAGGCCAAGCCAAGCCAAGCCAAGGCAAGCTAAGCCAAGCCAAGCCAGGCCAAACCAAGCCAAGCCAAACCAAGGCAAGCCAACCCAAGTCCTGCCAAGCCAAGTCAAGCCAAGCCAAGCCAAGCTAAGCCAAGCCAAGCCAGGCCAAGCCAAGCCAAGCCAAGCCAAGGCAAGCTAAGCCAAGCCAAGCCAGGCCAAGCCAAGCCAAGCCAAACCAAGCCAAGCCAAGTCAAGCCAAGCCAAGCCAAGCCAAGCCAAGCCAATCCAAGCCAAGCCAAGCAAAGCCAAGCCAAGCCAAGTCAAGCCAAGCCAAGCCAAGCCAAGCCATGCCAAGCCAAGCCAAGCCAGGCCAAGCCAAGCCAAGCCAAGCCAAGGCAAGCTAAGCCATGCCAAGCCAAGCCAAGCCAAGCTAAGCCAAGCCAAACCAAGCCAAGCCAAGCCAAGCCAAGCCAAGTCAAATCAAGGCAAGCCAACCCAAGCCAAGCCAAGAAAAACCAAGCCAAGTCAAGCCAAGCCAAACCAAGCCAAGCAAAGCCAAGCCAAGCCAAGCCAAGCCAGGCCAAGCCAAGCCAAGCCAAGGCAAGCTAGGCCAAACCAAGCCAATGCAAGCCAACCTAAGCCAACCCAAGCCAAGCCAAGCCAATCCAAGCCCAGACAAGCCAAGCCAAGCCAAGCCAAGCCAACCCAAGCCAAGCCAAGCCAAGCCAAGTTAAGCCAACCCAAGCCAAGCCAAGTCAAGCCAAGCCAAGCCAAGCCAAGCCAAGCCAAGCTAAGCCAAGCCAAGCCAAGCCAAGCCAAGCCAAGCCAAGCCAAGCCCAGCCAAGCCAAGCCAAGCCAAGCCAAGCCAAGCCAAGCCAAGCCAAGCCAAGCCAAGCCAAGCCAAGCCAAGCCAAGCCAAGCCAAGCCAAGCCAAGCCAAGCCAAGCCAAGCCAAGCCAAGCCAAGCCAAGCCAAACCAAGCCAAGCCAAGCCAAGAGAAGCCAAGCCAAGCCAATCCAACCCAAGCCAAGCCAAGCCAAGCTAAGCCAAGCCAAGCCAGGCCAAGCCAAGCCAAGCCAAGCCAAGGCAAGCTAAGCCAAGCGAAGCCAGGCCAAACCAAGCCAAGCCAAGCCAAGGCAAGCCAACCTAAGCCAAGCCAAGCCAAGCCAAGCCAAACCAAGCCAAGCTACGCCAATCCAAGCCAGGCCAAACCAAGCCAAGCCAAGCCCAGGCAAGCCAACCTAAGCCAAGCCCAGCCAAGACAAGACAAGCCAAGCCAAGCCAAACCAAGCCAAGCCAAGCCAGGCCAGGCCAGGCCAGGCCAAGCCAAGCCAAGCCAAGCCAAGCCAAGCCAAGCCAAGCCAAGACAAGCCAAGCCAAGCCAAGCCAAGCCAAGCAAAGTCAAGTTAACCCAAGCCAAGCCTAGCGAAGCCAAGCCAAGCCAAGCCAAGCCAAGCCAAGTCAAGCCAAGCCAAACCAAGCCCAGCCAAGCCAAGCCAAGCCAAGCCAAGCTAAGTCAAGCCAAGCCAGGCCAAGCCAAGCCAAGCCAAGCCAAGGCAAGCTAAGTCAAGCCAAGCCAGGCCAAACCAAGCCAAGCCAAGCCAAGGCAAGCCAACCCAAGCCAAGCCAAGCCAAGCCAAGCCAAGCCAAGCCAAGCCAAATCAAGCCAAGCAAAGCCAAGCCAAGCCAAGTCAAGCCAGGCCAAGCCAAGCCAAGCCAAGCCAAGGCAAGCTAAGCCAAACCAAGCCAGGCCAAACCAAGCCAAGCCAAGCCAAGGCAAGCCAACCCAAGCCAACCCAAGCCAAGCCAAGCCAAGCCAAGCCAAGCCAAGCCAAGCCAAGCCAAGCCAAACCAAGCCAAGCAAAGCCAAGCCAAGCCAAGCCAAGCCAAGATAAGCCAAACCAAGCCAAGCCAAGCCAAGCCATGCCAAGCCAAGCCAAGCCAATACAAGCCAAGCCAAGTCAAGCCAACCCAAGCCAAGCCAAGCCAAGCCAAGCTAAGCCAAGCCAAGCCAAGACAATCCAAGCCAAGCCAAGCCAAGCCAAGCCAAGCCAAGCCAAGAGAAGCCAAGCCAAGCCAATCCAACCCAAGCCAAGCCAAGCCAAGCCAAGCCAAGCCAACCAAGCCAAGCCAAGCCAAGCAAAGCTAAAATAAATGAAACCAAGCCATGCCAAGCCAAGACAAGCCAAACCAAGCCAAGCCAAGCCAAGCCAACCCAAGACAAGCCAAGCCAAGCCAATCCAAGCCAAGCCAAGCCAAGCCAAGCCAAGCCAAGTGAAGCCAAGCCAAGCCAAGCTAAGCCAAGCCAAGCCAAGACAAGCCAAGCCAAGCCAAGCCAAGCCAAGCCAAGCCAAGCCAAGAGAAGCCAAGCCAAGCCAAGCCAAGACAAGTTAAGCCAACCCAAGCCAAGCCAAGCCAAGCCAAGCCAAGCCAAGCCAAACCAAGCCAAGCCAAGCCAAGCCAAGCCAAGCCAAGCCAAGCCCAGCCAAGCCAAGCCAAGCCAACCCAAGCCAAGCCAAGCCAAGTTAAGCCAACCCAAGCCAAGCCAAGCCAAGCCAAACCAAGCCAACCCAAACCAAGCCAAGCCAAGCCAATACAAGCCAAGCCAAGCCAAGCCAAGCCAAGCCAAGCCAAGCCAAGCCAATCCAAGCCCAGACAAGCCAAGCCAAGCCAAGCCAACCCAAGCCAAGCCAAGCCAAGCCAAGTTAAGCCAACCCAAGCCAAGCCAAGTCAAGCCAAGCCAAGCCAACCCAAGCCAAGCCAAGCCAAGCCAAGCCAAGCCAAGCCAAGCCAAGCCAAGCCAAGCCCAGCCAAGCCAAGCCAAGCCAAGCCAAGCCAAGCCAAGCCAAGCCAAGCCAAGCCAAGCCAAGCCAAGCCAAGCCAAGCCAAGCCAAGCCAAGCCAAGCCAAGCCAAGCCAAGTCAAGCCAAGCCAAGCCAAGCCAAGCCAAGCCAAGCCAAGCCAAGCCAAGCCAAGCCAAGCTAAAATAAATGAAACCAAGCCACGCCAAGCCAAGCCAAGCCAAGCCAATCCAAGCCCAGACAAGCCAAGCCAAGCCAAGCCAAGCCAACCCAAGCCAAGCCAAGCCAAGCCAAGTTAAGCCAACCCAAGCCAAGCCAAGTCAAGCCAAGCCAAGCCAACGCAAGCCAAGCCAAGCCAAGCCAAGCCAAGCCAAGCCAAGCCAAGCCAAGCCAAGCCAAGCCAAGCCAAGCCAAGCCCAGCCAAGCCAAGCCAAGCCAAGCCAAGCCAAGCCAAGCCAAGCCAAGCCAAGCCAAGCCAAGCCAAGCCAAGCCAAGCCAAGCCAAGCCAAGCCAAGCCAAGCTAAAATAAATGAAACCAAGCCACGCCAAGCCAAGCCAAGCCAAACCAAGCCAAGCCAAGCCAAGCCAAGCCAAGCCATCCAAGCCAAGCCAAGCCAAGCCAAGCCAAGCCAAGCCAAGCCAAGATAAGCCAAACCAAGCCAAGCCAAGCCAAGCCAAGCCAAGCCAAGCCAAGGCAATACAAGCCAAACCAAGCCAAGCCAAGACAAGCCAAGCCAAGCCAAGACAAGCCAAGCCAAGCCAAGCCAAGCCAAGCCAAGATAAGCGAAGCCAAGCAAAGCCAAGCCAAGCCAAGCCAAGATAAGCCAAGCCAAGCCAAGCCAAGCCAAGCCAAGCCAAGCCAACGCAAGCCAAGATAAGCCAAACCAAGCCAAGCCAAGCCAAGTCAAGCCAAGCCAAGCCAAGCCGAGCCGAGCCAAACCAAGCCAAGCCAAGCCAAGCCAAGCCAAGCCAAGCCAAGCCCAGCCAAGCCAAGCCAAGCCAAGCCAACCCAACCCAAGCCAAGCCAAGCTAAGTTAAGCCAAGCCAAGCCAAGCCAAGCCAAGCCTAGCCAAGCCAAGCCAACCCAAGCCGAGCCGAGCCGAGCCGAGCCAAGCCAAGCCAAGCCAAGCCAAGTAAAGCCAAGCCAAGCCAAGCCAAGCCAAGCCAAGCCCAGCCAAGCCAAGCCAAGCCAAGCCAACCCAAGCCAAGCCAAGCCAAGCCAAGCCAAGGCAAACCAAGCCAAGCCAAGCCAAGCCAAGCCAAGCCAAGCCAAGCCAAGCCAAGCCAAGCCAAATCAAGCCAAGCCAAGCCAAGCCAAGCCAACCCAAGCCAAGCCAAGCCAAGCTAAGTTAAGCCAACCCAAGCCAAGCCAAGCCAAGCCAAGCCAAGCCAACTCAAGCCAAGCCAAGCCAAGCCAAGCCAAGCCAAGCCAAGCCAAGCCAAGCCATGCCAAGCCAAGCCAAGCCAAACCAAGCCAAGCTACGCCAAGCCAAGCCAGCCCAAACCAAGCCAAGCCAGGCCCAGGCAAGCCAACCTCAGCCAACCCAAGCCAAGCCAAGCCAAGCTAAGTTAAGCCAACCCAAGCCAAGCCAAGCCAAGCCAAGCCAAGCCAACTCAAGCCAAGCCAAGCCAAGCCAAGCCAAGCCAAGCCAAGCCAAGCCAAGCCAACTCAAGCCAAGCCAAGCCAAGCCAAGCCAAGCCGAGCCGAGCCAAACCAAGCCAACCCAAGCCAAGCCAAGCCAAGCCAAGCCAAGCCAACTCAAGCCAAGCCAAGCCAAGCCAAGCCAAGCCGAGCCGAGCCAAACCAATCCAAGCCAAGCCAAGCCAAGCCAAGCCAAGCCAAGCCCAGCCAAGCCAAGCCAAGCCAAGCCAACCCAACCCAAGCCAAGCCAAGCTAAGTTAAGCCAAGCCAAGCCAAGCCAAGCCAAGCCAAGCCAAGCCAAGCCAACCCAACCCAAGCCAAGCCAAGCTAAGTTAAGCCAAGCCAAGCCAAGCCAAGCCAAGCCAAGCCAACTCAAGCCAAGCCAAGCCAAGCCAAGCCAAGCCAAGCCAAGCCAAGCCAAGCCATGCCAAGCCAAGCCAAGCCAAACCAAGCCAAGCTACGCCAAGCCAAGCCAGCCCAAACCAAGCCAAGCCAGGCCCAGGCAAGCCAACTCAAGCCAAGCCAAGCCAAGCCAAGCCAAGCCAAGCCAAGCCAAGCCAAGCCATGCCAAGCCAAGCCAAGCCAAGCCAAGCAAAGCCAAGCCAAGCCAAGCCAAGATAAGCCAAGCCAAGCAAAGCCAAGCCAAGCCAAGCCAAGCCAAGCCAAGCCAAGCCAAGCAAAGTCAAGTTAACCCAAGCCAAGCCTAGCGAAGCCAAGCCAAGCCAAGCCAAGTCAAGCCAAGCCAAACCAAGCCCAGCCAAGCCAAGCCAAGCCAAGCCAAGCTAAGTCAAGCCAAGCCAGGCCAAGCCAAGCCAAGCCAAGCCAAGGCAAGCTAAGTCAAGCCAAGCCAGGCCAAACCAAGCCAAGCCAAGCCAAGGCAAGCCAACCCAAGCCAAGCCAAGCCAAGCCAAGCCAAGCCAAGCCAAGCCAAATCAAGCCAAGCAAAACCAAGCCAAGCCAAGTCAAGCCAGGCCAAGCCAAGCCAAGCCAAGCCAAGGCAAGCTAAGCCAAACCAAGCCAGGCCAAACCAAGCCAAGCCAAGCCAAGGCAAGCCAACCCAAGCCAAGCCAAGCCAAGCCAAGCCAAGCCAAGCCAAGCCAAGCCAAGCCAAGCCAAGCCAAACCAAGCCAAGCAAAGCCAAGCCAAGCCAAGCCAAGCCAAGATAAGCCAAACCAAGCCAAGCCAAGCCAAGCCATGCCAAGCCAAGCCAAGCCAATACAAGCCAAGCCAAGTCAAGCCAACCCAAGCCAAGCCAAGCCAAGCCAAGCTAAGCCAAGCCAAGCCAAGACAATCCAAGCCAAGCCAAGCCAAGCCAAGCCAAGCCAAGCCAAGAGAAGCCAAGCCAAGCCAATCCAACCCAAGCCAAGCCAAGCCAAGCCAAGCCAAGCCAACCAAGCCAAGCCAAGCCAAGCAAAGCTAAAATAAATGAAACCAAGCCATGCCAAGCCAAGACAAGCCAAACCAAGCCAAGCCAAGCCAAGCCAACCCAAGACAAGCCAAGCCAAGCCAAGCCAAGCCAAGCCAAGCCAAGCCAAGCCAAGTGAAGCCAAGCCAAGCCAAGCTAAGCCAAGCCAAGCCAAGACAAGCCAAGCCAAGCCAAGCCAAGCCAAGCCAAGCCAAGCCAAGAGAAGCCAAGCCAAGCCAAGCCAAGACAAGTTAAGCCAACCCAAGCCAAGCCAAGCCAAGCCAAGCCAAGCCAAGCCAAACCAAGCCAAGCCAAGCCAAGCCAAGCCAAGCCAAGCCAAGCCCAGCCAAGCCAAGCCAAGCCAACCCAAGCCAAGCCAAGCCAAGTTAAGCCAACCCAAGCCAAGCCAAGCCAAGCCAAACCAAGCCAACCCAAACCAAGCCAAGCCAAGCCAATACAAGCCAAGCCAAGCCAAGCCAAGCCAAGCCAAGCCAAGCCAAGCCAAGCCAATCCAAGCCCAGACAAGCCAAGCCAAGCCAAGCCAACCCAAGCCAAGCCAAGCCAAGCCAAGTTAAGCCAACCCAAGCCAAGCCAAGTCAAGCCAAGCCAAGCCAACCCAAGCCAAGCCAAGCCAAGCCAAGCCAAGCCAAGCCAAGCCAAGCCAAGCCAAGCCAAGCCCAGCCAAGCCAAGCCAAGCCAAGCCAAGCCAAGCCAAGCCAAGCCAAGCCAAGCCAAGCCAAGCCAAGCCAAGCCAAGCCAAGCCAAGCCAAGCCAAGCCAAGCCAAGCCAAGCCAAGCCAAGCCAAGCCAAGCCAAGTCAAGCCAAGCCAAGCCAAGCCAAGCCAAGCCAAGCCAAGCCAAGCTAAAATAAATGAAACCAAGCCACGCCAAGCCAAGCCAAGCCAAGCCAATCCAAGCCCAGACAAGCCAAGCCAAGCCAAGCCAAGCCAACCCAAGCCAAGCCAAGCGAAGCCAAGTTAAGCCAACCCAAGCCAAGCCAAGTCAAGCCAAGCCAGGCCAACGCAAGCCAAGCCAAGCCAAGCCAAGCCAAGCCAAGCCAAGCCAAGCCAAGCCAAGCCAAGCCAAGCCAAGCCAAGCCAAGCCCAGCCAAGCCAAGCCAAGCCAAGCCAAGCCAAGCCAAGCCAAGCCAAGCCAAGCCAAGCCAAGCCAAGCCAAGCCAAGCCAAGCCAAGCCAAGCTAAAATAAATGAAACCAAGCCACGCCAAGCCAAGCCAAGCCAAACCAAGCCAAGCCAAGCCAAGCCAAGCCAAGCCATCCAAGCCAAGCCAAGCCAAGCCAAGCCAAGCCAAGCCAAGCCAAGATAAGCCAAACCAAGCCAAGCCAAGCCAAGCCAAGCCAAGCCAAGCCAAGGCAATACAAGCCAAACCAAGCCAAGCCAAGACAAGCCAAGCCAAGCCAAGCCAAGCCAAGCCAAGCCAAGCCAAGCCAAGCCAAGATAAGCGAAGCCAAGCAAAGCCAAGCCAAGCCAAGCCAAGATAAGCCAAGCCAAGCCAAGCCAAGCCAAGCCAAGCCAAGCCAACGCAAGCCAAGATAAGCCAAACCAAGCCAAGCCAAGCCAAGTCAAGCCAAGCCAAGCCAAGCCGAGCCGAGCCAAACCAAGCCAAGCCAAGCCAAGCCAAGCCAAGCCAAGCCAAGCCCAGCCAAGCCAAGCCAAGCCAAGCCAACCCAACCCAAGCCAAGCCAAGCTAAGTTAAGCCAAGCCAAGCCAAGCCAAGCCAAGCCTAGCCAAGCCAAGCCAACCCAAGCCGAGCCGAGCCGAGCCGAGCCAAGCCAAGCCAAGCCAAGCCAAGTAAAGCCAAGCCAAGCCAAGCCAAGCCAAGCCAAGCCCAGCCAAGCCAAGCCAAGCCAAGCCAACCCAAGCCAAGCCAAGCCAAGCCAAGCCAAGGCAAGCCAAGCCAAGCCAAGCCAAGCCAAGCCAAGCCAAGCCAAGCCAAGCCAAGCCAAGCCAAGTCAAGCCAAGCCAAGCCAAGCCAAGCCAACCCAAGCCAAGCCAAGCCAAGCTAAGTTAAGCCAACTCAAGCCAAGCCAAGCCAAGCCAAGCCAAGCCAACTCAAGCCAAGCCAAGCCAAGCCAAGCCAAGCCAAGCCAAGCCAAGCCAAGCCATGCCAAGCCAAGCCAAGCCAAACCAAGCCAAGCTACGCCAAGCCAAGCCAGCCCAAACCAAGCCAAGCCAGGCCCAGGCAAGCCAACCTCAGCCAACCCAAGCCAAGCCAAGCCAAGCTAAGTTAAGCCAACCCAAGCCAAGCCAAGCCAAGCCAAGCCAAGCCAACTCAAGCCAAGCCAAGCCAAGCCAAGCCAAGCCAAGCCAAGCCAAGCCAACTCAAGCCAAGCCAAGCCAAGCCAAGCCAAGCCGAGCCGAGCCAAACCAAGCCAACCCAAGCCAAGCCAAGCCAAGCCAAGCCAAGCCAACTCAAGCCAAGCCAAGCCAAGCCAAGCCAAGCCGAGCCGAGCCAAACCAAGCCAAGCCAAGCCAAGCCAAGCCAAGCCAAGCCAAGCCCAGCCAAGCCAAGCCAAGCCAAGCCAACCCAACCCAAGCCAAGCCAAGCTAAGTTAAGCCAAGCCAAGCCAAGCCAAGCCAAGCCAAGCCAAGCCAACCCAACCCAAGCCAAGCCAAGCTAAGTTAAGCCAAGCCAAGCCAAGCCAAGTCAAGCCAAGCCAACTCAAGCCAAGCCAAGCCAAGCCAAGCCAAGCCAAGCCAAGCCAAGCCAAGCCATGCCAAGCCAAGCCAAGCCAAACCAAGCCAAGCTACGCCAAGCCAAGCCAGCCCAAACCAAGCCAAGCCAGGCCCAGGCAAGCCAACTCAAGCCAAGCCAAGCCAAGCCAAGCCAAGCCAAGCCAAGCCAAGCCAAGCCATGCCAAGCCAAGCCAAGCCAAGCCAAGCAAAGCCAAGCCAAGCCAAGCCAAGATAAGCCAAGCCAAGCAAAGCCAAGCCAAGCCAAGCCAAGCCAAGCCAACGCAAGCCAAGATAAGCCAAACCAAGCCAAGCCAAGCCAAGTCAAGCCAAGCCAAGCCAAGCCAAGCCGAGCCGAGCCAAACCAAGCCAAGCCAAGCCAAGCCAAGCCAAGCCAAGCCAAGCCCAGCCAAGCCAAGCCAAGCCAAGCCAACCCAACCCAAGCCAAGCCAAGCTAAGTTAAGCCAACCCAAGCCAAGCCAAGCCAAGCCAAGCCAAGCCAAGCCAAGCCAACCCAAGCCAAGCCAAGCCGAGCCGAGCCAAGCCAAGCCAAGCCAAGCCAAGCCAAGCCAAGCCAAGCCAAGCCCAGCCAAGCCAAGCCAAGCCAAGCCAACCCAAGCCAAGCCAAGCCAAGCCAAGCCAAGCCAAGCCAAGCCAAGCCAAGCCAAGACAAGAAAAGCCAAGCCAAGCCAAGCCAAGCCAAGCCAAGCCAAGTCAAGCCAAGCCTAGCCAAGCCAAGCCAAGCCAACCCAAGCCAAGCCAAGCCAAGCTAAGTTAAGCCAACCCAAGCCAAGCCAAGCCAAGCCAAGCCAAGCCAACTCAAGCCAAGCCAAGCCAAGCCAAGTTAAGCCAAGCCAAGCCAAGCCAAGCCAAGCCAAGCCAAGCCAAGCCAAGCCAAGCCAAGCCAAGCCAAGCCAAGCCAAGCCAAGCCAAGCCAAGCCAAGCCAAGCCAAGCCAAGCCAAGCCAAGCCAAGCCAAGCCAAGCCAAGCCAAGCCAAGCCAAGCCAAGCCAAGCCAAACCAAGCCAAGCCAAGCCAAGAGAAGCCAAGCCAAGCCAATCCAACCCAAGCCAAGCCAAGCCAAGCTAAGCCAAGCCAAGCCAGGCCAACCCAAGCTAAGCCAAGGCAAGCTAAGCCAAGCGAAGCCAGGCCAAACCAAGCCAAGCCAAGCCAAGGCAAGCCAACCTAAGCCAAGCCAAGCCAAGCCAAGCCAAACCAAGCCAAGCTACGCCAAGCCAAGCCAGGCCAAACCAAGCCAAGCCAAGCCCAGGCAAGCCAACCTAAGCCAAGCCCAGCCAAGCCAAGCCAAGCCAAGCCAAGCCAAACCAAGCCAAGCCAAGCCAGGCCAGGCCAGGCCAGGCCAAGCCAAGCCAAGCCAAGCCAAGCCAAGCCAAGCCAAGCCAAGACAAGCCAAGCCAAGCCAAGCCAAGCCAAGCAAAGTCAAGTTAACCCAAGCCAAGCCTAGCGAAGCCAAGCCAAGCCAAGCCAAGCCAAGCCAAGTCAAGCCAAGCCAAACCAAGCCCAGCCAAGCCAAGCCAAGCCAAGCTAAGTCAAGCCAAGCCAGGCCAAGCCAAGCCAAGCCAAGCCAAGGCAAGCTAAGTCAAGCCAAGCCAGGCCAAACCAAGCCAAGCCAAGCCAAGGCAAGCCAACCCAAGCCAAGCCAAGCCAAGCCAAGCCAAGCCAAGCCAAGCCAAACCAAGCCAAGCAAAGCCAAGCCAAGCCAAGTCAAGCCAGGCCAAGCCAAGCCAAGCCAAGCCAAGGCAAGCTAAGCCAAACCAAGCCAGGCCAAACCAAGCCAAGCCAAGCCAAGGCAAGCCAACCCAAGCCAAGCCAAGCCAAGCCAAGCCAAGCCAAGCCAAGCCAAGCCAAGCCAAACCAAGCCAAGGCAAGCCAACCCAAGCCAAGCCAAGCCAAGCCAAGATAAGCCAAACCAAGCCAAGCCAAGCCAAGCCATGCCAAGCCAAGCCAAGCCAATACAAGCCAAGCCAAGTCAAGCCAACCCAAGCCAAGCGAAGCCAAGCCAAGCTAAGCCAAGCCAAGCCAAGACAATCCAAGCCAAGCCAAGCCAAGCCAAGCCAAGCCAAGCCAAGAGAAGCCAAGCCAAGCCAATCCAACCCAAGCCAAGCTAAGCCAAGCCAAGCCAAGCCAAGCCAAGTCAAGCCAAGCCAAGCCATGCCAAGCCAAGCCAAGCCAAGCCAAGCCAAGCCAAGCCAAGCCAAGCCAAGCCAAGCCAAGCCAAGCCAAGCCAAGCCAAGCCAAGCCAAGCCAAGCCAAGCCAAGCCAAGCCAAGCCAAGCCAAGCCAAGCCAAGCCAAGCCAAGCCAAGCCAAGGAAAGCCAAGCTAAGCCAAGCCAAGCCAAGCCAAGCCAAGCCAAGCCAAGCCAAGCCAAGCCAAGCCAAGCCAAGCCAAGCCAAGCCAAGCCAAGCCAAGCCAAGCCAAGCCAAGCCAAGCCAAGCCAAGCCAAGCCAAGCCAAGCCAAGCCAAGCAAAGCCAAGCCAAGCCAAGCCAAGCCAAGCCAAGTCAAGCCAAGCCAATCCAACCCAAGCCAAGCCAAGCCAAGCCAAGCCAAGCCAACCGAAGCCAAGCCAAGCCAAGCCAAGCCAACCCAAGCCAAGCCAAGCCAAGCCAAGCCAATCCAAGCCAAGCCAAGCCAAGCCAAGCCAAGCCAAGCCAAGCCAAGCCAAGCCAAGCCAAGCCAAGCCAACCCAAGCCAAGCCAAGCCAAGCAAGCCACCCAAGCCAAGCCAAGCCAAGCCAAGCCAATCCAAGCCAAGCCAAGCCAAGCCAAGCCAAGCCAAGCCAAGCCAAGCCAAGCCAAGCCAAGCCAAGCCAAGCCAAGCCGAGCCAAGCCAAGCCAAGCTAAGCCAAGCCAAGCCAAGCCAAGCCAAGATAAGCCAAGCCAAGCCAAGCCAAGCCAAGCCAAGCCAAGAGAAGCCAAGCCAAGCCAATCCAACCCAAGCCAAGCCAAGCCAATCCAAGCCAAGCCAAGCCAAGCCAAGCCAAACCAAGCCAAGCCAACACAAGCCAAGCCAATCCAACCCAACCCAACCCAAGCCAACCCAAGCCAAGCCAAGCCAAGCCAAGCCAAGCCAAGCCAAGCCAAGCCAAGCCAAGCCAAGCCAAGCCAAGCCAAGCCAAGCCAAGCCAAGCCAATCCAACCCAAGCCAAGCCAAGCCAAGCTAATCCAACCCAAGCCAAGCCAAGCCAAGCCAAGCCAAGCCAAGCCAAGCCAAGCCAAGCCAAGCCAAGCCAACTCAAGCCAAGCCAATCCAACCCAACCCAACCAAGCCAACCCAAGCCAAGCCAACCCAAGCCAACCCAAGCCAAGCCAAGCCAAGCCAAGCCAAGCCAAGCCAAGCAAAGCCAAGCCAAGCCAAGCCAAGCCAAGCCAATCCAACCCAAGCCAAGCCAAGCCAAGCCAAGCCAAGCCAACCCAAGCCAAGCCAAGCAACCCAAGCCAAGCCAAGCCAAGCCAAGCCAAGCCAAGCCAAGCAAAGCCAAGCCAAGCCAAGCCAAGCCAAGCCAAGCCAAGCCAATCCAACCCAAGCCAAGCCAAGCCAAGCCAAGCCAACCCAAGCCAAGCCAAGCCAAGCCAAGCCAACCCAAGCCAAGCCAAGCCAAGCCAAGCCAATCCAAGCCAAGCCAAGCCAAGCCAAGCCAAGCCAAGCCAAGCCAAGCCAAGCCAAGCCAAGCCAAGCCAACCCAAGCCAAGCCAAGCCAAGCCAAGCCAACCCAAGCCAAGCCAAGCCAAGCCAAGCCAATCCAAGCCAAGCCAAGCCAAGCCAAGCCAAGCCAAGCCAAGCAGCAAGCCAAGCCAAGCCAAGCCAAGCCAAGCCAAGCCAAGCAAGCCAAGCCAAGCCAAGCCAAGCTAAGCCAAGCCAAGCCAAGCCAAGCCAAGCCAAGATAAGCCAAGCCAAGCCAAGCCAAGCCAAGCCAAGCCAAGAGAAGCCAAGCCAAGCCAATCCAACCCAAGCCAAGCCAAGCCAAGCCAAGCCAAGCCAAGCCAAGCCAAGCCAAACCAAGCCAAGCCAACACAAGCCAAGCCAATCCAACCCAACCCAACCCAAGCCAACCCAAGCCAAGCCAAGCCAAGCCAAGCCAAGCCAAGCCAAGCCAAGCCAAGCAAGCCAAGCCAAGCCAAGCCAAGCCAAGCCAATCCAACCCAAGCCAAGCCAAGCCAAGCTAATCCAACCCAAGCCAAGCCAAGCCAAGCCAAGCCAAGCCAAGCCAAGCCAAGCCAAGCCAACTCAAGCCAAGCCAATCCAACCCAACCCAACCCAAGCCAACCCAAGCCAAGCCAACCCAAGCTAAGCCAAACCAAGCCAAGCCAACCCAAGCCAAGCCAAGCCAAGCCAAGCCAAGACAAGCCAAGCCAAGCCAAGCCAAGCCAAGCCAAGCCAAGCCAAGCCAAGCCAAGCCAAGCCAAGCCAACCCAAGCCAAGCCAAGCCAAGCCAAGCCAACCCAAGCCAAGCCAATCCAACCCAAGCCAAGCCAAGCCAAGCCAAACCAAGCCAAGCCAAGCCAAGCCAAGCCAACCCAAGCCAAGCCAATCCAACCCAACCCAAGCCAAGCCAAGCCAAGCCAAGCCAAGCCAAGCCAAGCCAAGCCAAGCCAAGCCAAGCCAAGCCAAGCCAAGCCAAGCCAATCCAAGCCAAGCCAAGCAAGCCAAGCCAAGCCAAGCCAAGCCAAGCCAAGCCAAGCCAAGCCAAGCCAAGCCAAGCCAAGCCAAGCCAAGCCAAGCCAAGCCAAGCCAAGCCAAGCCAAGCCAAGCCAAGCCAAGCCAAGCCAAGCCAAGCCAAGCCAAGCCAAGCCAAGCCAAGCCAAGCCAAGCCAAGCCAAGCCAAGCCAAGCCAAGCCAGCCAAGCCAAGCCAAGCCAAGCCAAGCCAAGCCAAGCCAAGCCAAGCCAAGCCAGCCAAGCCAAGCCAAGCCAAGCCAAGCCAAGCAAGCCAAGCCAAGCCAAGCCAAGCCAAGCCAAGCCAAGCCAAGCCAAGCCAAGCCAAGCCAAGCCAAGCCAAGCCAAGCCAAGCCAAGCCAAGCCAAGCCAAGCCAAGCCAAGCCAAGCCAAGCCAAGCCAAGCCAAGCCAAGCCAAGCCAAGCCAAGCCAAGCAAGCCAAGCCAAGCCAAGCCAAGCAGCCAAGCCAAGCCAAGCCAAGCCAAGCCAAGCCAAGCCAAGCCAAGCCAAGCCAAGCCAAGCCAAGCAAGCCAAGCCAAGCCAAGCCAAGCCAAGCCAAGCCAAGCCAAGCCAAGCCAAGCCAAGCCAAGCAGCCAAGCCAAGCCAAGCCAAGCCAAGCCAAGCCAAGCCAAGCCAAGCCAAGCCAAGCCAAGCCAAGCCAAGCCAAGCCAAGCCAAGCCAAGCCAAGCCAAGCCAAGCCAAGCCAAGCCAAGCCAAGCTAAGCCAAGCCAAGCCAAGCCAGCCAAGCCAAGCCAAGCCAAGCCAAGCCAAGCCAAGCCAAGCCAAGCCAAGCCAAGCCAAGCCAAGCCAAGCCAAGCCAAGCCAAGCCAAGCCAAGCCAAGCCAAGCCAAGCCAAGCCAAGCCAAGCCAAGCCAAGCAAGCCAAGCCAAGCCAGCCAGCCAAGCCAAGCCAAGCCAAGCCAAGCCAAGCCAAGCCAAGCCAAGCCAAGCCAAGCCAAGCCAAGCCAAGCAAGCCAAGCCAAGCCAAGCCAAGCCAAGCCAAGCCAAGCCAAGCCAAGCCAAGCCAAGCCAAGCCAAGCCAAGCCAAGCCAAGCCAGCAGCCAAGCCAAGCCAAGCCAAGCCAAGCCGAGCCAAGCCAAGTCAAGCCAATCCAAGCCAAGCAAAGTCAAGCTAAACCAAGCCAAGCCAAGCCAAGCCAAGCCAAGCCAAGCCAAGCCAAGCCAAGCCAAGCCAAACCAAGCCTAGCCAAGCCAAGCCAAGCCAAGCTAAGCCAAGCCAAGCCAGGCCAAGCCAAGCCAAGCCAAGGCAAGCTAAGCCAAGCCAAGCCAGGCCAAACCAAGCCAAGCCAAACCAAGGCAAGCCAACCCAAGTCCTGCCAAGCCAAGTCAAGCCAAGCCAAGCCAAGCTAAGCCAAGCCAAGCCAGGCCAAGCCAAGCCAAGCCAAGCCAAGGCAAGCTAAGCCAAGCCAAGCCAGGCCAAGCCAAGCCAAGCCAAACCAAGCCAAGCCAAGTCAAGCCAAGCCAAGCCAAGCCAAGCCAAGCCAATCCAAGCCAAGCCAAGCAAAGCCAAGCCAAGCCAAGTCAAGCCAAGCCAAGCCAAGCCAAGCCATGCCAAGCCAAGCCAAGCCAGGCCAAGCCAAGCCAAGCCAAGCCAAGGCAAGCTAAGCCATGCCAAGCCAAGCCAAGCCAAGCTAAGCCAAGCCAAACCAAGCCAAGCCAAGCCAAGCCAAGCCAAGTCAAATCAGGCAAGCCAACCCAAGCCAAGCCAAGAAAAACCAAGCCAAGTCAAGCCAAGCCAAACCAAGCCAAGCAAAGCCAAGCCAAGCCAAGCCAAGCCAGGCCAAGCCAAGCCAAGCCAAGGCAAGCTAGGCCAAACCAAGCCAATGCAAGCCAACCTAAGCCAACCCAAGCCAAGCCAAGCCAATCCAAGCCCAGACAAGCCAAGCCAAGCCAAGCCAAGCCAACCCAAGCCAAGCCAAGCCAAGCCAAGTTAAGCCAACCCAAGCCAAGCCAAGTCAAGCCAAGCCAAGCCAAGCCAAGCCAAGCCAAGCTAAGCCAAGCCAAGCCAAGCCAAGCCAAGCCAAGCCAAGCCAAGCCAAGCCAAGCCCAGCCAAGCCAAGCCAAGCCAAGCCAAGCCAAGCCAAGCCAAGCCAAGCAAGCCAAGCCAAGCCAAGCCAAGCCAAGCCAAGCCAAGCCAAGCCAAGCCAAGCCAAGCCAAGCCAAGCCAAGCCAAACCAAGCCAAGCCAAGCCAAGAGAAGCCAAGCCAAGCCAATCCAACCCAAGCCAAGCCAAGCCAAGCTAAGCCAAGCCAAGCCAGGCCAAGCCAAGCCAAGCCAAGCCAAGGCAAGCTAAGCCAAGCGAAGCCAGGCCAAACCAAGCCAAGCCAAGCCAAGGCAAGCCAACCTAAGCCAAGCCAAGCCAAGCCAAGCCAAACCAAGCCAAGCTACGCCAATCCAAGCCAGGCCAAACCAAGCCAAGCCAAGCCCAGGCAAGCCAACCTAAGCCAAGCCCAGCCAAGCCAAGCCAAGCCAAGCCAAGCCAAACCAAGCCAAGCCAAGCCAGGCCAGGCCAGGCCAGGCCAAGCCAAGCCAAGCCAAGCCAAGCCAAGCCAAGCCAAGCCAAGACAAGCCAAGCCAAGCCAAGCCAAGCCAAGCAAAGTCAAGTTAACCCAAGCCAAGCCTAGCGAAGCCAAGCCAAGCCAAGCCAAGCCAAGCCAAGTCAAGCCAAGCCAAACCAAGCCCAGCAAGCCAAGCCAAGCCAAGCCAAGCTAAGTCAAGCCAAGCCAGGCCCAAGCCAAGCCAAGCCAAGCCAAGGCAAGCTAAGTCAAGCCAAGCCAGGCCAAACCAAGCCAAGCCAAGCCAAGGCAAGCCAACCCAAGCCAAGCCAAGCCAAGCCAAGCCAAGCCAAGCCAAGCCAAATCAAGCCAAGCAAAGCCAAGCCAAGCCAAGTCAAGCCAGGCCAAGCCAAGCCAAGCCAAGCCAAGGCAAGCTAAGCCAAACCAAGCCAGGCCAAACCAAGCCAAGCCAAGCCAAGGCAAGCCAACCCAAGCCAAGCCAAGCCAAGCCAAGCCAAGCCAAGCCAAGCCAAGCCAAGCCAAGCCAAGCCAAACCAAGCCAAGCAAAGCCAAGCCAAGCCAAGCCAAGCCAAGATAAGCCAAACCAAGCCAAGCCAAGCCAAGCCATGCCAAGCCAAGCCAAGCCAATACAAGCCAAGCCAAGTCAAGCCAAGCCAAGCTAAGCCAAGCCAAGCCAAGACAATCCAAGCCAAGCCAAGCCAAGCCAAGCGAAGCCAAGCCAAGAGAAGCCAAGCCAAGCCAATCCAACCCAAGCCAAGCCAAGCCAAGCCAAGCCAAGCCAACCAAGCCAAGCCAAGCCAAGCAAAGCTAAAATAAATGAAACCAAGCCATGCCAAGCCAAGACAAGCCAAACCAAGCCAAGCCAAGCCAAGCCAACCCAAGACAAGCCAAGCCAAGCCAAGCCAAGCCAAGCCAAGCCAAGCCAAGCCAAGCCAAGTGAAGCCAAGCCAAGCCAAGCTAAGCCAAGCCAAGCCAAGACAAGCCAAGCCAAGCCAAGCCAAGCCAAGCCAAGCCAAGCCAAGAGAAGCCAAGCCAAGCCAAGCCAAGACAAGTTAAGCCAACCCAAGCCAAGCCAAGCAAGCCAAACCAAGCCAAGCCAAACCAAGTCAAGCCAAGCCAAGCCAAGCCAAGCCAAGCCAAGCCCAGCCAAGCCAAGCCAAGCCAACCCAAGCCAAGCCAAGCCAAGTTAAGCCAACCCAAGCCAAGCCAAGCCAAGCCAAACCAAGCCAACCTAAACCAAGCCAAGCCAAGCCAATACAAGCCAAGCCAAGCCAAGCCAAGCCAAGCCAAGCCAAGCCAAGCCAAGCCAATCCAAGCCCAGACAAGCCAAGCCAAGCCAAGCCAACCCAAGCCAAGCCAAGCCAAGCCAAGTTAAGCCAACCCAAGCCAAGCCAAGTCAAGCCAAGCCAAGCCAACCCAAGCCAAGCCAAGCCAAGCCAAACCAAGCCAAGCCAAGCCAAGCCAAGCCAAGCCCAGCCAAGCCAAGCCAAGCCAAGCCAAGCCAAGCCAAGCCAAGCCAAGCCAAGCCAAGCCAAGCCAAGCCAAGCCAAGCCAAGCCAAGCCAAGCCAAGCCAAGCCAAGCCAAGCCAAGCCAAGCCAAGCCAAGCCCAAGCCAAGCCAAGCCTAGCTAAAATAAATGAAACCAAGCCACGCCAAGCCAAGCCAAGCCAAGCCAATCCAAGCCCAGACAAGCCAAGCCAAGCCAAGCCAAGCCAACCCAAGCCAAGCCAAGCCAAGCCAAGTTAAGCCAACCCAAGCCAAGCCAAGTCAAGCCAAGCCAAGCCAACGCAAGCCAAGCCAAGCCAAGCCAAGCCAAGCCAAGCCAAGCCAAGCCAAGCCAAGCCAAGCCAAGCCAAGCCAAGCCCAGCCAAGCCAAGCCAAGCCAAGCCAAGCCAAGCCAAGCCAAGCCAAGCCAAGCAAGCCAAGCCAAGCCAAGCCAAGCCAAGCCAAGCCAAGCCAAGCTAAAATAAATGAAACCAAGCCACGCCAAGCCAAGCCAATCCAACCCAACCCAACCCAAGCCAACCCAAGCCAAGCCAACCCAAGCCAAGCCAAACCAAGCCAAGCCAACCCAAGCCAAGCCAAGCCAAGCCAAGCCAAGACAAGCCAAGCCAAGCAAGCCAAGCCAAGCAAGCCAAGCCAAGCCAAGCCAAGCCAAGCCAACCCAAGCCAAGCCAAGCCAAGCCAAGCCAACCCAAGCCAAGCCAATCCAACCCAAGCCAAGCCAAGCCAAGCCAAACCAAGCCAAGCCAAGCAAAGCCAAGCCAACCCAAGCCAAGCCAATCCAACCCAACCCAAGCCAAGCCAAGCCAAGCCAAGCCAAGCCAAGCCAAGCCAAGCCAAGCCAAGCAAGCCAAGCCAAGCCAAGCCAAGCCAAGCCAAGCCAAGCCAAGCCAAGCCAAGCCAAGCAAGCCAAGCCAAGCCAGCCAAGCCAAGCCAAGCCAAGCCAAGCCAAGCCAAGCCAAGCCAAGCCAAGCCAAGCCAAGCCAAGCCAAGCCAAGCCAAGCCAAGCCAAGCCAAGCCAAGCCAAGCCAAGCCAAGCCAAGCCAAGCCAAGCCAAGCCAAGCCAAGCCAAGCCAAGCCAGCCAAGCCAAGCCAAGCCAAGCCAAGCCAAGCCAAGCCAAGCCAAGCCAAGCCAAGCCAAGCCAAGCCAAGCCAAGCCAAGCCAAGCCAAGCAAGCCAAGCCAAGCCAAGCCAAGCCAAGCCAAGCCAAGCCAAGCCAAGCCAAGCAAGCCAAGCCAAGCCAAGCCAAGCCAAGCCAAGCCAAGCCAAGCCAAGCCAGCCAAGCCAAGCCAAGCCAAGCCAAGCCAAGCCAAGCAAGCCAAGCCAAGCCAAGCCAAGCCAAGCCAAGCCAAGCCAAGCCAAGCCAAGCAAGCCAAGCAAGCCAAGCCAAGCCAAGCCAAGCCAAGCCAAGCCAAGCCAAGCCAAGCCAAGCCAAGCCAAGCCAAGCCAAGCCAAGCCAAGCCAAGCCAAGCCAAGCCAAGCAAGCCAAGCCAAGCCAAGCCAAGCCAAGCCAAGCCAAGCCAAGCCAAGCCAAGCAAGCCAAGCCAAGCCAAGCCAAGCCAAGCCAAGCCAAGCCAAGCCAAGCCAAGCCAAGCCAAGCCAAGCCAAGCCAAGCCAAGCCAAGCCAAGCCAAGCCAAGCCAAGCCAAGCCAAGCCAAGCCAAGCCAAGCCAAGCAAGCCAAGCCAAGCCAAGCCAAGCCAAGCCAAGCCAAGCCAAGCCCAAGCCAAGCCAAGCCAAGCCAAGCCAAGCCAAGCCAAGCCAAGCCAAGCCAAGCCAAGCCAAGCCAAGCCAAGCCAAAGCCAAGCCAAGCCAAGCCAAGCCAAGCCAAGCCAAGCCAAGCCAAGCCAAGCCAAGCCAAGCCAAGCCAAGCCAAGCCAAGCTAAGCCAAGCCAAGCCAGGCCAAGCCAAGCCAAGCCAAGCCAAGGCAAGCTAAGCCAAGCCAAGCCAGGCCAAGCCAAGCCAAGCCAAAGCCAAGCCAAGCCAAGTCAAGCCAAGCCAAGCCAAGCCAAGCCAAGCCAATCCAAGCCAAGCCAAGCAAAGCCAAGCCAAGCCAAGTCAAGCCAAGCCAAGCCAAGCCAAGCCAT